>JAEUYN010002211.1:0-163364 GCA_018257835.1 Euura lappo
CAGGCAAAACAGGCATATGAAAATTCGCGAGCCGCAATACATATTGCGAGCTCAAGAAGAGCAAAAAGCCAAAAACGCCGGAAAGCTATCACAAAATCGGGCAGCGTCTGCAAGCGTGCCTCCGTCAGAATCTATGGAAGTAGATTCGGAAACGGTCGTTGACTTGTCAAGTACAAACAACGACGCACGCTTGGAATCTCCGATTCCATGCATGGCCGTGGACAATGGTCGAGAACGGATAGATGAGGAGATGCTCGAAGAAATCATCCGAGGTATTGATCCCAAAGTCGTTATTGCAAATGTGCTTAAGGTCGATGAATACTTGGAAAATACAAGTATTCAATATTTTCTCGACATCGTTGCCGAAACTTGTGAATACAATATCGGCGAGGTACTTCGTTTCGCTTACCCAGGTGCGGTGGAACCTTCAAACACGGAGCATGATCTCCTAATTATCGGTGGCAAACCTGATTTTAAACATTGGTGCTGTATGCGTATCGAGCAAACAACTCTTTTCGTGTACGATAGTCTTGGGCGTAAAGCACTACACGACAGCGAGATAGATTTCATTCGGAAAAGGTATCCAAGGATACGAATGAATGATATCGTTTTCCCAGATGTTGCGAGGCAACCCGACGGTAAGAGCTGTGGAGCATACGCAGCTGCCTTCGCAACCGCACTAGCGTTGGGTCAGGATCCCAGTAATCCGAAGCACGTGGGAGACGCAATCGCCATGAGACAGAAAATGGCGCGAATAATTCGACTCAGGGAGTTACTGCCATTCCCAACTGAATAGTAATTTTTGAGGAGAATATGTCATACATGCACGTTATACTTGTAGCTCGAATGTTACGTCGAAACAACAAAAAAGGTTGTGATACAGTTGACGCGACAGTTGACGCGAAAGCGTGTGATTGAAGCATAATTCGTGCAGAGGTCGATATCGAATGGTAGGACCATCCTATACATTCATTTTCGATGCATTTATAAAAGTGAAGAACACTTTTTTCAGAACTGTCAAATGTCAGTATTTCTCGCAGGAATGTGGATATCAAATGGAAGGGCCATCGGTATATTAATGCCGATGGGGGTGTGTGGTGGGCCTTCAATACATTAACTTATTATACAATGACTTGATTGATGTAGAAAAAGCGGTTTTTCAAACTGACAAATGTCGGTCTTTTCTCCCTTCAACTCTTGTTGTAGACAAGCGCCGACGTGGACATGATTCATGGTTCAAATGCGTTCAAACGCGTACAGAATACGAGCATAGGTCATACCTGATACAAAATCTGTTGACATTCACACTCATAAGAATCGTATGTCTCTCAACTATGCACTTGTAATATTTCACGTTTCCTTTTCTCAAATACTCTAACAGATACCGTAATTTCGGAGTAGCTAGAATCTGTCAAAGAGTAACAAGCAAGTTATATGAATAGATAGCGGAAGGAATCGGGATTTTGCACTGTCAGTTTTTATCACCCGTTCACGGGTAAATAATGAGGTTGAAATTTGATCATTTTTGCACATGAACAAAAATTGAAATGATGATGGATGTAAACTCAAAATAACGTATGGGGAATGAAACAATGAAATCTTGGAGCATATCTGGACAGTTCCACCTCAATTGTGCTGCTTTGGCTTTTATTCCTTTTTTTTTATCCGGATCTAAAAAAATATGTATATATTTTGCGTTCGTCGCAATTTTTTCAAGGGCAGTTACAAATTAATGAATTGGGATTTTGCATGTATTTTTTTCATTCTATACATCGGGAGTTTGCAAAAAAAAAAAAAAAATTAAATAATTAGGTCACTAGGAAAACGCTGGAATTCAATTGCCTGTAATGTTTGAGATTATCGTTTTAAACGAAAAAGAAAAATACAACCTAATTATTTCTAGCTACTCTACATTATACGCATATAAAAATCGAAAAACATTTGATGCAAAATCCTAATTTTCTTGCATATTCAACGTTCTGTCTGTTTCAGGAATAATTTTCCGGGTTCTTCTCAGCGCAGAAAGATATTCGAAAACGCATTCAACGGTTGGAGCAACAAACTTTTCGGAAAAAATTGGCAAGACAAGGATCTGAATAGAAATCGTAGCATTACGAACGATTTTAATGTTCGCCGATTTTTTCGATTAAATTTTCCACTTTTCAAATCATGAAAAAGGTGTAACCGCACTTCTTATTCGACTTTGCGGATAATCCATTTTCTTCCACAATCGCATCATTTTTTTTTTTTTTAATCTAATTGTCCGGCCTACGCCATACCGCGGCTCTAAGCGCCTGGCCAGCTACGGTGTGGTGTCAGTGGAGATGCACGCTCCAACATGTTCACGAGCCCAAGTTCAAGGCGCTACAAAGGCGTTTGTAGCGACCACGGTGAGCAACAGGGAGGGGATGTATACTCTCGCTCTCGTGTCAGTCCGATCCACGAGCGTCTCGCACTTGCCTGATGTGATACATCAGGCCCCCTCCGTGGCTCCCTATATGGGCATAGACCATACTACCAGGGCAACAAACATCGGTCGCCATGAGATCCGCGCGTGAGATTAGTGCGGTCGGTAAACGGGCCGTGTTCCGGTATCCTGGTGGGTCTACAATGGGGTACTGACGTCACCGGTAAAATTTTTGTGGGTGACGTCAGAGAGTACGCGTTGCGTCGCCGCGCTGGTACTCTATTGCAGACTCACCACCAACTCACCGAATAACAATTCTGATGTGACTTTCGTTCTTTGGAAAGAACGAAAGTCACATGGATTCTTTGGAAAAAAAAGTTTATCTATTATTCCTTTTTCTAATGTCGCTTTATCATGAGTGTGTACCAGTTCCAAACATAGCATCTACGTCCTGCACGAGGTCCCCATTTCGCAATTGTTTCATTCCCTATCATCTTACGAACATAACCTCCTAGCTTCTCGAATTCGTTGTTTACTCTTTTCTCGATCGTACTATCGAAGTGTCGTGCAGTTTGTGCTTCTCTTGCGTCGATTAATAGATTTATACTTATATAAAATAATGACAAAGGTTCACCAAAAAAAGTTTCTCTGAATTATCCTCAACACACCAGTAATTATCTACCGGTGTTGACCTTCTGTCACACAGGTGGGTTGTTCAAGACCCAGTAGAAATGTCTCGCTCAAACATCTAGGGAACTTGGAGACGGAGCACCTGACTCGTCTCCATATTCCATTCTAAGGAGAATTGGACCACGTAGTAGCAGCGCTACGGAGTATCCATGAATTCTTTTCAGATTTTTCTGAACAAAACAAAAATTATGGCTACACATAAACAATCCACCTGTGTGGCGGAAGCACTACAAAAACTTGTGACGGAGGACTCGGAATGTAGAGTGTACAGGAGTATGCCATGAATATTGACCAAACATGTCTCGCCGATGATGAATCTCTTATTTCGGACACAGTCTGGTTGACAAATTGGTCGAAATTCAGACCGGAAATATGGCAAGCTTTTTGTCGGCGTGCTTTTTTTTTACAACTCTTACGTTCATTATGAATTCGACCATTAGGATGAGGTTTATGGCCACTGGTCAGATATTAATCAAGAGATTCGGCCGAGATCTGTGTCGGAGGGAGATGAAGACCAGTTGCATGAACATATGTTTAGAATTTTCAGAAATTTGCACAAATTGAATTTTTGTCATTTCCTAATGTGTACCCGAAACGCTTCAACGAGAATTGTCCACATGTTACTAATTTGCTTTTATGTTGGATGCAGTACAACGTAGCGCATCGCGTGATTCTTCAAGGTTGAGCACGCATCTGCTCATAGGTATATGCGATACCTACAGAGAATCCAAGGGCTGACCAGAATCGATTAGCAGAGCTGACTGCGCCTTGGGTGGTACTGCTTCTTGGACTGCTCGTACCCGCGACTCTAGCGGTATGGTTTGCTAGCTTGCCGATACCTTTGACTACGCATCTGGTACTGCCACCGGTGCATTGCAAGGATGGCGCGGAGGATTTGGCGCCAAAGAAATAAAAGCTTCCCAGGGAGTAATGTACACGAGTCGATGGATGAGCATATAACCAGATTTCTTACTGTGACTGATATTCAATATTATGTGACACTTACTTATTATCAATCTTTCAGTGTCGAAGGAATTCCATTCTCATTAGACTATGTATTGTATCACTATATTTAAGCCATTGCTTACGTACCTAAAAGTGCGGCATGGCAATATTTTACAAATTAGTTGAAAAACTTGAACGAGATTGAAAATGTACAGTAACAAATCAAAGTAACAGTAACTTGCGAGAGGTTTCTTGAGCTCAGATTTTCACCGTAGAAAGATGAAATTTGCTTTTGACACACGCACCAATACAGTGTTCACACAAACATAGGAATTCTTTTTCAACTAGTCACTTCCGTGTTGAAGAAAATAAACGCTGATAGATTTTATTGAAAATTTCAGTATTCTTCTAGCATAATATTATGGACCAAAAAAGAATGCATACTACTGTGAAAATGTTCATAATCCATGAATAGATGCACTGGATATGATAAATTGAATATTAATATTGCATTGGATTGTATGTTCGTGCAGCAGATTGAAAAATTCCGAGGAAGAAAAGGTGTTGGCGGAGACGGAGGAAAAGAGTGAACTGCATCAGCCCCTGCTAGAACATTTGCCACTGTATCCAACGCCAAATGCGTCTCCGTACCTGCGGAAGAATACTAGTGATGCACCGGCACCGGTGATGACTCTTTTTTTGAATGGGCAAACACCATCTCCACTGCCTTATCCATCATACTACCCAAGTTTACCGCAAACTTGACTTACCGTATAGCAGGTCGACAGGTCCTATGGAAACAGAAATATCTGGTTGGGCAGTCCAGTAGAGACGTAACTCTAAAGATGCTCTAGAAAGTTTATACTACCTAGACAAGCATTTTGAGGTATGATACCCATGGTCGGAAACTCATCCTAATAAAAGGCGGTGCAGGGCTTTGAAGGATATCGTACCGCGCGCTTGCTTGTAGTGTAATAAATCAGATGTAATTACTTTCGTGCGGTATCAAATCTTTCAAAGCCCTCCACAGCCGTTAGGATGAGTTTTTGATCATGGGTGTCTTACCTCAAAATGCTTGTCTAGGTAGCCCCTACATACCCGAGAAGTATGGCCAGAGTTAACATAAACACCCTGTATACTAGTATTGTAGCATTTTCAAAATTACCTCCATTCTGGACGACCTGCTGAGGTACGACCTGTTTCCTCGGCCCGTTGCCATCAGATACGATTTTAAAAAATGATATGCTATTCAATCTTGATTTCGTCTCAAATAAATTATACGAAATTGAATGTATATAATTTTAAATAGTTTCACTATAAAATTTATAAACTAAGATGATATTTTATGACATTATGTGGAATCGTGTAATCTTATGTAATTTCATCGAGGCGAAGTAGAGGCAGACTTGAATAAAATGTTATCTGATGCTGAAAATCTGTGATTTACTTGAGATATCAAGTTTACATTCAATATCGCACCATGCCTTCAAAGCACATTTTTCTCTCATCAACTGTGGAAGTCAATTCTTGTATTTGCACATGAAAAAAAAAATATATAATATAAAAACCTAATATACAAATTGTTATTATACATTTCAATTAAGCGATGAAATATCAATCACTCCCGAAGAGATTCCCCTCTTTGATCTTCGGTCAGTATTCAAGAATGCCAAAAAATGCGATATTCGAAGCTTTTCCATTATCTGACTAAAAAGTTAGTGAACTCGTATACGTACGACGTCATAATCTTTGACATCAAGGCGAATTGCCTTGCGCTCGCTACTTTCTTTAAACATAAGTAAATGTGGAATTGATTTGAAGAGAATCCGAATTTCCAGTATCCGTATGCCGGATAAAAATAACCTGTAGTCCAAAATAATGTTTGCATACGTATTTTTTAATACAACCACTGAAAGCCGTTCGAATCGTTCCCGCGCCTAACAAATGTCACAGCGTATGACGAGCGTTGCCGCCTGCTATGCGGCCAAAATTTGTTGGTTAGGGTTGACCGTGAAGCGTGATAAGCATCATCGCAACGTGGGCGTACGTGACTATCGTAAGGTAATTAAACAATTATAATTGATGATATTTTTACTCTTATCAAGTGAGAAAGAACCACAGCTTTACCCAGCTTTAGCCAAAATAGAGCGTATTCGGTACATGGCGTATTGGCGATAACGGTTGGTAAAAAGAAAAAGAAAAGAAATTGATAATATTTCGTGTTTGCATCTTTTAATGAGTCATCCAAGTCGCTCCTGTACTAATCTTACAATTTGATGATTGAATACTGTCGAGACATACGAGATCATACAAATTTTGAGTGAAGTAGTGAATAGCTCTCGGAGTCGTATACATGAATTTTGAGGTTAGGTTAACCTTTCACACTCACACTAGGTGAAATCAACCCATCGTTCGACTTTGGGCGTAAATATCCAAGAGTCCCTGGCTTCCAACGGGACTTCATTCAAATTTTAGTTGGAAATATGAAAAATCAAGAAAGTCATGATTTTTATTTAAGCAAAAACGTGTTTTTTTCTCTCACTTTTACCTCTTTAATTCTGAATTTCAAGTCGAAATTTTTTTTCCAAACGTCAATTCTTCGTATATGATCCAGAAGGATCAAAGCATGTTCTGTAATTTTTTTAAATACTTCAGAGTGATAGTTTGCTCACAATAATTTTTTTTTTAACTGGCTGGGTGGAATCCACGCAGTGTGACGGCTGTGAAATTCTCAGATAATGTGACTGTGAAGGGTTAAGTTTATGGAAGCTTTTTTCGACGCAATGCTTTACAAATAATTTCATATTCTGGACACATTTTGGAGCAAAACCATGAATAATTTGTTGTTGTGAAATATTTGTTTCTTCGTTAATAGTCAATGTAAGGACGAACTGCCTGTGACATTGAACTGCGCGTTACATTGGATCTGTATCTTGGGCAAAGGAAACGCCTCGCTGAGTCTGTAACCTGAATACACCCGACCACTATTTCCTGGGAAGAATTGGGAATCACGACTTACCAGGGTGATTGCAGAAACAAATGATGATCGGGGTCGAAGGTTTGCTGTTGTTCATTTTTTACGTGTCTTATCGCGCTCTATTCACATACGAAGTCAAAGTATGAGTCGCTCTGCTCGATAAAATCAGGTCATCCTTATGCATGAATTTATTTATTTTCATGTTCTTCAGATCTCCAAAATCAGCTCCGCCGATACTAATGACGGAGCGACGCGACTCACATGGATAGTGTGGGAGGACTTCGGAGCTGTTGCCTTACTCCAGTCAGTACACTATTCCCAGCAACAGAAAACACCGAATCTCCAGCTAACGCTACACCTGGAAAGAACTATACGTTCAACGTCAACACTATCGCTCTTGACAATAACTGTGATTTGAAAATTGTTTCATTCGAGTCGAGTCAGGTAACTAAAAAAAAACAAAACGAACACTAGCTCGTTCAACGTTTCAGTAGCGATTTGCCGTTGTTATTAAAAAGTAGAAGTCAAACTAGTGAAAAATGAATGATTACTGATCAATACATGGAGACGAGTCATTGATACATGCATCAAAGCAAGGGATAGACGCCGGTGACAAAATAATCATGAGTGACTTTGCCGAATATTGACCAGCTCTAAAGAATGTAAATAGAGCCTGAGTTTACCAATAGGTACGTCATGTTTGTAAAAGGGTTGTTGATGGTACTAACCGAAGAAATTGATGATTTAGAGCGTAGCGTTCAAGACATATTCAAGATTATAAAAGACGAAGACACACATACAGTGGATACGAGAGGTAGATTCAGCTGAAATAGCAGCTCATGAACAATTTTTCGATTCTTAGCCGTTGTAACGTGTTGGTGTAAGGTGCCTATGGATGGCTACTGACGATAAATGTTGTCAATTTGGAATAAGCTATTTTCCTTCAGATGGGTAGATACGTTGAAACGTCTAATATGAAGAATGTTGGTCTTTTTTCTCAGTTGACTCGATTCAATGGAAACACTCTCGACTAAACAACGTTGAGTGATAGCTTGTTACTAATTTATAATGATTATGTTACGGATACTTACTTGATTTCACCAAAAATAGTACAGATGAATTTCTTGATAACTCGTTCTCACTTCATACATTTCACTTTACAGATGACACTTATCGTGTAACACAACTATAGCTTTGATTCAATGCACTCTCACACGTGCATCCATCAGTCTCCGGCGAGATAGGGTCATGGACGACTCCGATGATGCCTCGCTGCGTGTTGAAACAGGCACGGGATGTCTGATGAAAACACCTAAGAAGAAAAGCGCATCGAAAGTTGCAACACCAGCAACCACAGCGCAAGACACACCACGGCATACCGGAGAAAAAGAAGACAAGCGGGATCAAGAAGAGGACTAGATTCACCAATTGAACAGATTTTCATTTGAAATTTTGTTCATGTGGAAACTAAACTTCAACTTGGTTGCGTACCACTTGCGACTTTTGGACACCTTTCAAAAGCATTTGGTCCTCTGATGCTATTTCCTCTGTTAGCCCAAGCAACGGCGTGTACCTCATACAGGGTCGTTCAGAATTTGTTTCGAGTATTTCACACAGGGATCACGCTTTGCTCAGTACCTAATTATTCATATTCTTCTTCAATTCCTTCTTTCAAAATTTATATTCAAGTAGGATGATGGAGAAAGAAAAAACAGAAAAAAAAACGAAAACGCAGAGAATATATCTCGGAGACAAATACAGTGTGATTCAAAAAATTCTCCATACTCCAAAAATTATTCATATCTTATCTGAAGTTCATTACACATCGAAAAATGGACTTTTGACGTCTGATTTTCTTGGGAGAGCTATTCTTCATCGTGTGAACGAGGGAAATTGAGAAAAAAAAAATGCTTCGACCAAGTTATGAGCAAAAGAGTGACCAGATTTGCCTTAAATTTCGATAACTGAACATAACTTGTCACAGAATTTCTTCTTCTCAGTTTCCCTCGTTCACACGATGAATAAATGCTCTTCGAAGAAAATGAGACGCCGAGAGACATAATCTCGGATGAATCGTGTGTCTAAAACCTTGCAAGTGCTTTAAAAAAAAAGTGAATTATTGAACTTTGTTAAGATATGCATGATTTTTGAGGCATATAGAATTTTTTGAATCAAGCTGTACTGGTCCGATTCATTCCAGGAAATACTCGTCACGAATTCTAAATCACCCTGACAATGACGGACGGTTTCTTAAGTCGCTTTGATTCTGAAATCTGTGAGAAGTGGAAACCGAAAGTCGTCCTCTGTGTACGCTTCCAAAAATAGTGTTATAGCCTATATGGGGCATTCCACGCCAACTCGACCAGTGTTAAACCCCGACCATCTCAAAAACATTCTATGTTTTTTTCTAACATTCTACTCACTAAAAAACGGGTTCTGAATTTTTTTCAGATTTTTTTATTAAACCGTTAATTTTTTATGAATTTTTTAAGTTTATTGAGAATGCCCCTTTTTAAAAATCTGAAAAAATTCTAAAAAAAAACAGTGGATGACACAAAATAGCCCCCCGTTTAGGAAAACGTGGGCCGAATTTTTCTTCTATTTTTTCTCACTTAATTCGGAATTTTTCAATTTTCAAAGCTGAAATTAACACAGGATCAAATCGTAAGCGTCAAATAAGGGTGATAAATGGTGAAACCGAACGTTTCCGAGTAAATTGAACCTTATTTGACGCTTGAAATTTGATCCTGCGTTAGATAATCTCAGTTTCAAAAATTAGAAAATTCCGAATTAAGTGAAAAAATAATAGAAATAAAATTCGGCCCACGTTTTCCTGAACGGGGGCTGTCTTGTGTCATCCACTGGATTTTAGAGAATTTTTTTAGATTTTTAAAAAGGGGCATTCTCAATCGACTTCAAAAATTCATAACAAATTAACGGTTTGATAAAAAAATTAAAAAAAAAAATTCAGAACGCGTTTTTTACTGAGTGGAATGTTAGAAAAAAAAAAATGGAATGATTTTGAGATGGTCGGGGTCTAACACTGGTCGAGTTGGCGTAGAATGCCCCATATTATAATCTTATTTTATAAGCTTATTTTATAATCTCTTGGGATGGCAGATCTGTAATAGTAGCATATTTCTTTTTACGATACGAGCTTGCCTAATGTAAAATGTATCTATTCCATATTTTTTTCGTTTTTTTTTTTAACAATTCTCTCAACACAGACAAGTGCCAAGTTTTTTATGCATCCACAATATTATACCAATGATACTATCTAAGTATAACGCGAGTACATTGCGGTGAATAACATAAGGCTTTGATAGTTGCTGCCATCACTCATTTTCTCATCTCCAATTGAATGAATTAGGTATATGTTTATTCGGAATTTTATTTCAGCTGACTTTAGTATACTTTCCAAATTTCATACTCGAAATTTGTGTTCGAGTGACTCTTGAATTGATGATACTCTCTGTACGAAACACTGAAAACAAAATACTACATAAATAGGAAACTGAATCAAGAGTGAACCATGTAAACAATAACCAAAGCAGGCTGAGAACAGAATGTGTTTGACGAACAAAAGCAATGTACTGATACAATCGTCATGTATCATAATAAACTGCAAACTTGTGATAAATTTAATAAAGTTGACAAAAAACAAAAAAAAAGGAAAATGTACTCATTATATTTCAATCGTGAATACCTGTTTTCTTTTTCCTTCATTTTTTTTTTATCACAATAACTACTTGAGAAGAAAATTTCTGGTATGAAAAAATTTCTGCACATCGGTATATTATGTATCCGATTCCAGTTGGATTTTATTTTTCTTCTGCGGTCAATGACACCATTATTATCAACTTTGAATGATTTCAATGATCGTCACGAATGAAAATTATTATTTAGGAACTTGACGAATGGTAATTGGAATATATTCAATAAAACAACGAGTCGATAAGCATTCATCGTAGAAAGTATCATATTTTCATTGCGTGAAAGAAAATATTTAATTTTTCACAAGTGATGGATTTTGAAAATTTTATTCAACGTCAAAATGAATAGGGATTGGGCAGCCCGCAACTCATTACATCCCAGCATATTTGAACAAGCATATGAGACACGAGTGGCACCACTCGTCACAGTATAAATTCTCTTGCTGCGCCATCTAGCAGCGCCCAGGGTACTATTCTCCACATTCTTCTTCACCCGAATACATCGAGGTTTGGAATGTCATCGCAATATATCTATATAGCGTTATCTACAATTGTTTCGAACAGCCGTTTCGCGGTTGTTTCTTGATAAACATCACGCGTATTGATGTCAGTGACTGTAATACATTATCCCCGAGGGCACGATGGAAATTTCTTTTCGTATATTTGAGAGGTAAGCGCTAAAAACAATGATTATTTCATTACAGAACAAAGTTGATATAAATCTGTAATTTTTTTTTCCGATTTTCGAAAATCCAAGTGCACCGTGCCCTCCGTGCACTTTTTTTGCGTCACTGATATCAATTTCACATCAATCGAATGTGTTTTGGCTGCAAGAAGGCTGTTCGAAAATTCCAATAGGCTATCGCGCTATCTCTCTCGCACTCACGTCAAAATCACGCACTCGAAAACAGGTTGCGTTACACCTTAATTTTGTCATTTGTTGGTAAACGGACTTTTTTCAACTGGCTCTAACTTCAAGAGCGTTGACTTTTTTCGAAAAATACTAAGGACATAAAATGTGCCAAAAAGACCGAGCTTTTCGAAAAATAATTGCACAATCTTTTCCAACTACACAGTTCTGGAATATTTTTGATAATAGAGAAAAAATCGATATATTATTCATTTGGACACCTTCGATTTTCCTGAAACTTTGTACCTAAAATCAACCACCCAGAATCAAGTTATCCTCCAAAGAAAATTATGGGCCTCGTATTCGTTCGGAAGTTACACCATCATAGGTGCCAAAAAATCGGACAATTCGCAAGAGATCTCATGAAAATCAATTTTAACTTTGAGCAGACAAGTTTTCATGTCCCAAAAATCCAATGTCATGAACAAAAACGAGATTATAATTTTTTCACCGTGCCAAGTACATTTTCACGTACATTTATGAATGTAGATACTAAGTTTTCACGTGGTTCCGATCATAAAATGAGTTCTACATTCGCGAAATTCGAAATAAAACTTCAAGTGTACGTCATGTGTACGTTGACATTGTCGACGGTTGCAGCGAACCGAAGAGCGAGCTGCGGTAGTACTCATTCAGAACTCAAGCTCGCCACAAAATATACTATCTTGTATACTAAAAAATTTAACCGTATCAATGCTGAGATCTCGAAGTTTCAATGAATCATCCGATAAAAAAGCGACTAGTTGAATAGTTTAACTAATGATAGTATAATATTGAAATAGTTAAATAGTTCAGATTCAATCATTTCAATCATCAATATTCAATTTTTCATCAAGTATGCTTTTCTTGTCGAAATTAATATTGATTTCCCTGAAATTTCTTGCGAATTGTCCGATTTTTTGGCACCTATGATGGTGTAACTTCCGAACGAATTCGAGGCCCATAATTTCCTTTAAGGGATAACTTGATTCTGAGTGGTTGATTTCAGGTACAAAGTTTCAGAAAATCGAAGGTGTGCAAATGAATAATATATCGATTTTTTCTCTATTATAAAAAATATTCCAGAACTGTGTAGTTGGAAAAGATTGTGCAATTTTTTTTTCGAAAAGCTCGGTCTTTTTGGCACATTTTATGTCCTCAGCATTTTTCGAAAAAAGTCAAAGCTCTTGAAGTTAGAGCCAGTTGAAAAAAGTCCAATTGCGAAAAGGATGAAAAATTGGAAAATTAAAAAAAATAGAAAACTTGGCTGAATCGAAAAACGGCCAAACACGTGTTTACTCTTTTCGATGGACGAATTGAGAAAAAAATTGACATCAAGATCGGCGTCGGTGACCTTCGCCGATTAGGTGAAATGCCATGGAACCCCCCATATGTAGTCCGCGTGGTAGAAAAGGCAATCCGTGTGGATTCCGCAGGCATAGATATTCGCGCGAGTAAATAAAGAACCTCCGAAGAGATCAGAGACAGAGAGACCCTGACAAGATTAGAAGATGCGGCCAGGTGTGCCTGCGTGTGCTGAGAGAGCGGCGTGGGTACCGAACTATCCATGTGACTGCGGTGAGCTCTCAGCGTAAAACACGCATGCCCCCGTATCGTATATCGAGTCTGCGCCTCCTACAATCATAAGTCGAGGTAGTCTGCACGAGGAAGAGAACCTCTGACGAGATCAGAGACAGAGAATTAAAAGCTATAGATTAACAGCACGGCCGTACCAGAAACCGCGACCCTGGCTCCTGTATGATTGTGAGTCTACATTAGCCCGACCAACGCGTCGACGCGACGTGCAGCAGCCTTATTCTGGAACCAATCACGTGTATCTCGTGATATAGGCGATACGTGATACGCAGCGATACGGCGTGACTCGCAGTGATAGAGCAAAAATTACTAACTGTCATGAAAATATTCGCTCTTGACTAAAATTCTGCTGGCTGCCGGCTATTGCTAGAAGGCAAGGGGGGAGCTTTACTATAACGACCTGTGACGAGGGGTCGGGGGGATACACTCCTAGCGTCACGTGACGCTCTTTTTTTTACCGACAGCCACGGTGCGCGTTTCAAAATATTAATATACGACAGCGGCGGGGGGGGGGCTCCAAAATGGCCGAAAACAGCGTGACGTAGTATTTGAATGGTCCCTAAAACAAAGAACGGAAGCACAGCATGAAAAATGAAATCATTTATTATACTTTATATAATAAGAGTATGTTTAGCGGTTTTTCAACTGAGGTTAGGTTGAAGTGTCGAGTAGACGTGTATCTAGTGCGCTCGGGTACGAAGCTAACGCGCATGCGCGGAGTACGTGTTCGGGCACTTTTAAGTCCTAGGACGTAAAAGTACCCAAATACGTACAGTCCGCCACCCCCCACCACTGACTCATCGCCGCTATCGCTAAAATGGCGACTTTAGATACCAAAAACAGGCATGGAAAACCGCGTAAAATATGCTTGCGTGATATAAAAGAATAAGTAAGCGCCATTTTTTTTTTAATTTTTGCATGATTTTTCCGAATAGTTGGTAAGCGCCATTTTTTTTTAATTTTTCATGATTTTTCCAAATAGTTGCTAAGCGCCATTTTTTTAAATTTTTCATGATTTTTCCAAATAGTTGTGAAAACTTGTGAAACGCAAAGAAAAATCGACGTTTCGAAAATTCCGTAAGCTCCATTCTTTTTTCATGATTTTTCCAAATAGTTGGTGAGTGTAATTTTTTTTTTCTTTAATTTTTCATGATTTTTCCAAATAGTTGTGAAAACTCGTGAAACGCAAAGAAAAATCTACGACGTTTCGAAAATTTTGTAAGCGCCATTTTTTTATTTTTCATGCTTTTTTACAAATAGTTGGTGAGCGCAATTTTTTTTTCCAATTTTTCATGATTTTTCCACTTAATCGGTATCCGCCATTTTTTTTTCACGATTTTTCCAAATAGTGGTGAAAACTCGTGAAACGCAAAGAAAAATCAAAATCGACGACGTTCCAAAAATTCCGTAAGCGCCATTTTTTTTTGCAATTTTTCATGATTTTTCCAAATAGCTGTGAAAACTTTTGCCGTTACGAACAGCAAAAAGTTGTATAATGGCGCTTACGTCCTTATGTCATTAGACACTATCAACAATAGCAATAGTTTATTTCAGAAACGAAAAACGAATAGGGCCGTTGTCTATCCCAAAACAAACGTCAGTCACTCCTACTTCATCATTTATCCTTATCCGCGCCTATCACGCTCTTTCTATGCGATGTTCTCCAACAGTCCATACACTGGACGTGATAAAGCGTGATTAGGCAGTTCATCCTACCCTTTCACGTTCTATGATTCGAATCACGGTGTATCACGGATTGAAGAATGTAAAACATCAAAATATCCTAAAAACATTGACTTGGCGCATGCGCAGTGCGATTTTCGCCGAATGAATCACTGTGATACACTCCTAGAATAAGGCTGCTGGTGCCCCATTGTAGACTCACCATGATGAACCCCAAGAGTCGGTGACGTGAGAGGTTATGTTCACCCGAATAAGCGAGTACTTCACCGACTGACGTGTTCCGGTAGAGTCCGTAGGCCAGGCAGTAGAGATTTTTCCGTGACAAAAATCGTAGAAGAAAACCGCGAGTGGGGGGGTGCGTGGGGTGGTCTGTAGATGTTTAGTGATAAGTTTTCGACTCGCAAATATCATTACTTTTTTTTTTAAATCAAAAACACACAAAAAAAACGGAGTTTTTTTGGTATTTGCTGGTAAAATCTGAACCCATGGAGCTACGTTGACGCTTTCAACAGACAAATTGTAAAGAATAAAAAGACGAACAAAATGAGCGCTTGTCCGACTCAATCGGACCATTATTAACGGAGAAAAATGCGAAAAACCGGAAAAATTAGCGTTTTTTCGAAAATTCATAACTCCGCCATTTTTGAAGTTGTAGCGCTCGCTTTCCGGCTGAGACTAGTGATTGATAGGTATTTTAAGTGTCCGATTTTTATTCACAAAACGGATTTTGAAAGTAGAAGTATACCCAGCAAACACAGATTGCAGGGCCATTACTGGTTAGGTGGAGGAACGCCGATACTAAAGGTGCCGAACCGCTGCCGGAAGATTTGTGATGGCCCAGCACCATAGTGTCACAGTGGCCGACAGCCGGGCCATTGAAGGCAAGACCGGTACTGTTGTACCGAACCAGTGATGGCTATGTGACAAATTTGTGCAATCGATTTCGTCTTACCTTCACCGCACCGCAAGAATAACGGTTGCAGTAGCCTGTCAAATTATCGGTATTTAACCAGCACCGGAGTTGGTAAGGCTACTGTTATCGAACCGTTATCATAGAGTTACGGAAATACGGTACTGCGCCATTACCAATTTTGTGCATGATAAGAATTATCGAATTATTCACATAACCTCAATTTTTCATAATTTTTCAATTTGCCTTCTAGCTTTGTCAACTGAATAGTTTCCTGGACAGTTTTCTTGATATCACTGTAGACTTGCCACCTTGACTTTTTTTTTTTGAAGGGATATTTACTGTTTTAAGCCATCTTGGCTCGCAACAGGCAAAAATGAACCTCAGTAACACGAAGACTATCTCCGTGCTCAGTAAGCAGACAATTTACCTAAAAGTCGAATCATAACCTCAAAATTCTCTTATCCTTTATCTCTCAGAATGCTCATTATTGAATTTAAGGTTGAATTCCGAGCAAATGTATTGTTACGGAGTACAAAGACTAAGTAACAAAATTAAAAGGGTCCTCCCGAAATGATCAAGGCGAAGCGTGAAAGAGTAGGTTTATCAATGAATCAAGATTTTATTAACGGAACGTGTTTCCAGTTTTAAGTCTGAAACAAGACTAATATTCACAATAATGCTGGTCGTCGAAGCGACCAGAAGATTCCGCTATTTCTCTTCAGTTATTTAACATGTGAAGGTTTATCTTTAAGTCATGCACAAAGTGTTCATGAAGTGAGGAGGCACCTCCGTTACACTGCCCCCCCCTCAAACGTAGAGTCGACCCGACTCGAAAACAGGTCGTCGGGGACGACGCGCTGGGTGTTGTCTTCCATCGAGAGAATCGGAGCTGCGGCTCAAAGGTATGGTTCGAACCCTCGACTACCACGCGACATTCGCCTTCACTCTCGGGGTAAACCGCAGAAAACCCCGAGAACGCGGTCAAACACCAACTCTTGTCCGAGAACAGGAACTCAGGAACCAGGAACTCAGGAACCAGGAAACCAAGAATCGCAGGATCTCGGGTACCAGGGAAAACGAGGATCTCAGGAACTCAGGCCTGGAGAAACTCAAGACTCCACGGAACGTTGGACTTGCAGCCAAAGAACGGAAAGATTGGAATGTCGGGGAAACGGGAGCAGGTCAACGGTCACAGGAGATCCAGAGGCATAGAAAATCATCTAGAAATTGGAGGACAAAGGTGAATCCTCAGACAAAACAGGGAAATTCAAAGAGTTAAATCTCCGTTTTCCATCGTTTCTCAGCGAAACGGGATTTAATTATCAATACACACAGTATACATAGTAAAAAACAGAATAAACTCCGGAATAAAAGAAATTGGAACGATCATAGCTCATATCCAGTTTAAGAGAGTCCGATCTTCCAAAAATCCATGAAGAGATCCGTGTTTCGCTGAAGACGTGTAGAAATCCGTGTCTTTCCGAAGGTAGATTGAGATCCGTAGATTAAGACTGCTGTAAGAAACACATCTTCGACCAAGACCAGGGATTTCTCAATCATCCCATCAGGTTGAAGAGGATAACTGTAAAAATGCCTAACACAAATAGGTTGAGAAACGAAGCAATCCGAGCGACGTTCAGATAATTCAGATCCTGAGGCAAAGCCATGAGCTACTCTATCAAAACACTCGTCTCGAGGTCTCCTTTAAAGTATGAGTTTAAAATGTTTAAAGATCATTGTCCTTTAGGAATTATCGTCCCATCGACTTATTGACGACGCGAGGGCACTAGGTTCGTAAACAATAATTATCCCATCGACTTATTGACGACGCGAGGGCACTATTGTCCCATCGACTTATTGACAATGCGAGGGCACTATTGTCCCATCGACTTATTGGCAACGCGAGGGCACTATTTTCCAATCACTTCAATTATGGTTTGGTTATCGTGTTTTTAATTCCCATAAGTAATCCCAATTTCTCTAGTATAACCTCCTTTGATAAAAACTGTCCTCAGACTGAAGAAATGACACACACTTCAAATCAATAACTGACGCCAACTTCAAATTATTGAACAGCGCCACATTCACTCATCGTATTCGGTCACAGAGTTTGAGTCGAAGGACTTATCATTAACTTCACTCAAATCACTCATAACCTGATAGAAAGAAAATTAGGTTATAGGCTATAGAGGTTAGGCTGAAAGAGAGGCCCGAAATTAGGGTTGGATTCATCATCCGAAACCCCTACTACCTCTTATATAACTGATTCGTCAAAAGTTGGAGTATGATTATTAGGCAAAATTCTGTGTAAATTATGTTAAGGTTATTATTAGGTAGAAGATAGTCTTCGTCCCTTGTCTACCTGCTTTTAGTTTCTTGGTTGGCTCAGATTTTGATTACCTCCCCGACTATTTTCGCGGAAATTACAAGCGGGTGTTCGCGAACTCGAAGGTGAATTATAGAGATGTTGATTTTGGTCTGAGCCGTCACGACCGTTACTATCCCGGTCACGCCACGAATTCTGTCTATCTTGCTGATTTCTATCCAAATTGTCGATGTGACGTTTCAAAGCGAAACATTTTTGGGCATCATGACCTGTCTTTTTGCAAAATAAACAAGTTTTAATATAGTTTCGGTTTTGCTGCCTCTCATTATAACTCTCGCTATTTCGGTGGGAGTTGGATTGGCTCTGTTGCGGCCAAGGAGTGGTAGAGGGTTTCGCTGGGGAACTCTTAACCGGAGGAGCGGGTTTTTCTTCAGCGATCTGTCTCAACCGCTGAGAACCCATATCCTCCCGATTAAGAATTTCTATTTCTAAACCTCTTACAATAGCTTCGCGAAGAGTGGGAGGTTTGGCCATCTTCAGGGCATGTTTGGTAGTTGGATCAGAAATTGCGTTTATGAAACGCGCACAGGTCAGTTTGTCTCTGCTGGATCCTAGACAATCGGGAATAGCACTACGCGCCAATCGCTCAAGATCATGCCCAAGCGTGGCCAAATCCTCTCCCTTCTTTTGTCGGCGGTTCTCAAATTGAGTAAAGTATAAGTCAGTTAGATGTTCCTCTCCGAAGCGCAATTTTAGAGCGATGCAAATTTGATCAAAGTCTCGCGCATCGAAGTCGGACAAAGAACTCAAAGCGCTAAGAGCATTTCCTCTTAGTGACGCGGTCAAAGTCGCGGCTTTCTCTGCAGAATTCCATTGATTTAATTCCGCGATCATTGAAAACTGGCGTTCATAAATCGCCCACGGAGTCGAACCGTCATACGTGCTCGGTCTGACATTCTGAGAGCTTTTACTCCGGTTGTCTGAAGTTAATATTCCCGGGTTTACTCCTTGAAAAGCAGACGGACCGGTGACCGGAGAAGGAGCGGTGGCGGCATTAACTGACACGAGATTATTCAAAGGGAACCCGGACAGCACTTCGGAGATGATGTCTCGCAAGCTCTCGCGATTTAATTCCGGTGCCCTCTGAGGTGGACGTTGAGGAACACTCGCTTCTACTCCCGCAAAGCAACTATCACGGTTCTCTCCACCACCCCTGGCGCCGTACAAGTTAGTAAGGGTACGCGGAGGCAACACATTGACATTTCTAGGAGTAACATGAGAGAAATGGTCGAAATTAGTCTCCGGAAACAACTGCTCTGGCGACCCGGCAACATCTCCACGAACATTGTTTCCTATAGAATATTGTCTATAAATGTTAGAATTAAGATTCCTGCTTCCGATCTGGTCTGCGGGAAACTGCACATCCTCTCGTCCTAATAAATTCACTGACGGACGAGCTTCCACGTCTCTTCGTCTAATGACCTGATCATACCGTGGTACATTCCCGCTACAGACTTGCGTCTGAAGCTCAGGTGAGGGTGGTGCCAGCGGCATCACTCTGCCTGAACCAGTTCGGTGTAAAAATTGTGCATCTGACCTCAGTGCCTCGGCGGACACAAATCGGCCCGAAACCCGGTTTGGAGGTGTAGCACGGCCTCCCGAAGTCGGTCTGGGTTGATTTTCCAGAACCTGCACTCCGCGGCTTTCCACTCTCTCCAGGCGAAGACGCAGCTCCTGTTGTTGGAGACGGAGCTCAGCCTGGGTGCGAAGTCGTTCCTCTCTTTCGCCCTGGAGTTCGAGCCGTTGAGCTTCGAGATCACGTTCGATCTCGACCCGTTGCGCTTCGATAGCCCGCCTTCGTTCCTCGCGCTCTCGAACGCCCTCGAGTCGGTGAACCTCCATCTCGCGACATCGATCCTCCATCTCACGACGTCGATCCTCCAAGTCCAGGCGGCGTTCTTCCTCAGCACGCTCCTGAGCAAATAAATTTTCCTCTCGGATATTATTGAGCTCACTAACTAGTTGGCTCCTCATCTGTCGTTGTAGCAGCGGATTTGGAGAGGCTTCTCGGTCCTCTCCTTCTCCTCGGAACGGCGTCCGTGGTCGCTGAACTTCCAAGATCGGGGGAGTCGCAGGCCTTTGGTCAGCTGCGGTCAACCCGTCGATCTCAGCTAAGAGGGAAGGTAGTCCCCGAGTACTCCGAGTCACACGCCTCTGTTTCTGTGGAGACGGTGCTGGCAGTTCGATATTCCTTTCATTCGTAGACATTTCTTCGTATTCTTTTTCGTGTGATTTTCTGTATTCGCTTTCGTCGTATTTCTTAAAGCACCACTTTACACCTTTCTCTCACAAATCGCTCAAAATCGAGTCAGGAAGATCCCACTTCTGACACCAAATGTTACGGAGTACAAAGACTAAGTAACAAAATTAAAAGGGTCCTCCCGAAATGATCAAGGCGAAGCGTGAAAGAGTAGGTTTATCAATGAATCAAGATTTTATTAACGGAACGTGTTTCCAGTTTTAAGTCTGAAACAAGACTAATATTCACAATAATGCTGGTCGTCGAAGCGACCAGAAGATTCCGCTATTTCTCTTCAGTTATTTAACATGTGAAGGTTTATCTTTAAGTCATGCACAAAGTGTTCATGAAGTGAGGAGGCACCTCCGTTACAGTATTTTAACTGAATACTTTGAGTTACCCGTGGACGGCATCTTTTCCATTCCCGCTCCTTGAATGCACTAAGTAATTATATCATTCACGTAGGAAGACGCGCCAAGACGCGTGCGAACTGCGTCATCAAAATACAGGCGTGCATATGTTGTTGATACGGGTGAAGTGACGGCAACTCGGTTGTGGCAAGTTGCAAAATGCCCTGCAGGAAACCAGTACTTGGTCACCGACATCGTCCCGTCAATGGTTGGATACCGGACAAATTTTACCGAAATACCACTATCTCACATGTAGTGGCGTAGCAAAGGCTTGCCTATACCATCACATTGCCAGCACTACCAGTGCTGGGCCATTATGATTTCGGCAGTTCTGTGTTTGCTGGGTAGTGCTTTAAAACGTCAATCTTGATTTTCCGTTAAAATGTTGAAAAATAGGTGAAAAACACGTACAAACATGACCGAAAACGGCCGAGCGCTCGAGCGCGGTCGAGTGGTGGGGGTAGCCGGCCGAGTCGGGGAAGTATACATACTACAAGCGTGCTGCGGCCAGGCGTGTATACGCACTTCCCCGACTCGGCCGGCTACCCCCCACTACTCGCTCGGCCGTTTTTGGTCATATTTGCAGGTGTTTAACGGTATGTCTAACGGAAAATCAAGATTGACGTTTCGAAGTACTATACTTCTACTTTCAAAATCCGTTTTGTGAATCAAAATCGGACAACTTCCAGAGCATCCAGCCGTTCAGCAAGATAGTGCATGAAATAATTCAAATTGCAATTTCTCAAAAACTATTTATCCGACAACGTCTGGGTTGTGCACACTTAAAGTACCTGTCAATCACTACTCTCAGCCGGAAAGCGAGCGCTACAACTTCAAAAATGGCGGAGTTATGATTTTCGAAAAAAAACGCGAATTTTTCCGGTTTTTCGCATTTTTCTCCGTTAATAATGGTCCGATCGAGTCGGACAAGCGCTCATTTTGTTCGTTTTTTTATTCCCTACAATTTGTCTGTTGAAAGCGTCAACGTCGCTCCATTGGTTCAGATTTTACAAGCAAAAAACTAAAAAAACACAGTTTTTTTGTGTTTTTGATTTAAAAAAAAAAGTAATGATATTTGCGAATCGAAAACTTATCACTAAACATCCACAGACCACCCCACGCACCGCCCCACTCGCGGTTTTCTTCTACGATTTTTGTCACGAAATGACTCTTTTTCTGCTCTATTGCCTGGCCTACCGGGACACTTACCAAGTATGAAAACCCAATCGAGTTAGCACAACGCTATATGGTTTGATTGCATTCTTTTCCCGTACTTGGTAGTTCTATTTGATTTCAATCCTTTCACTGCAGAGATTTTTTTGAAGGACGATTTTTGTAGAAATGTAATTTTTGAAGGAAGTCTTTTTGTGGAAGTACATATTACTCAATGAAATCTTATTTGATCCTGATTACTCATTGTTACATCCGGTAATAAGCAAGTAATCCGTTTTTTTCCTTTTATCAAATAGAATTCACTTGGTGAAATGATGACAGAGATCATATTATAGTCCGTGCGAGTGTCGAACCTGCAATATCTGACTGTCAAACAAGACATTGCAAACAAGGTAATAATAATCGTAAAAATAACGCTGCGTAGTCAAGTCAAGGTGCCGGTTAGTACACTGAACTAAATCGATAAATTTGTTTCATATGAGTTGAATCAGCGAAAAAATTATAGCTGTCAAATAAATATGAACGTTCGCATGTGTTCATGTAAATTTTAGCCCAGGGTGAAAACTTGTCTTTGAATTTAATTATCCATGAAAAATATCAACAACTCAATAATTTGGTATCATTTATTCATGTTTTTTGGTATGGAAGGGTTCAAAATGGAACTGTCAGGGGTAACAACAACTTATACGAATATGCTTACCGTTCGATTACCTAAATTCTTGACCTTGCAAACTAGGTGAACAGTTTTGCCGACCAGCCCAGTAAAGTTTGAAGGCATGGATGTGTCGAAGTAGGGGCCTGTTCCTGGCGTGGGCCATTCTTCGAGAAAGTCCGTCCGGAAATTCCGCAGTCCAATCACAGTTCCGCCTGGAAATAATACGAAATCAACTTCAATGGGGGATACCAACTTAGGGGCAGGTGGGGCTAAACGGCCCACAAAAAAAAAATAATAATAATAACTTACTCTCATTTTCGCATTAAGGGGGACCGTGCGAAACGGTATGCAATGTGACTTCGCTGACAGTCATAAAAAATTTTCAGGGTGGGGTTAAAAGGCCAACTCAAAAAAAGTTACGCAACGGCATTTTCACGTCGAGGTGAGTGAAAATAGTTGTTTTGCGGGAATACTCAGCCGTAACGCGGCAGCCTCGCATCTTCACTAAGGCCGACGGATAGGTTGGCGAGCTGTGAAGAAACGAATTCTCAACTCTTAGGTACCCAATAAACGCAGCTACGTCGGATATACGTATATTAAACGTGTCCAATATAGTATCCCACACGGCACGTAATATTTCAGAAATATTTCAAATACATTACAAGGTTCCAGATCCATAACATATTCTGGCAATATTTCTGCAATATTTCTATAATATGAAAATTGCTATATAACACTCTCGATATTTCTGAAATATTCCGGAAACATGTGAATGTAATATATCATTTGCAATATTGCTTAAATATCACGAAAATAATCAAAGTGATATATAACATTTTCGATATTCCTGAAATATTCCGAAAACATGTCAATGGTAATATAATATCTGCAACATTTCTCAAATATTAAAAAAAATATGCGAATTGATGTATAACGTCTCCAATATTTCAGAAATATTTCTAAAATATGCAAAGTGATGTATAACATTTTTGATATTTCTAAAACATTCCGGAAACTTATCAATTGTAATATAATATTTGCAATATTTCTTAAACATTACGAAAATGTGCAAAGTGACGTATAACATTTTCGATATTTCTGAAATATTACAAAAATGTGCAAAGTGACGCATAACATTTTTGATACCTCAGAGATCTTTCGAAAATATATCAATTGGAAGATTACAATTGCAATATTTCTCAAATATTACGAAAATATGCAAAGTGATGCAGAATGTTTTCGATATTCCTGAAATATTTCTAAAACACACAAAGTGATTGTATACAATTTTCGATATATCGGAAACATTGGAGAAATATGTTAATATTGCAATATAACATTCTGGTTGCAATGTAACATTGCCGATGTGTCGGGAAAATTTCTGAAATACATCAATTGCAATGTAACATTCACAATATAACTGGAATGTCACAGACACATGTCGGTTGAAACACAATATTTCAGAATTTTTGCAATATTTCAGAAACATTGCGTATGAAATATAACAATTTCATTACTTCTAGAAGGTTCCGGAAATATGTCGATTGAGACACAACATTTAAGAATTTCTGCAATATGTCAGAAACATTTCGTATGAAATATAACATTTTCAATATTCCTGAAATGTTCCGGAAGCAAATATTATTATAATACTAGTCTGCACGTTTGCCGCTAGAGGCAAAAGCGGCGCTGCATACTCCCGCAAGATTCTCGCGAGTAAAAACGCGCCAGTGATGATACACTTACCGGCGTTAGACGCATGGTGCCACGCTCATTGGACGTGCCTGTTCTTCGGATCAGCGCGACTTATGCAGCATTTTTATTCATGCTTTTTATTGTTACCGCGGAACTAACGGCAACATTTTAACAGTCAATGCAATGGTTCAGATAAAATTAATAAACCTCGCTATTGACCAGAGGGAAGGAAATTGATACGAAAAATATAAATATGTCGGAAATATTAAAAAAATTTAGATAAAAAGTTAGATATATTCTAGATATATTTCAGAGACAGTCCATAAATAGTTCCGAAACGTTACAGAAACATTATATCGAATATTTCTGAAACGTTCCAGATATATTTCAGAAATATCTGTCGAAACGTTTCCGTATTGTAGCAGAAATATGTCAGAAATGTGTCTATGTCCGCAATCATAACTTACGAAATATTACTGACATATTCCTGTAATATTTCATGAAATGTGGCATAAATATTTCGGAACTATTTCAGACATATTTATCGGAAATATGTCATACATGTTTCTGACACATTTCATGACATATTTCAGAAATATATCGGAAATATTACGCAAGTTATATATGCGGACATAGACACATTTCTGGCATATTACCGACATATAACATAGACATTTCTTGTAATATTACATCTTTCAAATGAAAGATTTATAAAATATTTATGAAATATTACGAGTTATGTAATGTTGATTCATGACCAGTGGAGTAATCAAGGAGAGAATTTTGTAGATGGTGTTTATTTTGTCGTTAATCGGAACCTTTGATTTGAGATTGGTGAAGAGATTCGATGTATCGTTAAATACCTTGCTGGTGGTGGTTATTCCTTCTTTTTTCAGAATATGTTGTATGCGAGACGATAGATCGTTTACGAAAGGGATGGACAAAATTTTGTTGTTGTTAGTCTCTTCATTATTCCAGTTAATGCTGTTGTAATGTTTGTGGATTCTTTCTTTTTGGATCTTGTTTATTAGCGTTAAGGGGTAACCGTTCTCAAGCAAGGTATTTACGACCAATTTGATGTTATTTTTCCTAAATTTCGGATGTGATAATCCTATGCATCTATCAAACAATCCTATCACTACACTTTTTTTAAACTGTAGTGGATGACTAGACGTAAAATGTAAATATCGTCCTAACCAAGTGTTCTTTCTGTACCAATTTGTGACGACGTGATTGTTGTTGTTAATTACCAGTGTGTCCAAAAAACTAATTTGTCCGTTGTTTTGTAACTCATAGGTGAAGTTGAGTCTTGGGTGGTAGTTATTGAACTTTTGTACCAGTAAGTTAACATTATCCTTGTGTACACAGGTAAGTATGTCATCCACATATCGTTTATAAAAAGTCAGTGAAAATGGAAGTTTTTTAATGATTTCATGTTCAAGATTTTCCATTACCAAGTTGGCTACTACGGGGCTGATGGGAGAACCCATCGCAACACCA
The DNA here is from genome assembly GCA_018257835.1 of Euura lappo. NCBI lineage: Eukaryota > Metazoa > Arthropoda > Insecta > Hymenoptera > Tenthredinidae > Euura > Euura lappo. The sequence continues at coordinate 25,872 of JAEUYN010002211.1, forward strand.
AAGATTTGCTTGTAGTGAGTGTCATTGTGTATAAAGTATGTGGAGTTGAGACACAGTTTTACTGCTTCGATGAAACATTTCTTGTCAATTGTGGTGTGTTGTTTTATACGATTCCAATTTTTACCAATGACCGCTAGAGCGAGATTCGTAGGGATGTTGGTATACAGTGAAGCGACGTCTAAGGATAGTAATACATAGCCCGGAGGGATTTTAATACCGTTGATTTGATTGACAAACGACCAGGAGTCTTCAACGTGAAATTCAGATTTGCCAACTATGTTCGATAGAATACCTGCACAGAATCTTGATAGTTTGTAAGTTGGTGCGTTTACATTGTATACTATTGGTCTTAGCGGAACATCAGGCTTATGAATTTTCGGTAGGAAATAAATTTTTGGAGGTAGCGAGTTATGTGTTTTCAGGTTTCTTGCCATTGAATCGGAGATATACTTCTTCATGCAAAAGTTGTTTATCAAGTTGTTGGCCTGTCTTTCAGTATTTTTGGTAGGATCTTTGGTGATTGTTTCATAGGTGGTTGTATCACTAAGTAGTTTTTGACTTTTTGATAGATATTGCGATTTTTCCATTATAACAGTAATATTTCCTTTGTCCGCCTTAGTAACAAGTAGATTTTGATGTATTTTAAGGAATTCTTTGGCTAGTTTGAATTTATGAATTTCGAGCTTTGTTTGAGTCTCATTTTGAGTTGGTCTCTTGTTGTAGTTCGATATGGTGGAAACAATTTCAGATCTGACGTTATCTTTGGTTTTTGGTGGATAACCGGTTAACGCAAATTCAACAGACGTGATAATCTCCTTGACCGGAAGGTTAGATTTGTCAGTAGGTATCCCATGTTTGGGTCCTAGAGCTAGCAGATATTTTATATCTTGTGGAATGACAGTGTCAGTGAGGTTAATAAACCAGTTGTCAGGTGTTTGTGACGGAGGATGTTGTTTCATGTCAAGTTTGTTGAATTGAACCGTTTGTTGATACCTAGCTTGAATCTTGCGGGAGTATGCAGCGCCGCTTTTGCCTCTAGCGGCAAACGTGCAGACTAGTATTATAATAATTTTCGTTTCCGGAACATTTCAGGAATATTGAAAATGTTATATTTCATACGAAATGTTTCTGACATATTGCAGAAATTCTTGAATGTTGTGTCTCAATCGACATATTTCCGGAACCTTATAGAAGTAATGAAATTGTTATATTTCATACGCAATGTTTCTGAAATATAGCAAAAATTCTGAAATATTGTGTTTCAACCGACATGTGTCTGTGACATTCCAGTTATATTGTGAATGTTACATTGCAATTGATGTATTTCAGAAATGTTCCCGACACATCGGCAATGTTACATTGCAACTGACATCTTTCAGATACATTTCAGAAATATTTCCAAGTTATGTTATGAAGCTGAAACGTTGTCACATTTCCGAAACATTTCTGAAATATAACGTGCTGTGTGGGATGCAAATTATTCAGAATGTTATATTGCAATATTAACATATTTCTCCAATGTTTCCGATATATCGAAAATTGTATACAATCACTTTGTGTGTTTTAGAAATATTTCAGGAATATCGAAAACATTCTGCATCACTTTGCATATTTTCGTAATATTTGAGAAATATTGCAATTGTAATCTTCCAATTGATATATTTTCGAAAGATCTCTGAGGTATCAAAAATGTTATGCGTCACTTTGCACATTTTTGTAATATTTCAGAAATATCGAAAATGTTATACGTCACTTTGCACATTTTCGTAATGTTTAAGGAATATTGCAAATATTATATTACAATTGATAAGTTTCCGGAATGTTTTAGAAATATCGAAAATGTTATACATCACTTTGCATATTTTAGAAATATTTCTGAAATATTGAAGACGTTATACATCAATTCGCATATTTTTGTAATATTTGAGAAATGTTGCAGATATTATATTACCATTGACATGTTTTCGGAATATTTCAGGAATATCGAAAATGTTATATATCACTTTGATTATTTTCGTGATATTTAAGCAATATTGCAAATGATATATTACATTCACATGTTTCCGGAATATTTCAGAAATATCGAGAGTGTTATATAGCAATTTTCATATTATAGAAATATTGCAGAAATATTGCCAGAATATGTTATGGATCTGGAACCTTGTAATGTATTTGAAATATTTCTGAAATATTACGTGCCGTGTGGGATACTATATTGGACACGTTTAATATACGTATATCCGACGTAGCTGCGTTTATTGGGTACCTAAGAGTTGAGAATTCGTTTCTTCACAGCTCGCCAACCTATCCGTCGGCCTTAGTGAAGATGCGAGGCTGCCGCGTTACGGCTGAGTATTCCCGCAAAACAACTATTTTCAGCACAAAATCATGATTTTCTATTGAACTGATCGGTTCCCAATCAACAATATGTGCTCTCAAAGACCTCTGATGGAGCTCGTGAAAATTAGTTAGAGTTCTTAATCGAGCATCGATAAGTGTCCTAAAAGAAGTCCGAAAGACTTCTTATGCAATCTTTTCTGACTCCAATTTGAGGCTCTTGATCACCTCGAAATGAGCTCTTTTAGAACTTGAGCGAAGAGCTCAGAAGTACGAAATTTTTTAGAAGTCTGTTAGAAGAATGCTTTTGGAACTCAATTATACTATTTTACCTGACTTATAAGAATTTCTTGAATACATGCATTCAGCATTTAAAATGCACGAAATTTGCGGAATATTAAAACTCGGCGCATTCTGAATGCTGAATGCATGTATTCAAGAAATTCTTATAAGTCAGGTAAAATAGTATAAATGAAGTATCATGAGAGGGATTTTGTGAATTTGTTAAAAACATGGTTATGGTTATTTTTGTTAAAAACATGGTTATTGTATACGAATTCATACATGATACATAATACACAGGTATACGATGCGAAATTATCTATCAGCGATGTCTTTCTTCATTATCGTCGTAGAATTATGATTCTTAAGCCAACTTATTTATATAAAAGTATTCAGTGCTCTCTCAATCTGAATCAGTGAAACTCCCTGCGAATCAGTGAATATTCACTGATCCAAATTTAGAGAGTGCAGATCAGTTGGAGGCTTCTATTATCCTCATGATATCCCAGCCGAATGCCCGCTTGCCACAGTCATGGAACTGTTCTCAACTCGCACAAGGTGGTCTTCGAATACTCGGTTACTGAAATTTACGAATGAATAAATATTCACGTGGTGCAACGATTTAGAGTTTAGTCGGGGTACAGACTGCAGCATACGCACCTGTGTATGTGCTAGAAAAAAGTGAGGTTAGATTCATGATAGTTTCAAGGATTGAGGATATTGAATTGTATGTATGATCAATATATTCAAATGAGGATAAATGATGGCGCTTCGTAAACGCAACTCGATATTCGATATAAATGATTAGTGGTATTCAACACTTACCGCTATTTGATCTACCAAAAACCTGAGCGACCATTACTTGTGTCCGAGTGAGTTCAATGTTCGTCATAAACGTATGTCAAGTTACTTGTTAGGTTGAACATGGTTAGGTTAGGTTCATGTGTAGTCAGCACTTCTTTTAGACCTCATAACGAATCTGGTTGAAAGAGCTCTGATAAATGACCTCATATAGAGATCTATACTTCGACTTCGGAATATTGACTTCTACAAGACTTCGAAAAGAACACTATCATGAGACTCTTTTTCCTGTCTTGAGCAAGAGCTCTTACAAGAACTCTTATAGACAGGTGTGTTGACTGGGTTGAATACGTCACAACTTCGTGATAATACTCGTAATAGTCGATATTATAAACCGCCATGTTATTTAAATTTTTATCAAGAGACTCCCAAGTACATGAAAAAAAAGTTTTTCGATACGCCGCGCGTAGAATCACCGAGTCTATTTACCCGAACGGGGGCTGTACGGGGCTCTACGGCTACCGTTAACTCTCATTATCTCTCGATCGGCAATATATCAGGGATTCAATGATTTATTTTAGCATGGATTATTCTTTATCTTTCATTTGAGCCCAATTTCAGTGCTGTAGGTGCACCGAGAGCTGAGATATGAGTTATGCGATTCATTTTAATCTTATAGAATTATTCTCAGAATATCAACGTCTCCGTGTTCAGACTTCTAAATTCTGACTATATAATGACGTAGAGAGTCGGTCGATTTATAGGCAAGTTACGCGGGCAACCTATGGCGGCCAAGTCGGTTGTAATTGGTTGTCTTGAGAGCGACTCGGCTGCCGGGGTTCTCGGTTGCGCTGCAACAGATGACAGCTCGTCGCTTTGGTACATAGGAGTAGGAGACTCCTAAATCCAGTAAGGAAGAAAAAGAAGTAGAAGAAGCTCGTCGCTACGAAAACATTTCATTCCGCTCGCTATCACTACGTGATATTATGGTACATAGGAGTAGGAGACTCCTAAATCCAATAAGGAAGAAGAAGAAGTAGAAGAAGCTCGTCGCTACGAAAACATTTCATTCCGCTCGCTATCACTACGTGATATTATGGTACATAGGAGTAGGAGACTCCTAAATCCAGTAAGGAAGAAGAAGAAGTAGAAGAAGCTCGTCGCTACGAAAACATTTCATTCCGCTCGCTACCGCTACGTGATATTATGATATGGGTATGACGCAATACGAGAATCATTACCCAAACTGAATTTACGCATTCGGCTTTATCTTATGGAAATTGAGAGTAAGTTTAATTGAGAAATCAAGTTTTCAGGTTAGGTTGGTTAACTTGTTTGACTGATGGCAAAGCCGCAGCATACCATTAATCGTTTACATAATTAATAACGATTCACGGTGTTCACGATGTGCAACGTACTTATTAGAAATACGTGAAATTTATTCTGTGTTGGAAGAAATTGGCTTGGACCGCTTTTTGATACTTTTTTCTCCAATCGTGGCCTGTCGTCTCAGACTATTTCCAGCTCTGTATGACAAAATTTGTACGATGCAGGGCAGTGTCCCACACGGCACGTTATATTACAGAAATATTTCGAAATGTTTCAACGTTTCAGGTCCATAACATAACTTAGGAATATTTCAGAAACGTTTCTGACGGATGTCAATTGCAATATAACATTCTCAATATTTCTGAAACGTTTCTGACAGATGTCAATCGTAATATAACATTTCAATCATTTTTGGAATGTTTCTGCAACATTTCGGATGCGATATAACGTTTTGTATATTGCTGAAACGTTGCCAAAATATGTCGATTGGAACGCACATTTCCATAATTTTTGCCATGTTTCCGAAACATTACAGATGCGATATAACATTTTTTATATTTCTGAAACGTGGCGGTAATATTTCGGTTGAAACGCACATTTTCATCATTTTCTCAATATTTCTGCAACATTTCGGATTCGATGCAACGTTTTGCATATTGCTAAAAACGTTGCTGAAATATGTCGATTGGAACGCACATTTTCATAATTTTTGCAATGTTTCCGAAACATTCCAGATGCAATATAACATCGTGAATATTTCTGAAGTGTGATGGAAAAACGTTGATTGATTTTAAGTCTATAAAACATAGTGATGTCACAGTCATGTATCTAATACATATTGGAATGTATGTAGTTATGTATCTCATACATATCTGTTACGTAACAACAAGTTTTCGTAGTTCGAAGTATCGCCACATAGCTGCGTAGCATACTCGCAAGTGAAATGTGCCCGGTGTTATGATACGTGGGCGACTATTAGGTAGCTTATTATGCGATTGAAGTTTCTCACTATTTCATCGTGGGTTATGCTGACGATCAGTTTTGCATTATATGATTCTACGGAAAACCGTTGAAGAAATCAAATAGAAAAAACAGAATAATAAATTAAACAGAATATTTTTTCATATCCTCGGCATCAATGCAATGTCGTTCACACATGTTAGTAACATATCGCCGAAATATATAATTGTTATGTTACCGACATGTAGGAATGTTATGTTGTCGATACACATCAGAAATATGTCTGGAAGATGTCTGAAAATATTTCTGAAATATGTCAGAAACATGTCTGAAATATGTGTTGAAACATTTCAGTAATATATCAGAAACAGTAAAAGAAAAAAATTGTAGAAATATTTCATGCATGTTACTGAAATATGACAGCGATATATCGCAGAAAGATCTCGGATATATTGCTGATATATTTTGAAATATTCCTGAAATATCTCAGAAATGTGTCAGAAATGTAAAGTTGGTTATATTGCGGACACTAACGCATTTGTGAAATGTTTCTGAAATGTTGCAATTAAGTAACATGTTTCAGATGAATCATTTCTGAAATCTTTCAGAAATATAAAGTGCCGGGTGGGGTGCTTCATCGGTTACATTTTCGAAGAATCGAAAAGTCAACAGGGTTACGGGCTCAGCAGACATGGAACGCTATACCGAAGAAAGACAAAAGCACAGAAAATTACATGAGTACCCTACCGACCGTTGATAGGCTCATTTATGTACCTTGCTGTCTCTACTCGCAAGGACAATATTTAGACCATCAGTCAGTTTTATTTGAATTCTGAGAAGGTGCATTGTAGTACGGCGAAACGAGTACTGCGATACCGATGAGGGACTATCAACCATGGTCTGATCTACTGAAAAGCCAACGACCAATTGACTGCGTTGGCCGACTATGATTAAGGAGGCAGCCAATGTGAATGAGAGAGTCTTGTACTCCCAATTCGTCATTGGGCCGAGGGATTACCTGGGAAGCACGAAAACAGGACGTCATTGCTTGGTCAAGAAGAGAGGTGCAAGTCCTGCATCGGTTGAACCGGTTCGCATTGCAACGCTTGAATTTCTCGTTACTTTTCAACAATGAAAGTGTAAGGAAGAGACAATTGTCGTTGCTGCTGGTCTACTGACAATTTTATTTATTTTATTATTAATGTATTGATTGTTTGATGATAAAAAAATCGGATCTGGAAACTAGTCTTGAGTGAGAATCTTCGTTCTCACTCATTATAAATTCCTTACCCCCTGTTTCTATGTGAGAACGTTACGAAGAAAATGAATTTGGATTATGATGTGAATCAAAGTTGACGTTGCGTAATATTTATATTAGTTTCATGTTCACGGCATTGCTAAAACATCATAACACTGAGTCGTACTCCGTTGATAACAGCGATTCGTTGTGCGAAATATATTGTAAATAAACAAGCGAGCGGATATAACGAGTATGAAACTATGAAATCAAAGCAATTACGCGTAGCGAGCGAGCAAAATTAGGTGGTTCAGCAAAATTTTATAAAAAGTAGTGATATCCCCCAAAAAAGCACCTCTTGTGCAAAAACCGTCGCCAAGTACATGAATGTGGTCTCCAAAAAAAAAATCTACCAACAAAAAGTCTTTCCTCCAAAATACCTTCCAACAGAAAATTGGTTCAACAGAAGGCGTCTTTCAAAACATTCTTCCTATAAAAGATTTGAAATCAGATACAACTACCAAGTACAAGAAATAAAAATAAAATTACACCAACTGGCGTTGCGCTCGCTTACTCGATTGGTTTTTCGAATAATTTGTGATGTCAAACAAAATTTAGGGAGTGGTACTTGGCGGGCCATCATAGCAATGTATAAGAATGTCAGGTAAACATGACCTAATACTTGTTCACTTACCCACACCTGGCCCGCCAAGTGCCACTTCACAAATTTTTTTTCCAAATTTTTTCCAAATTTTTTTCTAGATCACAAATTATTCGAAAAACCAATCGAGTAAGCGAGCGCAACGCCAGATGGTGGAATTTTATTTTTATTTCTTGTATTTGGTAGTTATATCTGATTTCAAATCTTTTATAGGAAGAATGTTTTGGAAGACGCCTTCTGTTCAAACTATTTTCTGTTGGAAGGTATTTTTCTGTTTGAGGAAAGACTTTTTATGAAAGACGAATTTTTGTTGGTGGGTATTTTTGAAGAAATACTTTTTGTTGGTAGATCTTTTTTGGAGACCTCTTATATGCGAGTGCGTTAAATCGAGTGAAACGGACACGATCAGCTATGTCTGCTTATACTTGAAGTATTGAATCGAGCAACTTTCGGATTTTTTTACTGGAAAACGGTTCGGTCGAATAGGCTGAGTTTAAAAAAAATAAATTCTGTGTACAGCAATGTTGATTTCACTAAATTTTCAAGTCTTCATCTTATATTCGACCAAACGCCACAACCTCCTTAAGAGACGCTGATGTTCATAATTCACGAAAAATCGCATGTCACGGAAAAATGTGGTCGTTAATTCAGTATCAATGAATATTTTGTCCTAACCCGGGAAAAAATGGTTTAGATCTAATTCGCATCTCCGGAGATCTAATTTAGATCTAAATAGATCTAAGTAGATCTAAATTTTGGGAAATCGTAGATCTACCTAGATCTACCCAGATCTCCGAGGATTTTCGTAGATCTACGTAGCTTCGAATTGATCTACTGCCATGTTCGAATGCTCATGCTTGTTAGATCTATGTATATCCACCCAGATATCTTTAGGTCTACTTTAGATCTAGGTAGATCTACTTTATATCTAGGTAGATCTACTGTAGATCTAGGTAGATCTACTGTAGATCTAGGTAGATCTGAGATGAGAAGATGGAATAATTGCAGCAAAACGTTGTTATGCTCATTGAAGCCAAGTAGATCTACTCGGATCTGAGTAGTTCTGGTACCGTATTTGGAAATATTTCAAGTCTGTCTAGACTGATTGGACCATAAGTATGCCAGAAACGCACGTATTTTCAGAAGACGCCTTAGCTCATCTAGTACGGTACCGGTTTCGTAATCCGAAGTTCGAGGGTTCGATTCCGATTTGTTCGATTTTCACAATTTTTTTTTTTTATTTTTTTCCTTACTCGTATTTACGATTTCTTATTTTATGATGATAGTGAGTATTTTTTCATTATAGTTATGCAATTAATTAATGTTTTTTCAATTCATTTCCGGAATTGACATTGACATAAAAATTAGATCTACGTAGATCTCTTGAGATCTCATAAGATCTGCGTAGAACTCATTAGATCTATGCCAAAATTTAGATCTACGTAGATCTAAAGCATTTAGATCTACATAGATCTACCCGATTTTTTCCTGGGAATCCGCAACACTTTAATGAAAGAAATAATAATGAAAAAGTACTTACCGCTTATTTGTAGCATTCGGGTTCGTTCAAATGTTCAACAATATGTCAAACCTTCGAAGATCCAAATCACACGCCGGAGTGCCGGCTGGTGTCGGCGTCGCCATATTGCGCAGGCGCACCTGATAATAGCACCTGAAGCCGCTATACTCGAACTCGTTGGTACAACAGTGGGGACCTTGCGTAATAGAGCGATCGCTTCGAAATCTCCCCTTTTTTAGCCAACCCGCTCTCATACGAAGGGTCAACCGTATGTTTGTTCAGGAATGAAAATGGACCTGGGTTATTATACACTGTTTCATACATTTTGTGCGTTTATGGACTTTCTTATCTACATAGCTGCATATAAGAATCGTTTGGAGTTGGATTTGTTCGCGGAGCGGAGCAGGGCGCCGTCGCGATCTATTTAAAGCGTAGACATGTTGGATTTTATTGTGTCTTACACCCCTGTTACGTGCGGCTAGTCCGAGCGTACAAGTTAAATAATAGTATATTATGCGGCATGCGCGTAAAGTGACTGTTTACAAGCGAGGTTAGGTTTTTCGTACGAACCGCTGTTTTGCCCGGCGAGCCGAAGGCGAGCCTCAGGCAAAGCCAGCGGCGAGTACGAAAAACATAACCTCGCTCGAACAGTCACTTTACGCGCAAGCATCATACGATATTTTTTACGGCAGAGGTATGATAAGTCACTTTGACGCCAGTTAAGGTCCGCTTCGAACTCCGCGTCCACCATGACACATAATCCGTTTGCCGAGTCGACTGCTAGCTCGAGCAGCAGTACTGCGCAGGCGCAGTCCGACCTCGACTTGTAAAGTACTTTACAGGTCGAGGTGAACTACGTTATAAAGACTTTATGTGTCGAGGTGGACTACAGCCGTATAAAGCGCCACTTGACGGGCCGAAAACAGGCGTCATAAAGTGACTTTATCATGCCTCTGCCGTAAAAATAAATAAATATTCAAGTAAAAAGGATGCGCCTCACGCAGCAGATGAATAATTTTTTTTAAGTGTGAATCTGTCAGGATTTTAATTGATTCACACGATGGGATCCGGTAGTTGTCAAACGTCCTATACAGGCCCGTATTATTTGAACAAATTAATAATAAATGAAAATGAATGTTTGAATAGGTATAAAAGCTGAAATGTATTCTTGAACCATTCAAAAAATAAACGATATGCTGCTGCTGCACAAATCTTAGCAGTAACAAAGAAATATGATTATAAACAAACTAAAATACAATATAATGATGCCGTGTTACTAGCGGTCAGACTGTAATATTATAATTGACACCAATTCTCAAGTTCTCTCAATTTTTAGTTCAATCTCGCAATGAATGTGGTTCCCTAATTATTAGTACATGCAATACATATAAAAATTAAATGGTATGATTTCGCAACGAGCGTCGAGACTCAGCTTTCGATGATAGGTAGAGTAATGAGCCACAGGTGTAGGTGTGTGTTTCTGCGGCATGGATGTTGAATACAGGCGGGTTGTTGCAGTTTGAACAAGGCAGACGTACCACGAATAACACCGATGAAAATGTGTGTAAGAGTCTCAGTTCAGTCACTACGTCACTTGATTTAGAAAAGAGTTAATGAATAAATTCTAGATGCAAAGAGTTATGATCACTGATTCTAATTGAGTGTGAAATAACGGAAGTGAAAAGAAAGATAATAAAATTAATGTAATGATTATATTTGCACTTCAACTACCTTCCGTTAAGGAAGGGCAAAGCTGGTTTGTTAAACTATACACTGATTGATACCGAACTTCAGTGTTTTATTAAATGAATTGAAAAGAATTTAGATGACGAGAATAGAGTTCCTTCGGGCCGTGATCCTATGCTAATACAAATGTTGTAAGGGCGGTTATTCCGAACTATGTGACTCTAATTTTTATCCCCGTTCTCTACGATCCGCACACTATGTGACTTCGTGGATGAAAGACGAATTTTCAAGAGCGTAGCTCGCCTGAGCTGGACTCTTTGTGTATTAATGCGCGTCACTCAAACCGCAATTCACCACCTTTCTCGCCTCTTAATTGGCTAGGCGCAGGGACTGACTTATAGGCCCCCGTGCGCGTGCAGCGGCTCATTACTCTGATACACGCCTAAGACACGCCACCCTACATACACCTACGAACGCCTACATGCAGGCAGCTAGACACACACACACAGCTCCGAGCCGCCCTCGGAAACCGACGGCGGCTCACCGCACTAAACCTATAACGCGCCACCAATACCAGGCCTTCCCGCCCGGGACCTGAGTCCGCCCGCCGAAACCCACGCGCGCCGCGCTCGCGCAGGCTTCCCCCACCACGCGCCGAACGCGTATATAAGCCCCGCGTCTGGCCAGAGCAGTCACTTCTTCCAGCTCACCGCTCCGAGTAACATACCGCTGACTACCAATAAACAACCTGATACTGGACAATCGCTGTGCTATCTACAACCCCGATCCCCAACTCCTCTCCCTCTTCTCCCCCACAGAGGAGCAGGGGCCGCTGATGCCACTAGAGGGGCCACTCATTAGGAAGCCCCAAACCCTAGTGTATCAACTTGGCGCCCAACGTAAAGGCCATGGATGGAGTTAGAGAGCTCCACGAGCTACACGACCTCGAATACCTACTGAGCGATCGCCGACACGAAGGTCACCTAGACTAGGTCCCCGACAACGCACTTCTGGGAGTGCGTCAACAACACCCAGTGGCGCCCAATACCCCGCAGACGTCGACTCCAGGTACGAGTCAAACCCTCGACTCACCAGGAGGGTCGTTTAAACGACCACGCAGACCAGGCAGACCACCGAAACAGAAGATGCCTGACTCGCAACCCCAGCAACAGCCGCAACCGGCTCAGCCCCAGTACCCGAACCCGATGGACCGCCCGGCCCCAGCCTGGGAAGCACTAGTCCGTGCACTGACGGTCCCACACACCGAGATGCCGATCTACCACGGACTAGATCACGAAGATCCAGCCGAGTTCTTGCACAAATGCGAAGAACACTTCGACGCAACTGCAACCAGAGGAGAAGTCCTGAAGCCGAGCACCATACAGAAAGGCCTGAAGGGTGAAGCAGAGAAATGGTGGAGCTGTTACCATAACATCGTACGGGACTGGCCCACATTCTACCGACTCCTCTTGAGAAGGTTCAGCAGTGACGCAGTACTGTCACGCCTAAGGGCACGGCTGTACTCTGAACGCCAGGGCGAGAAGGAAGCAGTCACACCGTTTCTCCAGCAGAAGTACCAGCTGTACCAGCGAATCCAGAGAGCAGACCCAGAAGCAGTCAAGGTATCTACCCTCCTGGAGCTACTACGACCATCCCTACGCCTCGCGATCCGGCCGCACAACCCTATCGACTTTGCTACGCTACTAATAAAAGCGCTAGCAGCGGAGGACGACGAGATACCCCGAGAAACGGCCATTAGGGGGAAGAAGGATGAAGCAGAAGCGAAGGAGACGACCCCAGCATCCGGGAACCAGATACCCAGATGTCAGCACCGTCCAGGGAGACATTGGCACAAAGACTGCCCAGTCTTCCAGAACGGACGCACCAACAGCGACGGCAACTGGAGGGAGGCGAGGAGCACTCCAAACTCCACCGCCGGACCCATCAGCAACTAGGTCTACACGGACCACCCCAGCCGCTCGAAACAAAAGAGCGAGCTGCCCACAGGGCGCATCTTTCGTCAACCCGACGAACGACTACTCCATCCAAAAACTTTTCCCTGGACAGGGAAGAGCTAGTACGTCCAGATGCCGCCCACCAGCACCGGTATTGCAGAAGATTCCGAACCGCAACCACCGCGGGTCCCTGATGTCAATCGGACGAGCGATATCACCAGGGGACAACACCTTCCAAGGCAGGCAAGGTCCACACCAGGTCCTGTCACTACACCTTGGAAAGGGCCAAATCAGTCATCACAATGACTAGGGACCGATATCTACCACATAGATGTCGAGGCCAACCGATGGTAGCCAGCCGGACCCAGCCCATGGCACCGTCAAACCACGCCGACGCAGACCGGCAATCGCACGAAAACTGACGGGTTTTCCGCACAACCGCACGAAAACCGACGGGTTTTCCGCACAACCGCACAAAAACTGGCAAGTTTTCCGCACCAGGCACCCACGCCTACCACTCCAGTCCGACCGGACGACCCAGAGGAAGCAGAACCTCCCCCACAGGCTGGACAGCCTGCCCCAGTCCACGCAGAACTCACACCGAGCAACCCAGGACCGTATGCGCCGGAGGCCATACACCCGACCGGACAGTTGGGACCCCAGTGTCAAGTCATCGCCTACAGGGACACTGGGGAGAAAAAGATGACCTCACTAGAACTTCAGAACCGAAGACAGTGAAACCCCTCCCCACCCCTAGTGCTCATAAACACAGTGAAGTGTTAGGTTAAGGGAATGACAAATAGAATAAATTAGATGTAAGACCTTTATACACATATAGTTCATAAGAAATAGACAGTCGCACCTAGAATTAAGAATTAGTATTAAGAACCTGTACATAATTTAGATAGTAAGTTTCGATGTAAATAGGTTAGTAGGTATTCTATGGGCATTCTGTATATACTGAATATTCATGAGCTATGATCTAGGGAAAAATTGAGTCACACCTACAGGTACACCGACACACACACTCAAAGATTGGTATGCAAGTGTTGCCCTATTTTTATAGTTAGCTCTGTCGGTATCATGGAATACTACTATACCACATAGCTTGAGCGTAGTTAGCTCTGTCGGTATCATGGAATACTACTATACCACATAGCTTGAGCGGCAAATTCAAATTTGAAATCACGTGACTTTGGTGGCAAATTCAATTGGTTGCAAACCATGCTGTCAGCCATTTTTGCAATTGAGCGACCTCTAGCGGTAAAAAATTTGAACCGTGATGTCAACCATTCTGAAACCCTCTGTCGGTGGCTGGGAATACTACTATACCGCATAGCTTTAGCGGCAAATTCAAATTTGAAATCACGTGACTTTGGTGGTAAATTCAATTGGTTGCAAATTCAAACCATGCTGTCAACCATTTTGCAATTGAGTGACCTCTAGCGGTAAAATTTGAACCGTGATGTCAACCATTTTGAAACCGTGTGACGTTGGCGGCAAAATTTGAACCGTGATGTCAACCATTTTACAATTGCGCGGTCTCTAGCGGTAAAATTTGTTTACGTGACTTTGGCTGCAAATTCAAACCATGCTGTCCGCCATTTTGCAATCGAGCAGCCTCTAGCGGTAAAATTTGAACCGTGATGTCAGCCATTTTGAAATCACATGACGTTGGCGGCAAAATTTGAACCGTAATACTTAAACCATGATGTCAGCCATTTTGAAATCATATGATTCTGGCGGTAAAATTTAAATCATCATGCGCTGGTAAAATTCAAACTGCGGAAACCTCATCATTGCACCCCGTGACTTTGGCAACCATTTTTGCAACCACATGACTGGTGGTAAATTTGAAATCACATGACGTCGGTGGCAAAATTTAAACCGTAATATTTAAATCATGATGGTGGTCATTTTTGGCGACAAATATTTTTTTATTATTTGTAATAGTTATAATTTACAGATGTGTTTCTTTGATAATTTGAACTACCCCTCGTACTGCCCCCAGTAATCTCGCGCTGCAGCGTCTATTTCACGTTGTGTCTGATTCTTTCGGCGTTGCAGATTGTCGGAGACCCACTCGCAGCCCATAGCTTCTAGGTTCATGAGCACCGATGTTTCATCATTTTCAGCGTTCCCTTCCAGGCAATTGTACAATCGATCTACGTTCAAAAAAATTTTCATAACGCCAATGTGGGATAGTGTTCCAACTTCACGATTCTTACCCTGAGGTGATACGATGACGTTGTTAATTGAATTCAGGTGGGCGTAATCCATGATGTCACGCTTCAGCTTCACCCCCATGAGTTGGGCTTTCGTTCGACCCATGGCGGGCAGTTCTTGAGTTAATTTCTTGCGCGTAACCTGACACGCGTCGTATCGCGCTTGATGGTTTTGGAGTGCGAGTTTGATCTTGTACGTAGCTGCATGACAATCCATGATCTGGCTCACTTCTAAAATTTGATGAAGCATATATTTCAGAATTATAAGAATTATATCACGTCTTACCTAAATCTTCTAGACGTCGATTGAGTTTTTCCTGGACGGATGGGTCATTCCGAGGACGGATCGACAACACAGCGCCGGCCAGACACAGTATGAGCGCGATATTAATCATCATCGAAAAGTTATACATTTTCTTTTACACACCGCCGAGTAGCGATGAACGATTGACACGACGACCGAAGTCTCCCAGCGTAGGCAGAATAATGTGCGACTATTTTGTCGTTCACTCGATCGCGCGCGCACATCGCCCTTGACCGAATTCCGCGGCAACAGACTTTTCATGCGCTTTGCAGGCACCTTTGAAGCTGCATGTCTGATTGCGTTAAGCGGGTGAGGGAATAATTTTGAGGTTGGATGAATAACATTATTCGCGGTACTGGGAAACAATGAGTGAGGTAGGACAGTAATTTTATTGACGGGTGGAGACAGCAACGAAAAATTTGCATTACATGATGTAGTAGTAGAAACCCCTTCCACATACTTCTCTCTATACTTTATACCCTAACGTATTCGGCTGCACCTATAAATACCTCGTTGCACCCGTTCTTGGTACAGTTACGCGGTTGGAAGGCGTGAAACATAATTTTATCGGTTATCTGCTCGGAAATATTATGTCACAAATATTATCAACGTGGGAGACGTTGGAAGATGATTTGATCATGGAGTTGCAGTCTCTACTATCCCAATCTACAGAAGAACAAAGAACCACACTGATCACAAGATGTGATCAAGCTATTCGTACGCTCACCGAAATTTTGGCTCTAGGCTGCCGAGTACACATTCGGCAAAGTTTGACGGCCAGACTTGCACGGCTAGAATCTTTGCACCTACGAGCGAAAAACTTGCATCGAACGGGTGAAGGCCTCGGGGGTGATACTCAAACTCATGATTTGGTTTGGAAAGACTTGTTTTCGGCCTTTGAGCGAAGAATTCGCACCGGTGCGATCCTCAATGTTACGTTTGTGGATCCAAAATTGTTTCTCGGCGCCGCGAGATCGATCGCAACCCAAAAAGTTACCGAATCAATTGATGAACATCGATGCGTGAAAGTGAATACGACTCTGAATGCGGAATTCCTGCTCAGAGAGGATGTTGACGTCAAGTGTTTCAACACCGCGAACAGACAATTGTTCATCGATGATGATTTGAACGAATGGTTCGATGCGCACGTGACAGATCCGATCCTGACACAAATGGAAGAATTTCAGGAGAGGGACAGCGGTTGGGCCTTGCATAGACTATTGAACCTAACGGTTAATATTAATCGTTGCGAGCCTATGTCGGCATCCAGTTACATTGAGTTGCCGGGCTATTTGTCGCGAAAAAAGGCCATCGTCAATATTCGTGCCGACGACGACGCCTGCTTCGCATGGGCCGTTGTTGCAGCGATGTATCCTGCGTTGACTAACTCCACTTCACGGTATGCGTATCCCTGTTACCGAGAAGTTTTCAACTGGCAAGGTTTGACGTTCCCCATCGATTTGAAGCAGATAAAAAAATTTGAAAAGTTGAATTCGATTTCCATCAATGTTTTCGTACTGGAACACATGAAAATTGTGCCACTTCAACTGACAAAGCACAAGCTGGAGAAACACGTCAATATTCTGATGTTGATTAGTGGAGATACTTCTCATTTTTGTTGGATGAAAAACATGTCACGATTAATTTCCAACCAATTGTCCAGACATCACGGGCAGGTTCACGTTTGCGATCGCTGTCTGCACGTTTTCCACAGTAAATTTGAACTGCAAGTTCATACGATAGATTGCGAGAATGCGAACGAGTGCGCCATCGAGCTACCAACGCCGGGGAACAATATCGTTCAATTCGAGAATTATAAACGACGGGAGCGCGTACCGTTCGTCGTTTATGCGGATTTTGAGTGTTTGTTGAAGAATCTGAGAAGACACGGAGAGGATGACGACGACGACAGCGGTGAGCAAGATCCTGCAACGTTGGACGAGGAAAACGATGCCGCGACGCCATTGCCGCGTGGGGCCTACCAAAAACATACCGCGTTTAGCGTGGGATTGTATGTGCAATGTTCGTACGATTCGTCATTGTGCCAATACCAATCTTACCGCGGAGAAAGTCCGTCGGCGTGGCTGGTGATGCGATTGTGCAGTCTCATAGACCAAATAGGACATGTTTACAGATCTGTGGCACCCATGGAACCTCTAAGTGACACCGAAACTGACAATTTTCAAGCGACGTCGCAAAAATGTTACATTTGTAACGTAGAGTTTTTACCCGAGGAAGTTCGAGTTCACGATCATTGTCACTTTACGGGGAAATATCGAGGCCCCGCGCATAACGCGTGTAATTTGAATTACAAAGTTGATAAAATAATTCCGGTCATTTTTCACAATCTGATGGGTTACGACGCACACTTTGTTATCAAAGAATTGGCCACACTTTTTCCGGGTACGACGTCGGTGCTACCACTGAATAAAGAGAAGTATATTTCTTTTTCGAAAACTATCGGAGAGTTTCAATTACGTTTCATCGATTCTTTTAAATTTTTGAGCGCGTCGCTTGATAAATTGGTGTCCTATCTTCCGAAAGATAAGCTTCAAATTTTGCGAGCCGAATTTCAAGGTCTCACACCCGTGCAGTTGCAATTGATAAGTCAGAAAGGCGTGTTCCCGTACGATTGGCTGGACTCGATGGATAAACTGTCGGTGGAATCTTTACCACCGCGAGAACAATTTTACAACAAGCTGTCAGACTCGGACATTTCAATTGAAGATTATCAGCACGCCGAGAACGTCTGGCGAGAGTTTGACATAAAAACGATGGGCGAGTACAGTGATTTATATCTGAAAACCGACGTCCTCTTGTTAGCGGACGTATTTGAAAATTTCCGTGAAAATTGCTTGGATCATTATTCGTTGGATCCGGCTCATTATTATACGATACCTGGTCTCGTGTGGGACGCGATGCTCCGCGTCACCGGAATCCACTTAGAGTTATTGACCGACATCGATATGCTGCTCTTCGTGGAACGAGGTATTCGCGGTGGGTTGAGTCAGGCCTCGAACAGACACAGTTGCGCTAATAATCGTTACATGCGTGATTATGATGCCTCTCAACCGTCAAAGTACCTCATGTATTTCGACGGAAACAATCTTTACGGTTGGGCAATGTCGGAGCACTTACCGTTTCGAAATTTCTGCTGGATGTCGGCACTGAATTTCAACGTGACTTCCGTGGCCGACGATGCGCGGTTTGGATACTTTTTGGAAGTGGATTTGGAATATCCGCAGAGCCTGCATGATTTGCATAAAGATTTACCATTCTGTCCGCTGAACGAAAAACCCCCAGGTTCTAAGGAATGTAAACTTTTGGCCACCGTACGGGGCAAGGAACGTTACGTGATTCATTACAGGAATCTCAAGCAGTGTCTGGCCCACGGATTGCGTCTGACGAAAATTCATCGCGTCTTGAAATTCGAACAAAAACGATGGCTGTGCGAATACATAGACATCAATACTAAATTGCGAGCGAAATCGCGCAACGACTTTGAGAAAAATTTGTTTAAACTAATGAATAATGCCGTGTTCGGTAAAACTATGGAAAATGTGCGGAATCACATGGATATTCGATTGGTGACCAAATGGGAGGGACGTTATGGGGCGAGAGCGCTAATTGCAAAACCGTCGTTCCATCGTCATACTATTTTCGATGAAAATTTCATAGCCATCGAGTTGAAAAAGCTCAAAATCAGATTTAACAAACCGATTTACGTGGGCGCTAGTATTCTCGATGTGTCAAAAATTTGCCTCGACGATTTTCATCATAATTACATGGTAAAGGAGTTCGAGGATCGCGTAAAATTGATGTACACGGACACGGACAGTTTGGTGTACGAAATTCAGTGTGACGATGTCTACGATTTGTTGAAACGAGATGTGCATAAATTTGACACGAGCGATTATCCCCCCGATAACGTTTACGGAATATCTCTGCTCAACAAGAAAATCCCAGGGCTCATGAAAGACGAGAATAACGGTGAAATAATGGAAGAGGTCGTTGCCTTACGGTCGAAAATGTACGCGGTCCGGCTCGCTAATAGTTCAACGATAAAACGTGCCAAGGGTGTGAAGAGATACGCCGTCGTTAGATACCTGACATTCCAAGATTACATGACATGCATACGTCAACACAGTCACACCATTTGCGAGCAGAACTCTATACGTTCTAATAAACACCACGTTTATTCAATTACACAGTCGAAAATAGCCTTAAGCTCGTTCGACACGAAGCGATTTTTAATTCCCCGTTCGACCGATACTTTACCATGGGGTCACTATAAAATACCAACGTTGCCGTAGATTATCGGGGAGGGGGTCAAAAAAACACTCACATTATGTTATACAATACCATACAGTTTGATATGTTTATTGTAAGAATAAAGATAATAATGGAATGACAATAAGAAATTGAAAAAAGTTACAGTTTGTTTGTTTTATCGATCCACGAATTGTGCGACGAATCCATCCCGTACCATTTCACGTACTCCTTATTTCCTTTTCTGCGTAAAACTTTCTCCACCAAGTAAACGTCGGGATATTTAGCAATTTTCAGTTCTTGTTCGTAGAATCCACCAAGGATCGGGGATCCGCGGCTGTCCTCGATCAGGTAGGTAGTCGGATTGGTGTTTTGAATTTTTTTTATTTTGAATACTTCGGTCGACCAATTGGGTGTGTACCCGCGATCGAACACCGCTTTATATTTATTTATCCTCACATTATCGCCCACGCGGTATCTCGCGGGCGGAGCCACTTTGATGTTGCTGTACACGGTGTTCAATAATTTTGCTGCAACGGCCGGTGTCACCTTGTTCGGAGCCATTCCGATGGTTCGATGTTTTCGTGCGTTGTATTCCTCAACGAGTCTAGGCAACACGTCCAGCCACTTGTACGAACCTTCCAGTGAGAAGTGTCGCCACATCGCACCCTTCAGAGTTCTGTTCCATCGTTCGACGACCGAAGCCTTCATCACGCTCTGTGTCGAGTAATGATTGATGTTGCGTCTGTTCAGCATAGCCTTGAAATTCGAATTGTAGAACTCCTTTCCGTTGTCGGTCTGAAGGTTGGTGGGTTTCCTCCGGCGCGTCATAATTCCATCGAACGCCAGAGTAACGTCCTGAGCACTTTTGCTTTTCAGCGGGGCCACCCATCCGTACTTGGATAACACGTCGATGACCGTCAGTATGTATTTGAAACCCTTGTTGATTTTAGAATAGGGCTGCATGTCGACCAGATCAGCCTGCCAGAGATCGTCGAAGCCCCTTACTATAACTCTTCGACGGGGATAATGACGGCGCGCCGGAGCATGAAGTTCTCGCACGAGTTGTATTTTTTCCTTGCTCATTCTCAGTGTTTCAGTTCGTTCCTCAACCTACGAATTTCAGCGTCAACGTAGCCTTTGCTAGCCGCGTCCCCGTCCACCGTGGGATATTTTAGACCCCGAATTGATTTCTGGTTCACGTGAAAATTTCCGTGCACGTCGCGTGTCAAACTGTGCCGTTCGATGTAAGATTTTGTAACGGCGTCTTGATCTTCTTCCGGATCGGCGATGTTGCGCAACCGTTTATTGTGAAACGTTAAATTACCCGCCCCGTCTCGCCCGAGAGTGTCGACGTACGATTTTGTGGCCGCGTCATTGTCTTTAACGGGTCGACCCACCCGAGAGAGCCTCTCGGAGCGAAAATTCCAAGATCCGTCCGAATCTTGCACCAAATTCCTACCCAACCGTTCGCGGTTCGATACAACGACAGCACGAGACACGTCACGATCTTCCTTCCGATTGATGACTTCGCTTCGGGTTTGATGAAAATTCAAATGTCGACCAAATTTATCCACAGACATTTGGGAGAGTTTCGTTATTCAATTATTTCAGCTCTGCGTAGCGCACTCGCGATCGCGATTATTTCATTGTTATGACTCGTGTTTCCGGCCTCGCGTTCCGCAATCAACAATTCTAGTCGGTCGACGAGGGCATTGGGATCACGCCAAGGAATGTAGTCGACCTCGTTATTAGTCACTATCATCGAAGTTGGAACACTCCCACCGCTCTTTTTCTTTTTCTTCGCGCCCCCTTTCGCCGACCCGGCTGCCGGTCGGCCTTCAACGTTCGATGACCCCTCTGCCGCGTCGGTTTCATTTTCTTTGTCCGCGATATCGTGGAACAAATTTGAAATGATGTTCTTCCACTTCCATGACGTGCTACCTTTCATTTGACCGTCTTTCTTCCAAAGCCTTCGGTGGGCGTTGCTGTAGATGAGAATTTTCTTGTAATCCTCCAAATCCTTCAACGTCTGCGACTCGCGATTCGGTCGTTTGTACATGATCAGATCCATCAGGCCCGGTGTTATCTTGAACGCCATGCCTTCGTCGAATGGGGCATCGGGATCCGAAAGTTTGAATGTATCGTCGTCGGAGATTTTCATCTCCTTGTCACCGATCATCCACTTCTTGTTTTTGTACAGGCGAACCCCGTAAACCGTGTCCACTTTATTTCTGTTAAGAACGAACGAGGAGAAAGCTTTACGTGATATGGCACCCATCTGGGTTTTTATTTTATGCAGAAGCGCTAATTGCATGTCGGGTGATGTGAGTTCAGGCTGGGGCGATTCGACGACGCCGTTGTTGCCAACGCCGTCATCGTCACCATCATCATAGTCGTTGGCGTCCTCCTCGTCGTCGTCGTCGTCGTCGTCGTCGTGGTCGATGACTCGACCCCTCGATTCCACAGGTTGACGCAAAGGTGTCACGTCTTCGATTCCGGACGGACCGGGATGATTCACGATTTCGTCAACTTTGACACGTTTCCGAGGCGGTGCGGAAGTTGAAGTGGTAGCTTTTGCGTACGCGATTTTTCGTTTCGCGGGCAAAAGCGACGAAGAAGGAGTCACTTGTTCCTTTTCGTCGACCGAGATTTGATCATGCTGCGTCGTCTTTTCATTTATCAATTGCCGGAGGGGTTCAACGATGGGAGCCAAATTCTTTTCCAACTGAGCATCTCGTTCCGATTGACCCGTTTTCAGAGCTTGATATTTTTTGCGAATGACCTCGCTCGAATAGGCAATGGCACGCTTCAGCACGTCTTCGGGCGGCTGACGCTGTCGCCCGGCGTAATTTTTTTTCTTTTTCTTCTCAATACCTCGAACTTTGACCGTATCCATGCTTTATTCACCGAGGGGCGGCCTTCGCGACTCACACCTGTCCGGTCACTGACGCCTTGACCGAGTGACTCCGTAGACTGGGGCGCGTTGGAGATCCCCACCCCCACGCTTCTGTTGTTAGTCGATCTCCTCACCCCCCTCTCCTGACTCATGTTTCAAGCGATGAAAGTGTGTGTGAAAAACTCCGACTACAGGGTCGCAGATGATCGAGCACACACCACGAATTCGTTGAAGCCTCGGCGATAGCGCCCCTCCCACAGCGGACTGTCCTTGCAGATTACAACGAAATTGTAGCGTTTCTTCCAGGAGAGTTTGCACAGTTGGACAAACTCTTTCCAGCTCATATCCGGATCGACGTGATCGCTGTATACGTGTCTCAGATTCAGTTGATCTTGTTTGAACAAAATGATCAAGTTAGCATTGTCTCTGATCAAATGCTTGGGAATTTTCGTATACGTTTGGCAAAGATAAAAACAGTCTATTTTCGAGTGTCGACCCATCGAGAAGTATTCTCGAATAACCGCTTGTTTTTCACACGCCACGTCGTCGAAGACGAAAACGGAATTGGGTAAAGCTTCGCTCGGAGGCATGACGTCACAGTTGTTCGAAAATGTAAAAAACCCGATTTCCTCGACGTCCGCGAGAACGCTTTCCAGGTAGCGATATTTGGATTGGTCGAGGGACTTGGAGTAGAGATAAACGTTTTCGAAACTCAGCCCGTTTTTACTTTCCAGAAGGCTCACCAACACGTTGGTCTTGCCGCAATTGGACGGCCCGCAAATTATACCGCGAACCGTGTCCGGTAATAGAAGTCCATGTTTTCCGCTAGAATCGGTCATGGTCGAACGATCCAAATTACTGACGCGTATGCGACACGGTTGTTTTACAAAACGCATGACACTCTCGCACCCGCGCTGGTGTCGTTACTCCCGCATGCACGCACACAAACTCGCGCGCGCGCACCCACTCACACCCAAGTGAGGAGATAAGTCGATCGGTACGCTGGTGTGTCTGATCAGTGTAACACGTGATGCTTACACGCATACGTGTTCGAACCCTACCCCGCCACTTCGGGTGTCAATGTTAGAAACAACCGGTCGTGGATTATTAAACAAATTGATAGATCGACTACCGTTCGAGCTTCACATCCCCGGTTATCAGTTCTGCGGTCCCGGGACGCGGTTGGCGGAGCGTCTAGCGCGCGGAGAACGCGGAATAAACGCGCTGGACCGCGCGTGCCTGCGGCACGACCTCGCCTATTCGCGGGACGCGAATACCGCCGCGCGCCGAATCGCGGATACGCGACTCGCGGCCGAAGCGTTTTCCCGCGGGCGAGCCGCGGACGCGGGCCTGGGCGAGCGGATCGCGGGGTGGACGGTGGGCGGACTGATGACGGCTAAAACGAAGATGGGCATGGGGCGGAAGAGGAAAAAGCCCGCAGCAAAAAAGAACAAGAAGAAAAAGAGCCCTCGAACGCTGCAGACGGCGAAACGCGGTGGTTTTCTGCCGTTGCTGATCCCGCTCCTAGCGGGCCTCGGTACCCTGGCCGGAGGTGCCGCCTCGATCGCAAATTCCGTAAATTCTGCAGCCGCGGCACGCAAACTTCTAGCGGAAAAACAACGCCACGACCGCGTTATGGAGGGTAAAGGGATGTATCTGACACCCTACAAAAAAAGGCGCGGGGGCTAAGAAGAAGAAAAAAAAAAACGCCGCAATCGGAAGTAATTGAAATCTCCGAAGGACCAACCAGCAACGTCGACCTCGCGCGGTACGCTCGCCGTCTCAAAATTCCAAATTTTAAGGGTGTCTTCATGCGTACGGATCTCAACTTTTTGCAGCCGTCGCGAGTCGAGAACGCGATCGTGAATCTGGACGACGCCCGAGGCCCTGGAACGCACTGGGTGGCCTATGTCAAATGCGGCAACAGCGCGAAATATTATGATAGTTTTGGGAATCTCAGACCGCCGATGGAACTGATGACCTACTTCGGGCCGCAGGTGCGCGTCACCTACAATCGTCGCAGGGACCAGCGATATGACTCAACCGTGTGCGGACAGTTGTGTCTCAAGTTTCTGCTGCGAAACGTGCAATGTCTTTAACCTTCACTCTGTCCGGCACCACCTCGGTTTTGAGCGCAAATTATTTCCCGCCCATCACCCTCAACCCAAGCGATGAAGTTTCCTACACCCTCGGCCTGGTTGATTTCGAAACGTTCAATTCCATACCGAACGTGGACGAAACCAACAACGTGTTCGCGTACGGTGAAGTGAGAAGCGTCACCTTGCCCCACAGAGTCTTCACCATTGAAGACATTTTTATTTTCCTGAACCGCGCGGTTAAAACCGACTCGGCGTTCGAATTCCGCTGGAAAGTTCGTAAGTCTGGGGACAACGGGGGAAAGAAGAAACAAAAAACGTCAACGTTGGAGGTGAAAAGCATCTATACGATCGACTTTTCCGCACCAAACGGATTCGGCCTACGTTTGGGATTCGGTGCGAAACAATTAATTCCGAACGTGTGGCATGAATCGGACACCGAGGTCGACGCCCAGGAAACGATAGCGGTAAACGTGTCCAACGACCTTCTGACGTATCACGCGCCTCGAACGCTCTCGCTGCCGCACGGATCGTACGAGATCGATGACATAGCGAGATTCTTGAAAAACTCGATGCCTGGTGGTACTTCTCCGGAGATTCCGGCCGTCGAACTCCGACCGAACAACAACACGCTGAAAAGTGAAATCAGAAGCGTTCACGAGATCGATTTCGGTACACCGAACAGTGTGGGCTCGCTTCTGGGCTTCGGGAAAACCCGATTGTCTCCGAACGTGTGGCACACATCCGACGCTACGGTGAATATTCTCAGCGTAAACGCGCTGCGAATCGAGTGCAACCTCGTGTCCGGAGCGTACAACAACGACGATCCCACCCACACTGTGCACGAATTCGCCCCCAAAGTTCCACCCGGTTTCAAAATTTCCGAGGCACCATCCAACGTGATATATCTGGCGGTGAATCAACGCGTCATCGAGAACATTACCGTGCGGGTTCTGAATCAAAACGGTGACCCGGTCAATTTTCGCGGGGAGGTCATAACGATTCGCCTTCACCTAAAAAAGGATCGATAACCCGTTTCACGATCGGAGAGGTGGGGAGATAATGCTGGTCTACACGGATTCCCACTACCACTATTCCAGATATTCGCAGTTCGACGCACACACCTTCAGTGCGCCTCGTTATCGCGATCGAGCGGTCGGTGCCTGCAACGAGCCACAGCTGACGCTGAAAAACGTGCGATTTCTCGAATCGTTGGGGTTCAAAGTGAAACGTCAAAATAATAATTGAGTAGACCGCACGGGGTGAATTAAAAGAATGGCACAATTTTTGAACATCGACACCAGACCCACGTTCGACAACAGTCTGACGAGCGTTGAACTTCACACTCACACGCCGTACGCGAACGCTTCGTTTCAAAACTGCGACGAGATTCGGATCCCCATTCAGCAACAGGATCTCTACACGCTTCCGTCCCAGAGTTTTCTCTACATCGAGGGAACCCTGTTGATGAAAAAAGCGGACGACAACGGTGTCTATCAACCCGCGACTCAGGCCTCCCTGGTGAACAACGCACCTGCGTTTCTTTTCGACGAAATCCGCTACGAGATGAACGGTGTGGAAATCGACAGATGCAAAAACGTCGGAATCACGAGCACGATTAAAACGTACGTGTCAAAAACAGCACTTTCCCTGGGATCGTTGAAAAACGCCGGCTGGGGCGAGCTCGGCACGTTCCCTTCGATGTCGAAAGGTCATTTCTCCTTTTGCGTTCCGTTATCCAGTCTTTTGGGATTCGCTGAGGATTACAAGAAAATTGTGGCAAACGTGAGGCACGAACTGATACTGATTAGATCCCGAACCGACAATGACGCGGTCATTTCAGCGGTGAACACGAGCGTGCTGAAAATCACGAAAATTCATTGGAAGATGCACCACGTCAAGGTGGAAGATCTGAGAAAAATCGACCTCTTGCACCTGATGGAGGCCAACGAAACGATTCAAATGTGCTACCGTTCGTGGGAATTACTCGAGTATCCGGTACTTCCGCAAACGACTTCTCACACCTGGGCGGTTAAAACTTCGACGCAGTTGGAGAAACCCCGCTACGTAATACTAGCCTTTCAAACCAACAAAAGGAACGTGCTCGCGGAGGATCCCTCCACCTTTCAACCCTTGACTCTGCGAAATGTGAAGTTGTTCTTGAATTCCGAAACGTATCCGTACGACAATATGGACGTGGACTTTTCGATTGATAGATACGCACTCCTCTACGACATGCTGTGTAAATTTCAAAGTTCCTACTACGCCAGATCCGCTCACACGGAACCGTTGATTGATTTGGCCCATTTCAAATCTATGGCAACACTCGTGGTTATCGACTGTTCGCGTCAAAATGAATCCATTAAAAGTGCCCCCGTAGACGTGCGTCTGGAGTTTCAGTTTCGAGAAAATGTGCCTGCGAGCACAACGGCGTACTGTTTGATTTTACACGATCGTGTCACGGAATATAATCCGCTCACCAATATCGTTCGAAAAATTGTATGATATTTTATATAGAATAATGTTTGGTTGAGGTAATAAATAATAATAAAACATCACCAGTTTTTCTTTTATCCATCCCCATTTTTGTGTTTATTTTTTCACATTCTCAGAACCAGTATCATAAGACACGTACACACACACATTTCTAATCCTAATAGTCCAATTGTAGATCTATCAGTCCGTTAACGACTTGAACTAGAGCAGGTGAATAAAGATTCGAATGAAAAGTTAAAAGTAAGAAAGAGAAACTGCTCGGCTATTTTTTTTAAGTTCAAAACAAACGCATGTGACACTTTGAGTTTCGATTTGATTCTTCTTTTTCTACGTCACGAACGTGACGTTGTACGTCAGCCAATAGTTTGCTCGTTTCATAGAGACACTTCTGCAGTTTTTCGATAGCCTTATCGGTCTCCCTACGGGTTTGCTGCATGCAGGAGACTCGGAAATCGTATTCATGCAGCTCACATTTCAATGCAACGATTTTTTGAGATAATTCGATCGTGGACAAATGACTGTACGACGAGTTGTCGCGCAGCCGTGGCGGTGATGATTTCATTCTCCTCGATGTCGATGACGTGGGGATGTAATCTCCTTGTTGTTGTTTACCAGCCTCGTCGCTAGGACCCGCTGCATCAGCTTCGATGAGATCAAGCCTCAACATTCCACAGGTCCTGGGAATGGATGATCCGTTGTTCACAAATCTGTTGATGTGAGAAAGAAAGAAAAGATAAATTTATACATAATTTTGAGTTAGAGTAACGTGAAAATGTGTATTGTACTTTTTCTCCTCCGGTGAAGATTGAGATTGTAGATTCGCACGTGTGTGTGTGTGTGTGTGTGTGTGTGTGTGTGTGTGTGTGTGTGTGTGTGTGTGTGTGTGTGTTTCAAGTCGCCTCCTCGAGAACATGCATGCATCGCGTGACTATTTCTACATCGATAACGGAATCTCCGTTATATTCTGAATCGAGCAGAAGTAATTCTCGTTTTTCATGCGTACTCAAGAACTGATTTTCTTGCATGTCAAAAACGCGCCTCGCAAAATACGTTAATTTGTATTTCAAATCACTCATTTTAGTTTGCAAACGATGAAGTGAAACTTTTAGGAGCGGGGATAATTTCTGTAACATTTCAAATGTCGGTAGCATCATCGTTATCCCCGTTGACGTGTCGTTAGATGAAATTTTTAGAGCTACGGTATCCAAGAAAATTACGCGGCTAATTCTGAACGATCTAGGGGGCAAGAGCTGTTCGGACGCGTAAGCGTACGTCTTATCTTGAGGTGAAGAGTTCAACCATGCTCGATATACGTGCGCTTTACCCACGAAACCGTCCCATTCCTCCGCGTTGAAGAATATGTTCGTTTTCTTGCCACCTTTCCCCGTGTCTGTGATATATATCACCGCTTCCGAAGCTTGAATCGTCGACTTTACGATAAATGTCACGCCAATTTGTTTAGTTTCACTTTTGGTCAACGGTATCACGGATCGTAGAATCAATTCGGAGATCACGGGGGATGCGAGTGAGATGGGCAGAGTGTCGGGTCTGGAGGCGTGTGTCTGTGGTGGTGGTGTATTGTCGGTTACGCGCCTTCTTTTGATCTCCGGTGAACCAACGATAATCTCATCGGCTGATGGTGACGGTGATTGCGGCGGTGTTGATCGCGTTACTGAGGTTGTGTTCTGGCTCGCCATTGGAACGGTTAATAAAATTATTAAACAAAACTGTTTCCCTTGAGGATGGGTACGAAGTGAATCGCCCCGATAAAACGATAACCCCTTTATAGTCAGACTGCATTAATAAATTCACCCCGCCGTATTGGTATCAGCTTTGGACGCGTGGGATGTTAATTCTCAAAATTTACATTTTCGATTCAGGTCCGTTAAAAGTATCGCATGAGTTGCAACTAAGTTGCGTCGAATGAATAATTAAAACGATGATGATCCGACGAAAGGTCAATCACGGGTAGAAGAATCGAAAACGGTATCGCGTCAGGTAATTAAAACGACTCGACATGCCCTCTAGCGTTTTGCATTTTGCTTCAGCAGGTCTGTTAAAAAGTATCACGCGAATTAACGAATGCAACTAAGTTGCATTGAAATGACAATCGCGGTAGAAGAATCGAAACGGTGCCGCGCCGAGTAATTAAAACGACTCGAGATACCCCGCTAGCGATTATGTGCTGACGCATTGCATGTTTGCAGTTTTTTCCAGCGGCTCGACAAGTCAAAGGCCAAGTACGATTAAAACTGAAACAAAGTCCTCGCTTCGAGTAAGTATATTCATGGGGGGTATGGGGCGGGTACGATGCCCTGTTTTCATGCTAACGATCTGCCAATTCTCTACCGTGGGAATATGAGACCCCGTGGATATAAACCCGTGGAATATTCCCCGTAACGCTCACACTGAATTCCGAGTTGAAAGTGAGAAGTCAGTCTTAAATCAGTGATCCCTGTCCTGCAACTCTTCGATCACTGCCATGGCCGAACTATCGATCCAATTCATCAGCATCAGGGGCTTCCAGCTGCAGGACGAGTTCATCGTAAAAGAAGCGGCCGTGGTGTACAACGAAACCATGAGGGTCAGTCACGCGGTGTTCAAGGCTCCGCTTTATCTCTCACCCGAGATACTTTGCGAAACTGATCCAGGCCTGGTCGAGAAACAAGAAAAAGAACTATCCTTGCGCTGGAATTCAGGTACAGTGCCGTACGAATGCCACGAAGAATGGCTCAAAGAAAACATAGGGACGGACGTGGAAGTAACCCGGTTCTCACACGGGCCGGCGTCCTGCATCTTTATTCGACAGAAGCTGGGTGTGGACGTGCATGATCTGGTAACGTACGGGTGCCCTGAATTAATGGATGAGTACTTCGAACCCTCGCTGTGCGTTCTCAGATGTTCTTCGCACGGAGTTCCAGCCAACTCTTTGGAGTACTGTGCGGTTGCGTGCGCACAAAAAAAGCGCAGCTGGTTCGGTCGAGAATCGGATAAATTTGAAGAATACATTTTTTTCACGCGACGACGACGACGAGACGAACCGATCCGGTTCATCAGCATCAGTTCGTTCGATATGTACGGGAAGAACATTTTGAAAGAAGTGACCGTGATGTGCGGCCACAGCAAGAACATCAATCACGTGGTCTTCAAACCACCGGTGGACATCCCGGCACCACTGGATCGAATAGATTCAATGGTGATCGCAATGGATGAGAGGGCCATAGGCACACAGTGGTACTCCGGTACGGAACCTTACGAGAACGTCGAACAATGGCTCGAAGAGAACATTAAGGAACACTACAAGGCGCAATGGTTCACGCATGGACCGAAGATGTGTATATATCTTCGGGAAAACTTTGGCATCAACGCGTGTGACCTGGTAAAGTACGGGTTTCCGGCCCCAATCAAGAAAAATGAATTCGAAGATCTGGAAACCGTTCTGAGATGTTCGTTGCACGGACTGGAAATCCTTCAAAGATGCCCGGTACACGGACAGTACAGAGCCCTGTGCAATCCGGATTTGGAGTACTGTACGACTGGGCACGTTCAAAAACTACACACCATGTTCACCCAAAAATCAAATGAAATCAGTAAATATATTTTTGAATAACGACATCGTCGAGACATGTGGTCTGAAGAATAATGGGGCAGCGACCGGGGAAGTACCGACGACTGTCCGATCTCGGGACCTACACACCGATAGAAGTTAATAAATAAAGGAAAACTCTGTCGGATTGTAGGTCGAGAGATGGGCAGGAGGATCCGGGCTTCCGACCCCAAAACTACACTCTATGTTCACCCCAAAAATCAGATGAAATCAGTAAATATATTTTTGAATAACGGAACTTTACCCACAATCGTCCGCCCACACCTCATCATAGTACGTCGTCCCGTCCCATGCCGGTCTGATCCATTCCGTCACATAATTTGTACCATGTGGTGCACCCCTTCTGATATTTTCTTCAAAAAAAGGTTCCGGATCGGGTGGAAATCCATCGTAATCTACCAATTCCGTGTTCTGAAACTCATATAATAGATTAATAACAACGCTAACGTGTGTCTATTTCCGTAATTAGGATAAATGTGTATGGATATGATACAATTTAATCATTTTTTATGTAATTGAAATAAATATACGGATATACTACCATTTTTACACTCACACCTCGTTGGTACAAATTTGAATCAATTGGAGCGTTTCCCCACTTACATACTTGCAAGCATGCAATCGCACCACACGTGATTCGGTATCATTATCATTTCGATCCACAAAGGCTTGCAACCTCATTCGCACGTCGACCTATGCACTGTAACGATCAACGCTCGAAACAATGGAGGAGGAAAAAATAAAAGTCGTGGGGTATATCAAGAAATGCTGCTGCTCCGCGGTCACAGTCTACGCCATGGTTTGCACGATTCTCTGCACCGTTGCGCTCTGCGTTTTGGCGTTCGTGACTAGTGGAATCGCGGCTCCGCTGAAGCCTGACAACATTACGGTTGGAAATCCAGCGGCTCCGGGCTATGCACAAAGCACAATAGAAAATGTCGTATACAAGATAACGATTTTCGATAAAGTTCCCACACAAAATCAATCAACCGTTCAAACCGTGGTGAACCGGAATCTGATGTTATTGCGAAACGCTACAGCCATCCTGACCGAATATCGTGATACTTTAGTCTCGAATCGGGCAAATATCTCAGGAATATTGCGTCGTTCATCACGTAACATCAAATCTCCAGGGACATCCTCACCCGAGGGCAGCATTACCATGTCGTTCTATAACGGACGCGGATTGGCGTCCAGATTTGAGTACATTAAATATCCCAACGTCGACGAGCTGAGTAAGTACTTCGTCAACTGATTTTGGAATTGTAAAAATCCGAAATTTAGCTTGTTGAGTTCATTCATTAAATTCTATTTTTTCATCCGCAGTTCCCGAAGCCGTTGACACCACCGCCACGACTTCAGCACCGCTCCCAAAATCCAGCCTACCACAAGGATCGATGTCTGTGGGTAGTCCAGCCATTCAGAAAAACTCAATTCCAGTCAAGGATGCACTACCGATAAAAGAAACTGAACCTGAACCTGAACCTGAACCTGTCATGCATGTATCCGACGTGGAATTTAGTAAGCATTCAAATTTTCAGTCTTTCGTGTACTTTGAGTCTAGAAGTCGTATTTCTGTTTCGGCTTCAGATAAACCTTCCATCAAAAGTGATAATCGGATTCCTCTCCAGGATCTAAAAAATCTCAATGTCAGTTTAATCATAGCGCGTGTGGATGTATACGTGCATCAAGTCAAAAACAATGATAATCCGGGGGATCGTTCGGGGATGAAATAATTCTATGTAAGCACTCATTTCACTCACACTCTTGATCCGAATTCACATCAATGGTGTTAAACATACGCATGAAGCATTCATAAGTTTTCAATAAAACATTTGAGTAATTCTGTTCGTTCTAAATTCTGTTACAGGTGATGAAATATAAAAGGCCAACGATTCGAGTTCAGCCTTCTACTATTCCAATCATGGGTCGCGCATGCCTCATATTAATCCAAAGTTAACTGAATGAAAATATGTGTACCGTCATTCAAATTGATCAAACTTTTGTTGAAAAATGTATACACGCTGAAAATATATTAATTTGTATCCAAATCGTACTCGATAATTCGCCCACTCTAACCTCCTTACAATCCTTATTCCCTGGTACTCCGAATAATTATAATGGCTAACTTCACGGTACTGTGATCGTGGTTTAGATTTTACCACCAGTCACGTGGTTGCAAAAATGGCTGCCAAAGTCACAGGGTGCAATGATGAGGTTTCCGCAGTTTGAATTTTACCAGCGCTTGATGATTTAAATTTTACCGCCAGAATCATATGATTTCAAAATGGCTGACATCATGGTTTAAGTATTACGGTTCAAATTTTACCGCCAACGTCATGTGATTTCAAAATGGCTGACATCACGGTTCAAATTTTACCGCTAGAGGCTGCTCGATTGCAAAATGGTGGACAGCATGGTTTGAATTTGCAGCCAAAGTCACGTAAACAAATTTTACAGCTAGAGACCGCCCAATTGCAAAATGGTTGACATCACGGTTCAAATTTTGCCGCCAACGTCACGCGGTTTTCAAAATGGTTGACATCACGGTTCAAATTTTACCGCTAGAGGTCACTCAATTGCAAAATGGCTGACAGCATGGTTTGAATTTGCAACCAATTGAATTTGCCATCAAAGTCACGTGATTTCAAATTTGAATTTGCCACTAAAGCTATGCGGTATAGTAGTATTCCCAGCCACCGACAGAGGGTTTCAGAATGGTTGACATCACGGTTCAAATTTTTACCGCTAGAGGTTGCTCAATTGCAAAATGGCTGACAGCATGGTTTGCAACCAATTGAATTTGCCACCAAAGTCACGTGATTTCAAATTTGAATTTGCCGCTCAAGCTATGTGGTATAGTAGTATTCCATGATACCGGCGGCAACACTTGCATACCAATCTTTGAGTGTGTGTGTCGGTGTACCCGTAGGTGTGACTCAAGCTATGTGGTATAGTAGTATTCCATGATACCGACAGAGCTAACTATAAAAATAGGGCAACACTTGCATACCAATCTTTGAGTGTGTGTGTCGGTGTACCCGTAGGTGTGACTCAATTTTTCCCTAGATCATAGCTCATGAATATTCAGTATATACAGAATGCTCATAGAATACCTACTAATATATTTGTTACACGATTCTTGAGCTTCTTCGGACATTTGTCCGATAGGCAACATCAATGAATCAATAATTTGCCGACCGTGTATCAAAATTTTGTGCACTGTTGTTGGCATGTAATACCACCCATACAGGTCAACAAATTGTCTTGCAGTAATTTCCGTGTAGTCGCGAAATTTAGATACATTGATTTCGAACCCACACGAAATCACCTGCAATATCACGTGAAATCGCTTTATCAATTCTCGTTATAGAAGCAGAGATATCAGAATTTTCGAAAAACCGCCGAGCTGTATTTCCGTCATTTGAAGTTCCACAGCCTTGTTTCGGTTGATCAACAATAAGCCGTAATTTGTCACGAAAACTTGTTGTATATTTTTTTTTTCTTCTCTCAAGTCCTTCTTTATCCTCTTTGCGACGATCTTCCGAATTTGAAGTAATCTTCATTGTTCGGTCTTTCCAACATCTTGTCGATATCATTGAAATCTTTAGACGTAGCGCCACAAAGGTAGCAACGCATACTTGACGGTGTATTCGTAATCGAATCACAAACTTTACCGCCTATCATTGTCAGAACAAGATTGAAATCGATGTTAATTTTTTTTCCGTCAAGTAGGGTAGACTGGGGACGGTTGTAACATTTTTCGGTTTTGCCCTCACTGAGCTCAAACTACAGTGAACACATCAATGCTCCAAATAACATAGCAAAGAGCATTCGATTGCTGACAAAATGGCGCTAATTAGGACTCTTCAGCATAAGTAGAAAAAAGTATGAGCCTGTCAAAAAAGATCGGAAAAGTGTTACAACTGACCCCAACCCCAAGATCAGTTATAACATAGGATTTTTTCACAAAATTAGATTATTTATCAGGATTTTGATGATGAATATCAGACATTCCCATAAGGAATACGTGTTTCAGGAACTCAAAAATATAAAAATAACTTTTCATCACCTCTTGATGGCTGAATATTTTCGTTTGTATAAAATCTTATAAGTATAATGTTTTTTTTTATATTATTATTATTATTTCATAACGTAAACTACGTTAATGCCTGAATAAAAGAAGGAGAAGGAATGTTGTTAGCTATAATCATCCGCCATCAAATGGTTGCAATGTCCCCGGACCAACTGTTACAACTGACCCCAGACGAGTTTTTTTACTTCAAGTCAAAATTTCATTTATTCTGTCGAATCCAGGGATCAGAATCCTCGTTCCTAACAAATTCTGTCGCGGAAAGGTTACGGGCTCAGAGACGGAGAGCTCACGTAACCGTGTCGGGTCTCGGCGGGCAGCCCACAAATACAGTCAAGTCGATCGTCACGCTGCAGATGGAGCCGTGTAATAAGGACGAACCACGTATCAAGGTTGACGCCTACGTTCTTCAACAGCTGACTACGTACGTGCAACGAAGCGCTACTGCTTCGGCGAACTGGAAGGAGCTAGAAGAGCTGAACCTCGCGGATCCGGATCCGGACGTAAATGATCCGATCGACATGTTACTTGGAGCCGACCTGTACGCCCTCATACTTCTGGACGGAGTGAAACACAGCCCTTCAGGTGAACTTGTCGCACAAAACACGATATTTGGTTGGATCCTCTCCGGAACTAGCTCGAACGCGACGTCAGCTACCAGCCCCCAGACCATCGTGTTACACTGTGCACAACCAGAACTGACGGACATCAAGCTTCACAACTTCTGGGAGCTCGAAGAGATTCCAGAACAACAGTTGTCGATGTCAATGGACGACCAACGTTGCGAGGAGCATTTTAACTCCACTCATTGTCGTCTCGTTGACGGAACGTACGAAGTAAACCTACCGTTCAAAGAAAACCGTCCCCTCAGTCTTGGAAAATCACTCAAGATTGCCATTGCATCACTCCAGAGCATCGAAAGAAGATTGGAACGGAATCCTCAGCACGCCGAGATGTACCATCGTTTCATGCGGGAGTATCTTCGTCTCGGACATATGACGCCAGCGCCTTTGGAGGAATCAACCGATGAGAAGCAAATTGTCTACCTGCCGCATCACGCAGTGCTACGAAACGAAAGCACTACGTCCCCGTTGCGCGTGGTTTTCAACGCCGCCAGCAGAACGTCGAACGGAAAGTCGTTGAACGATACGCTTCTAGCAGGCCCTAATCTGCAAGCAGATCTGTTTGACATCCTACTTCGTTGGCGTCAGTACTCTGTAGTCTTCGTTGCTGACGCGGAAAAAATGTTTCGACAGATTCGCGTCGAAGAAAAGGACACAGATCTCCAGCGAATCGTCTGGAGACCATCGACTGACGACGAGATCCAAGCGTACCGACTGCTTACGGTGACCTACGGTACAAAATGTGCTCCGTATCTCGCGCAGCGAGTCCTCAAACAACTCGCCGAAGATGAACGCGCGCGATACCCAGCTGCAGCCCGAGTACTTGGAACGGACGTCTACGTAGATGACCTCTTGACCGGCGCTTCCAGCATCGAGGAAGCCATCAACCTGCGTCACGAGTTAAAACAGCTGTTGACGGCGGGCGGTTTTCACCTGCGAAAATGGGAAGCAAACAGACCGGAAGTCGTCAGTGACGAACCACCGACTCAACGAGTTCACGACTACCGCGCGATCAATGGCGACGAGCAAATGAAGATTCTGGGAATCGCCTGGAACCCGCATAAGGATGTCTTCGGTTTCCAAGTCGACGCGCCCAGCTCAACAGTGGAATATACCAAGCGATCGGTTTTATCCCAAATCGCCAAACTGTATGATCCACTCGGCTGGTTAACTCCCGTCGTAGTGACGGCAAAAATCCTGATGCAAGAGATGTGGCTACGGCAGCTCGATTGGGATGACCCTCTACCGCCTGACCTCAGTGCACAGTGGAGTGAGTACTGTGAAAATCTGTCTCTGCTTCGAACGGTAAACGTCCCGCGCTTCGTCGGAACAGCGAGTGATGGAATCGCGTGTGAAATCCACGGGTTCGCGGACGCGTCAGCCCGGGCTTACGCTGCTGTCGTTTATTTTCGAGTGCTTCGCGAGGTCGGCGATGCTCAAGTAACTCTCATTACCGCGAAGTCGAAAGTGGCACCGGTAAAACAAATAAGTATACCGCGACTGGAACTGTGCGCGGCCCACTTACTTGCACGACTGATCGAACGCGTACAAAAGACAATGCACCTCGAAGCAATTCCGGTACACGCGTGGACCGATTCGACCGTCGTATTGGCATGGCTCCGGAGTCATTCGTCCCGCTGGACCACCTTCGTCGCGAATCGCGTCGCTAACATACAAACCCGGATTCCACAAGCACGTTGGCGCCATGTTCCAACATCAGATAACCCGGCTGATTGCGCGTCGCGTGGAATCCTGGCCCAACAAATGATCGACCATTCTCTGTGGTGGACAGGTCCAACGTGGCTCCAAGGCCATTCTACCCAATGGCCCTGTACCAACGCCCCGCTGGAAGAGGGAGTCGACATAGAGGAGCGAGCTCCGCGGCGAGTTCATGTGGCGAACGCCCCAGAAGCAAACTGGGCTTTGCCTCAAAACGTTTCCTCGTGGCCGAAGTTGCTGCGAATCACTGCATATTGCAAGCGATTCATAAAACGATTGCGTAATCCCGCCGTTCAGCACCCCTCGCAAGCTCTCACCGCAGAAGAAATCGACGAAGCAAGGAAGTTTTGGATCAGCTCGTCCAATGGCAAACGTTCGCGAACGAGATCACCGCCATTCGCGCTCAACAGCCGATAGCTCGCAGTAGTACTCTCCGTAATCTCCCCTCCCTTCTGCTCGTAAGTACCGTCTGCACGCTACTCTATCAGCTCCCTGTTTCTGAGCTTTTTACTGCCGCTCTTTGCCCTTGGGCCCTCTTTTTTGCAGACCCTTGCATGCGCCTCTTTGCAAGCTATCGTTCGGCTTGCCTACTGTGTGGTTCCCGCTTTCCTACAACGCCCTGGCCCGCATTTTCTACCTGGTCTCTTCACCCGGATTTTGGACACCATAACCTCACCTGTCGCCGGCTCTTGATTGCGCATGCATGTATGCGCATGTCATTGGATTGCCTCCTCGCCTGTCGTCTGCTCTGTCCGACTGCCGCGCTCACCGTGACTGCGGCTCTCTCCATCACTTCCGCGTTCGGCGCCTTCTGCCGTGCCGGTAAGATAGCGCACTGACCCGCGCCGTCTTTTAATTTTAATTCTAACTTATAATGTGTCCGACTCGCATCTGCTCGGGCTGCAACAAATCGGTTGTCGAGGCTGTCCATTGCGCTGTATGTCGCTCTCTCTATCATCCCGGCTGTTTGAAGCAAAAATCGCTTCGTCCTGGCTGTGCTAACTGTTGCCGTGACACATTTTCGCGGTATTCGTTGGCTAATACTCAATCGGCCTCGCTCCCGACTATGGACATACCTCCGCTCGCTCCTAGCCCGCTCACAGTACCTTCTGCTACTGGAGGTCCTATCTCTTCACCTCCACCGGTCGCCTCGTCTGCTATTGAGAATTTACTTGAAAATATGATGCGACGAATTGACAACCGTTTCGATGATGCCCAGACCCGCTTCTATGAGCGCTTCGACGATGTTGACGCTCGCCTCCGCTCCCTGCCTGATATGCAGGCGCAAATCGATCTGAACTCTGCTCGCATCCTGGAACTGGAGCGACAAAACACTGTTTACGCTGAAGATCTTAGGGAACTGCGTGCCACCATCGCTGATCTGCAGCAGCATCGCGCTGCTGGCCAACAGGAATTGCGCCGTGCCTCTGCCCGGCTTTGTGAGGCTGAGCTAATTTTCACGGGAATTCCTTGCTCGTCTCCTGATGATATTCCTACACTTGTCTCTCAAGTTGCATCTGCTCTTGGTACCGTCCTGGCTGATGGGGATGTCCTGGCAACACGCTTCCTTGTCTCCCGTTCCAGGGCTCGTCGTAATGCGAGGGATGCTCCGTTGCCCCTCGTTGCCAGGTTTCGATCTCGCGATATTTGCCTGAAGCTGCTCAATGCGAAGAAGTCCAAAGGTGTCCTCCGCACCTCTGATCTCAACCCTCAGCCCTCTTGTCCCTCGTCGGTCATCCACGTGAATGAAGCTCTGCCGGGTGATGTATACAAGCTCCTTGTCGCGACTCGGACAGCTGCTAAGGCCAGGGGTTATAAATACATTTGGCAGAGTGGCGGTGTTATTCTAATCAAGCTCCGCGATGGCGAACGCACTCAGCGCATCTGCTCGCTTGCTGACTTGGAGGCGTTCGAAGCTCTGTCTCCTCCTGCATCTCCATCCGACTCTGATCTTAACTCCTCTGTGCGCCCTGGCTCTCTTAGAGGCAGGGGTCGTGGACGTGGTTTTTCGTCTGCGAGATCTCTGCCTGGCTCCTCTCGTGGCTCACTGAGAGGTGCGTCCACCTCATCCACCTCGCCCACCTCGCAGAACCAATGACTTTCTCAGCCACTTGTGCCCAGACCTCCGCGCTCATCGCTTAATTTCTGCCACATAAACGCCAACTCTATCCGTGGCCATCTTGATTATCTGCGCTTTCACTTTGCTACCGCTTCTTATCACCTGATCGCTATCAGTGAGTCCTGGCTGCATTCTGAAGTCCTTGATTCTTCTGTGGCTCTGCCTGGTTTCTCTATCCTTCGGAACGATCGCCTTGGCAAGCTCGGTGGTGGCGTTGCTGTCTACATCTGCAGTGCGCTGCGTGGTAGGATTCTTGCCACCTCTCCGTCTGTCTACTCGGCAAAGCCGGAGTATATGATTGTTGAGGTTAGGTCTCCAAGTGTACCTCCTTTCCTTGTCGCTGTAGTCTATCGCCCGCCCAAGACATCAAACTTGGCTTCCTTTGCGGCCGATTTCGACCTTTTCTCCTGCGACTACTCCTTCTCCATCGTGCTTGGAGACTTCAACGCCAACCAACTCGCAGACTCTTACGAAGCTGATAATGTGCGGTCTTTCTGCCTCTCGCGTGCGCTCCATATGGTGCCCTATGCGCCAACGCACCACACGTCTGTCTCTGACTCTTTCCTGGACCTCTGTCTAGTCAGTGATGCTGATGCCATCGTCAACTACGGACAATCGGAGGTCCCGTTTATCGCCGGTCATGATCTGATCTTTGTGAGTGTTGCACTGCCTGCGCCCTCTGAGACCCGGCTTATTACAGCTCGCTCTTACCGCGCTTTCTGTTCTGACGAGTTCGTCCGCTCTCTTGATGCTTTGAGCTGGGACTGTTTCTCCTCCCCGTCCTCTACTGACGACCTGCTACGTTGTCTCCAAGGAAACCTCACTTCCGTGCTCGACCGCTTGGCTCCGTCTCGTAGTTTCGCTCCCAAGCAGAGTGCGCCACCATGGATCACATCGGATCTTCAGGCCCAGGTACGGGCCAGAGATGCCTTATATCGTCGATTCAGACGGTCTCGAAACCGTGAGGATCTCCTTTCCTACCGCTGCGCTCGCGACTCTCTGTGCAAACTTATCTCTGCCGCTCGCTCGGCTTTCTATGCTGACCGACTGGCCAGTACTGCCAGTCCTCGTGCCCTTTGGAATGAGCTCAGGTCCCTTGGGTTGGCCAGGTCGCAGAGGTCGGACTGTGCTGGTTTCTCGGTGGATGACCTCAATGCACATTTTGCTGCCGTTTCCCGCCGCCCTGAGGCATCTCGGGAACTCGCCGAATTTTTCCGTGCCCTTCCTCCTCCGCATTACAATGATCGCCTGTTCTATTTCAGCGACATTTCGCCGTCTTCTCTATCCGCTGCTATATCGCACTTCTCGTCGCAGTCCCGTGGCGTGGACGACCTCTCGCTTAGGAACGTCAAAGATGCTCTTCCGGCTATTTTTCCTTATCTGCTGCTACTTCTCAATCAATCTCTCAGCTCTGGTGTTTTCCCAGCTGCCTGGAAGCGAGCCCGAATCATCCCTCTGGCCAAGGTCAAATCTCCGACCTCGCTGCAGCAGATGCGTCCCATCGCGAATCTTTGTCTCCTGTCCAAGGTTCTTGAGCGTATTGTTTTAGTGCAGATCATGACTTACCTGGAAAGCCACTCTCTTCTTGATCCTCGCCAATCTGGTTTTCGTTGGGGGTACAATACACAGACTGCTCTGCTCAAGCTCGCTGATGATGTCCGTCGTGGCATCGATCGCCGCCTAGTTACTATTGTAGTTCTATTCGATTTTAGCAAAGCGTTTGACTCCATTCCCCACGCTTTTCTCTTGGCTAAACTTCTAGCGCTTGGCTTCTCTCAGCACGCCTTAACCTGGATATCCAGCTATCTCCAGGGCCGGTCGCAGGCTGTTGTCGGTCCCTCCGGTGAGCTATCTTCGTGGCTACCACTCGACCAAGGGGTCCCCCAAGGCTCCGTCCTGGGTCCCTTGCTTTTTGTAACGTTTATCAACGACATCTCACGAGTCCTGCGGCACACGGAGCATCTCTTGTATGCGGATGATCTCCAAATATACCTGCAGTGCCCTGTTTCTCAGCTTCCTGAGGCCATCGTGCGCCTGAATCTTGATGTTGCTGCTGTCCTCGAATGGTCCCGTGCTAACTCTCTTAGCTTGAATTCTTCCAAGACGCAAGCTATTGTTCTTGGGAGCTCGCCCTTTCTTACTCGGTTGAACCTTGCTGACTATCCACCCGTGGTTCTAAATGGAACTGCTGTACCTTTTTCTCCCTCGGTCCGTAACCTTGGGCTGATTTTCGACAGTACGCTTTCGTGGGTGCCGCAAATTGGTGCTGTTTCTGGCCGAGTGCACTGCGCTCTCCGCCAGCTCTCCGCTTCCCGTCGGTTGCTCTCACCTGGTCTGCGCAGCCATCTCGTCACGGCTCTTATTTTTCCCTTGTTCGACTACTGTTGCATTGTGTACAACGACATTCCAGGGGTTCTTAACACCCGGCTGCAGCGCCTCTTAAACTGCTGTGTCCGTTTTGTCTGTGGCGTGGCCAGGGATGAGCACATCACCCCCCACCGTCGTGAGTTGGGTTGGCTTTCTGCGCGTGACCGTAGGCTGTATTTTCTCGGTACTCTGCTTTTTTCTATTTTTCGCGCAAACTCTCCAGACTACCTCCGGACCCTTTTCGTTGACCGGCCTGCCGCGTCTGGCCCCGGTAGGCGTGTAAGGGGTGATTTCCTCATACCTCGTTTCGCCACCGAGGCATATCGAAGATCTTTCGCGGTTTCTGGTGCCTATTTCTGGGAATCTCTTCCACCGGAAGTGCGTAGTTCCCCCTCGCTGCCGGTTTTTCGTTCTCGGCTCCATCATTTTCTTTTCCGCACCGAATTCCTTAGGTAGTTGCGACCTTTCTCTCCCTAGCTTCACTAGTTAATCGTCGGTGTTAGTCTCTCATGCTTACTTTTTGTATTCTTATTTTCTTTCCCTTTCTATTTTTATTTTGTTTAACTATTATTATTGTTAATTTAATTCTAATTTTCTTTCTTTTCTAGTCTTTAAGCTTTTTATTTGTATTATCCTTTTGCCTTTATTGGCCATGTATTTTTTTCTTTTCTGCTTGTGCTGCATATTTTTGTAAATGCTGCACAAGCTTGTCCAACATTGCTATGGATAAATAAACATCTATCTATCTATCTATCTATCTAATCTGAACCCAGAGTTGGACGGATTCGACGTACTCCGCGTTGGTGGGCGGTTACGCCACTCCATGCTTCAATACAGCGAGCGACACCCGATCATCCTTCCTGCACATCCCGTCAGCGACCTCATCATAGCTCATGCTCATCTCAGATCCCTACACGGGGGTCCCCAGCTGACTATCAGGGTCGTGCGTCAGCAGTATTGGATCCTAGGATGCCGTCGCCAAGTTCGAACCCATATTCACAAATGCGTGATATGCATTCGCCACCGCGCTGCGATAAACACTCAACAAATGGGTGATCTACCGCCAGCTCGAACCATGCCGTCTCGGCCGTTCACACACACGGGCGTTGACTACGCTGGTCCACTCATGGTTCGAAAAGCAAAGGGCCGTGGACACCAAGCACACAAGGCCTACGTAGCGCTGTTCGTCTGCTTCGCGACCAGAGCCATTCACCTGGAACTTGTGGACGACTACAGCTCTGCCAGCTTCCTGGCCGCATTTCAAAGATTTACTGCACGCCGCGGAATTCCTACGGCGCTATACAGCGACAACGGCACGACTTTCCATGGAGCGGATACTGAGCTTCAGAAGGCATTCCGCGCCATCACAGAGGATGAAGAAAACGCGACGTTGCTCGCGTCAGACGGCACCACGTGGCACTTCCTACCTCCGGCCGCGCCACACTTCGGTGGCCTCTGGGAGGCAGGAGTCAAGGCAATGAAGCATCATCTGCGTCGCATCATCGGGTCACACATCTTGACCTCCGAAGAGATGACGACACTTCTAGCCCAGGTAGAGGCATGCCTCAACTCCCGACCACTTGGTCCACTCAACGATGACCCGGACGACCTGACAGCTCTGACGCCAGGTCACTTCTTGATTGGAGCCCCGCTCAAGACGATACCGGAACCCTCTCTGCTCGACAGCAATCCGAACCGATTGTCGCGTTGGCAAACAGTTCGCCGACTATTTGAGGAGCTCTGGAGACGTTGGCAACACGAATATCTCAGCGCTTTGCAGCAGCGTCACAAATGGCGGGAGCCAAAAAGAGATATTCAACCCAACGAGCTGGTTCTCATTCGCACCGAGCTTCAACCCCCATCGAAATGGCCACTCGGTCGCATCATCAAGTGCCACCCTGGACCCGACGGCAAAACGCGAGTAGTGACGATTCGCACTGCAACGAATACGCTGCAACGACCCGTCACCAAAATCTGCCCGCTCCTAATTGGCAGAACAGAAGAGGATGACATCGCTCAGTGAAATGTTATACAATGCTGTACCTCATATAATTTCTATGGTTGAACTGAAAGAAAAAAAAATGTGTGACGTTCTCAAATGAGAGCCAAAATCGTTCTCAGATCCGACTGTGAACGAGACGGGCGGTAATGTTCACGCTCGTGATTAATATTTGAATTATACACGAATACGAAAACTACTCTATTGTACTAGCTCGTAGGATTTCGGGTCAACTCGGTACGCTAACATCTTCTACTAGGCAGTTAGAGTCAAGCACTCAATGTAAACACGTCGCACCTATTGAATAAAAGAATCCATTATATTGTTCCGTTTTAATTTCTGGCTCTTTACTTTATCACCAGACCGATTCCTCCTCACCAGCAACAAAATTAAGTCTTTGTCCAAACAGACATATAATGTAAAATATATTGAGAAAAATGAATAAATAATTCATAACTATGAT
This sequence comes from Euura lappo, assembly GCA_018257835.1. Classification (NCBI taxonomy): domain Eukaryota; kingdom Metazoa; phylum Arthropoda; class Insecta; order Hymenoptera; family Tenthredinidae; genus Euura; species Euura lappo. The sequence continues at coordinate 69,918 of JAEUYN010002211.1, forward strand.
TTTTTATCGGAAACGAGGGTTCAACAATGTTATTTTTATTTCTTATCAAATTTCATAACAGATTATCAAAATATTGTTGAAAAAACGCTGAATAAATCTATGACTTTGTTTCGAACAATTATATATCTCCACTCTTCACTGCCGATGCTGTGTTCTTCGTAGTGTCGCCTGCTGATTTAAATCTCTTCGAATATCACGTCCAAATCGTTGATAGTGCGGTGATCCTCTTCTGCATCCGCCATTGATTTGTTCGGAGCATCGTACAAAATTGCCGACGTCATTCGACTATGCATGCTCTTCGTCGGCTCAAACGCGGCACAACACTTGGCGTTCACTTTAACTGCTTGTGAAGCCAGCATAGCGCCTTCAATATTTTGTACCGTCAGCCTGTTTCTACTTTTGGTTTTTACCAAATTGTATTTGCTAAAAACTCTTTCACAATCAGCATTTGCGTGAGGAGTACAGAGAACTGCCAATGCGAAAGATGGTAGTTCTATGTATCTTTTGCAGCCCTCAGAATCGGTCAGTTGAGCAATTTTGTGCCAAAAAATGTCCGGTTCTTTTTCCTTGACTACGTCTTCAGGAATTTCGTCGAGCGGAAGACGACGCCATTCATCATCCAAGCGCTGAAGAGCTTGCAAGTTCTCGGGCTTTGCTCTGGGAACGATGCTGCAAAGCTCGACGAGCGACTGACGTTTGTTTCGCTCATTTCTCGACGTAGCTTTCGATGGGTGCAGCAAGGGGAGCATTCTTAATAGAGGATCATCGAAATCGAATCGCTCTTGAATCCCCTTGCAGAGTTTCATCAGGAAATTACGACATCTTGCCCGAAAATCTGCTACCAAGTCCGGTCTTATCAATACTTCCGGTTTTTTCAACTCTTCCAGCACTTGCACACCCAGGTATATGTTCTCGAGTGGAATAAATTCGCTTTTATTCTCCGTATTGACCTTGCTGAGTGGTGTCGTTGCTACGTACTTTTGGGCCATATACGTCGTAAGAAGTTCTTTAAACGCAAACTCCATTTTCTCAGCGAGAGATGTGATGACTACCGATTCCGATTGAAAGTAGGCGTTCATCGTGACAACTTTGGGTAAAACCCACGAGAGAAAATGATAATAGAGCTTCACGAACGGGTCTCTCAGCCACATGAAAATCGATTCTGCCGCCAGTGTTCGTTCTTCCATATGTCGTTCCATGAAATAGAGACGGAGTGGCTCCCATTGCTCCAACATGCGATCGACAACCGAGAGCAGCGAAAGCCAGCGCGTTTGTGCTGGATGGAGAATTTTGTGGACAGCTACATTTAGAAATTTTTGAAATACAGCGAGACTCGCAATGCGCTTCGCACTGTGCTGTACGTAGTTGTGAACATTCCTGGCGAGGTCTTCACAGCTCCGAGGGATGTTTTGTTCACATGCTTTGCTGGCTGCTAAATGGAGAGAATGGCATACACACCTCATGATAATTATACCAGGGCATGATTCTTTCAGGCGACTTGCAATCGAGTTTCGCGCACCGATGTTGACGCTTGCGCCGTCACAACCAAACCCCAATACATTCGTTAATGGAATGTCTTTTTCTTCAAAGGACCTGATGATCAAATTATACAGATGTCGACCACTAGCTCCTTCTTGAGCTGCCCTAGCATCGTATTCAGGAAAAATACTAGACAACTCCCAAAACACGCTGTTGATTCGTCCAAGGTCTTCGTTGTAGAACCGAACGACGATACACGCGGTCTTGACGCTGGAACAATCCGTGGAGTCATCGGTTAGAATAGAAAACTTCTGTTTCTTTAGATGATTGGCGATTTCCTCTTTATGAGAAACACCGATGACGTTGGTGACGATTTTTGTTGCTTTCTGCCGTTTCATGGATATTCCATCTAAGATTTTCGAGTCTGGGAATGCCGACTTCATGCACGGAATAAGATCGTTGACCACGGCATAAGGAATGTTGTAAGCTGCCAAAAAACCGCAAATCTTGATCTCCGCATTCGTTATATTTCTGTCCCGAGTGTTAAACGTAGCTTGAGGTTTAAAAAATTTGCTCAAAGCTTTTGACGAGCTGCACTCGTAGGCTGCAGCGTTTTTTTTCGTGTTTTTTGGTTTTTCCGTGGGTTTTGATCAAGCTTATATCGGCGATGAGAGGAACGTTGCACCATTTACACCTCGCTTTTGTCTTCGAAGCTGGATCCGGCCCGAGCCAGGGCGAACATTGCAGATCTCGTTCCCATTCGACTCGATATTTTTGAGTTCGATGTCCTTGTTTTTTGAGTTTCGCATCTCCACGAGCCAATCGTAGTTTTTTTGGCGTAGGCGGCCCGTTTCCAGAGTCATTCTCGTCATTCTCGGTCTCACTTGCAGATGACATAGTTACCTGAATCGAAATTTATTAAGTTGACCACCACCATCACCATCACCATCACCACGGTTATTGCAATCGTGAAAACGCAAAAATATGTCACAATGCATGCAAAAAAAAACGTGTAAAAATATATAAATATTTCATCGTGCAATGAATGGAAAAGAAAAAGAAACGAGATAATCCACTCATCAGTATAAAAGTGCAAATTTTCAGGTTTCATTGTGTTCTTCTCAACATTTGGAACCGATAGACTTGAACAAATTGTTATATCATATGTCAACACAGCTATGTTAGAGTTGGTAGTCAGAGCAATTGATATTTAAGAAAATGTTTATGAGGAAAAAAAAAGAATAAATTCACGGTAAATCGAACATATCAGTAAAATCAATAGTTTTGAAGCATTTTACTTACGGTAAGGACGAAGAATGGGGGACAACAAAGTGGAGAACTTTCGCTACACACTGACACTTCGATCGTCTAGTCGTCTTAGCTCCAAAATATGATTTACAACCTCAAAAAAAACCTTTCCGAAGAAAAAAGTAACGATTCATGGCCTCTGGGCCCTGGTTTGTAAACGTGTACGAACTGCAAATGCAACAGAGTTTTATAAACAAACATTAATCGTAGTTCAACGTTCAATTTCTAAACGCGGATAACAAAATCTATCGAAAAATGCGGTTTGATTATTTTGTCGAAAACTGATGTTAAACGAGCTTATAGAATCGATGACTGTAGATTGTCGTCGTCGATAAATATCATGCTTACCTCTTTCTAAATAAAAACTCACAGCGAAGCACACAATTGACACAATACGAATCCGGACATTCGAAGTTTACTCACGAAAAAACTGTAAGAAATACGATGCGCAGATGGCGCAGTAATCGACTAGACATAGCCAAGCCAAGCAGTTTTACCAACCGTACAGTGACAAAAAACTGACAGCTGACTGCGATTTTTTGTCCGTGTTATATTCAATTTCGTGTTCAGAAAGAAAAGTTGACAATACATCATTTTTAGTTAATTATCGGTGTATGTCTGTCGGTTAACGGCCAGTCTTGGTATTTTTGCGTACAAGGACCGAGTCGTCTTGGTACATGGTACGTGACGCTAAAAACTAGTATGTTTACCAAGAAGTTGGTACGTCTGACATCTGTGCTAGTTCGGACTACTTGCACGGATTATCCGGCGGCGGTATATAAATGTCCTACCTTTAGTTTTAGAGATATTAACAATGTTACAACCGTACCCTGTTACAACCGTCCCCAGTCTACCCTATGGTTTCATAGGGCACAAGGTTTTTTGCTTGCGCTTCAATACAATCAACTTCTGTCCTAGTTGCTTCGGCAGTTTCGTGCAAAAAAAACTATTTTTATCTGACGACAAGATCTTGGCGACGAAGGACGCGGATATTTCCAAATAATAACCTGTGGATTGACTTCATCATAGATTTGCAAGGGAACAAGTGAAATAAAGAAAATGTTGGCATCCGATTCATTGCCGTCTTCGTTGCTGAATTTTTGTTTATAAGTCCTTTGGCCAGAAGTGCCATCGCATCCCCATTTTCATATCAATTCTAAACCAGCAAGTTTGTCTTCGGGAAGACTTCTGATAACGTCCGATTGTGCCAATAATAATCGTTCAGCTGTATGATTCAGTAATGCTTGGAGTCCAACTGTAGCTGCACTTCCAGTTACACTCCAACTACCTATAATTGACCGTCCGCTAGTTGACGAACCTCCGCTAGTTGACCGCACCCGCTTTCCGCTATTTGACGGGCTCTACCCCCACTCTCTGTAGCGTTCCCCATAAAATTCAGTGCGTTCCAGCGCTTGTGTATATGAAAGAGCCGCGCGGCGGCGCCACTTGCCGGCGCTGTACATATCGCTCTCACTCGCACCCATTGTCAATGTCTGCTCTCACTCACAACTTGGGGAGAGGAGAGGCAGCGCGCGGCGACATTTAACACCACGGAGTGGGGGCCCCTACTTTCGTCAACTAGCGGAAATAGCTCGGTCACTTTTTCTCAGCATCTAATACAGTACTATGAGGCGGCCATCCTTTACAATTTATCTTGGCGACTGTGGAACGTAGTAATTGATATGTATGTTTCGTCACTCCACCTTCTACAACGAATGATAATATTTCGTTCCCTGTCAACACTCTTTCTGGAACGTGTTCCATAGATTTCCGGTACTTTGATGCGGTTAATGGACTGCCTTCTGAGACATCCCTAATAACCTTCGAAGCCTCTAAATTTCCAGAAGCCCGGAGACCCATCTGTGTAGCGTAGGCCAGTTCTTGGACGCTATATTATTGACGAATCTTGTCTGTCCTTCTCGGTTTTGACCTGTCACTCAAATCGTCCCAGGTCGTCGAAGGACGCCCGGATCCCGCTGTGCTTTCCGTGGAAGCCGTCGGGCCTTCAATTTCACTTGCGAAAAATACAGGAACGTTGAGCCAGGTGTCGAACTTTTCGGAGAATCTCTTCTCTATCCTGCTCGCTTGTTGCCACCTTTTCCTGAACTCGGATACTAATGTTTTAAGGGCATCTCTTCGATTTGGCGGCGATATCTATGGATGCTCCTGTTTTTTTTAAACCTGTACTTCAATAACTTCAGTGATCGCGTTGATATTCCCATTTAATACCGGTTTCACGAATTCGAAAATTTCCCTCCTCGTGAGAGAAATTTCTTTGGTATTATCCGGAGGATCTGTAAGAATAAAAAAATATGGTTATTTAACATAATTATGTTGACCGATTTCCTATAAACCACATTGTGGACGCAAAAACTCCGAAAAACTGCCGAAATTGCACACATCTTCCCACAAAAATAATAATAAAAGAAAAAGGAGCAAATACTAGCAGCTTGTTTGTGGATATGTTCTGAAGAAATGTCTAAGCAACAATGTCCATTTGGATTTAGAGCCCCACCCAACCCCACTTTTGACTTATTTCTTTTTTTAACACGAATTTTTAGAAGGTGGCCAAGGAAAACACCACCACCGTTATTATTGATTAACTATTTGATATATTGTTATTAATATTTCCACGCAGGACAGTCAAATTGTACTTACTTTCCGGAGAAAAATCCATTTTGTTCGATGCAAATCCGTTAACTTTTCGCTGCTGTAGATGCTTCTAAACTTTGATGTTATTTCGCGGCGCGACGAGCAAACAATGCGGCAGGCCCGACGCTCACGAATGAAATGCATTCCTGAGCCGGGTACAGACGCACCCCCTTTCTTAAGGGTCGTAATAGATAGTCGGGGTACCACTACAACTATTCCGACCATTAAAAGTCCCTAGAAAAAATAAAAATGAAATCGGTTTTTGTCCGCTTTTTCGGGATCTCAGACCACTGTGGTGGGTCGCCATCTTCTCTCTGTCATCGCCTCGTGGGTCTGTAGCGTAGAATCAGGTTCGCCAGAGTCATGTAGGGCTTATTATTTGATCCTGTAGAGTTTCTTGTATGAGAATTGTTGCCTTAGAGGCCTGATTAGTGATGATTGTAAATTTTTCTGTTCTATCATTTCCTGGATAATAGTTTAAAGTTGATTCTTAAGAGGGTGCTGTATTCGATTTTTACCAGGGAAATTGTTTTCTCGAATATCTTCTAAACGGAGCTTCCAAACGGACTGTCCTTTGGGAATTCGATGATTCATAAGCGCCAGATTCGATGAAACTGATGAGAATCATCGAAATCGAAAAAAGAAAAATGATTTGTTATACATCGTAAGAGGTGGGGGCGTCACCTATTTCCATTGATAGCTAAGTCTACGCGCCCCAGTCGCAAAAAACAGCTTCTTGGCGGAATGCCACGTGCACTGCCGAACACAAATATACCAAAACATCGTGGTTTTGTGCAAAAACAAAGGCAAAAAAACATGGCATGTGTCCTACGAAAATGTATCAATTTAGCGATAGTCAAACAGCTGGGATCATGGTGGGTCTTAGTAAATCATGGACGGCGAAGAGTTTTCGGCAGCGGCCGAGAGATGGCGTTCTCCGCGTATTCCTAGGACCGCGTCCGTGAGTACGCTATCCGCCTAGTGTCGGACTCAGTGTTGAGTGAATTTGTAATTAGTTAATTACAAATTACAATTTGTAATTTGTAATTAAACCGAAATCCATTAACCACTACAATTGTAATTTGTAATTGAACCGAAATCCACTAACCATTACAATTGTAATTTGTAATTAAACTCGAATCCATGATCCATTACGATTATAAAATGTAATTGAACCGAACCTAACCGAAGCATTACAATTCAAAAATGTAATTGAACCGAAATATATGAACCATTACAATTTTTAAGTATAATTGAACCAAAATACATGAACCATTACAATTTTAAAATGAAATTGAACCTAACCTAACCGAAGCATTACAATTAAAAAATTTAATTAAACCGAAATACATGAACCATTACAATTGTAAAATGTAATCAAACAGACGTCCATTATTCATTACAACCTCAATTTGTAATTGAACCAAAATCCATCAACTATCACAATTGTCATTTGAAATCAAACTATAATTCTTCACAACTGTAATTCGCAATTGAAGAAAAAAAAACGAAGAAACAATTGCAATGACTAAAAGGGTCGCTAACGATTTTTTTTTATTGTTCCAAAATAAAGTTTAGATACCAAAAACCCTCGTAAAAATTATAAAACACGAAAAATCCGAGGCGAGACGTTAATTGAAGCACTTAAATTATGATACGATTTGAAACGGTCCCGTCTCGGGCGCCAGCAAACAAGCTCCCGCGTGACGTCATAATTGGGTAAACTCGGAAGCTGGCCCATTGAAAATGAATGAAAATAAAGAAATAAGAGACAAACGTTCGTACAAGTGGTATTTCGTTCCACTGTGTCAAAATACCAGTTTGTTGGCACGATCGAAAATATTTGTACCCGTACCAAGAGGTAAGGTGAGGAAGAAATGGTTTGAACAAGCTCGGCGGAGCGACCTAACCTCACTCACAGGTCACGCTGTCAATCGATTCTTTCTCTTCGTCGACCATCATTGAAACATTACATGCTTTACTGTTCACCCTGTACTCTGGACACACTTTTCCACGAACATGAAAAAAACTGCCTTCTCTTCTAAGCTCTACATAACCAACTGCAGCATCACCATAACCCTCTCTTTCAGCTCGGGGAGGTAGAACAATTTTCATAGAGCAGAAAAATCGCAGCACTTTTATATAATTACAGCATATAAACATATTATAACATATAGAGTTTAAATAATCGAATACAACTGTTGGTATTGTTATCAACTTCGATTTTTTATCGCCAAATGTAAAGTTAATTATCTTGAAACATAACCTCTCTTCGAGGTTTGACACCGCTGGTTTCGGCCACATTAAAATATTCATTTGTGTGACTCTATCGTTCGTCTCTTTACATTATGATGGTGATGACATCGGACTATACGAACCAATTTCATTCGTTATGCCTCTAACTGAGGAACGGCACTCAATTCGAGTGCATTCAGACCACAGAAAGGCCAAAAAAAAACTGATTTACAGTTTTTTATTAAAAATCTTTCGAGTAAAAATTCCCCCGGCCCAGATTCGAACCGGGACCTCCGCATCTGTACTGCGGCGAGTTGTCCAATTTGACCACCGAGGGGCTAGGAGAATCTTTACTCGAAAGAGATGTTGTGATTGACTATATATATTAGAGACACTACCTCGTCCCAGTGTCGAGTGTATTTGTTTGTGTGACTCTATCGTTAGTCTCTTTACATTATGATGGTGATGATATCGGACTATACGAACCAATTTCATTCGTTATGCCTCTAACTGAGGAACGGCAGATTTTTAATAAAAAAATTGTAAATCAGTTTTTTTCGGCCTTTCTGTGGTCTGAATGCACTCGAATTGAGTGCCGTTCCTCACTTAGAGGCATAACGAATGAAATTGGTTCGTATAGTCCGATATCATCACCATCATAATTAAAATATTCACTTTGGGAGAAAAAGTCGGTAACCATGAGTACCGTTACTTCCGGGAAATTGTCTAATTGTGCTTCTATAAAACCGATATTCATTTTGAATCACAATAGTACGTGTGGAGCAAAAAATCTAACAAGCTAATACATTTCTTATGGGGCTCGTTCGAATCTACCTGTAGGATTGAATGGATATTATCGTAGATTCGGGAAATTAATTAAATATTACAGATATACTCTGAAACTTCTGAATCTTTATTTTCTGAATGCAACTCTGAATAATCTCTGAATACGGTGTTCACACTCTCGTCGCTCTGAAGCGTCTAAGGGTGGAGACGCCCACGCAAGTCGCGCTGACCCAGCAACAGGCTGAGGCCCACTTGAGGTCTGACGTCACGCACGCACTTATACATATATACTAGACAAAGCTATTTCTCACACTCCCTCCCTTTGTCGAGTATATACTTATATATAAATGGCCCTCGTTCTATTTTTTTTTGTTCTTTTATCATTTATCTCTTCAACTTTTCATTACACACTTCCGTTGCATTGCTTCCGTTGTATCGCTTCCGTTACATCATTTCAAGATTTGATCCCACAGACCTCACTACTGACCCGAAAACGGAAGCATTTTCAATGCTAATATATATAGATATAAACCTTACTTATATTATTTAGATAGACAATATGAATAACAGTAAACTAACAATGGTAATATAAAACCAATTAATTAAACTGATGCAATTAGCTCTGAGTTTTAACTTTGGTTTCTTAGACTTTAAACTTTGGTTTCTATTGTTTTATATCGCATCATCATTCCTGGCCTGAAATCATACAAAGCCAGATTAAATATTGTTAATTTAGTATGTGTACTGTATTTGTACACATTGTTATGTATATTCATAAATGTCAATTATTATTATTATTATTATTTTTTTTTTTTGAACATTTATCTGAATTTTTCATCTAAATGTTTTGTTGTTAATTTTATCTCTGAGATAGTCATGCCTCTTCTGAGGTAAAGGCTTTGTCATTATGTCTGCTAAGTTTTCATCAGTAGACACCCAACGAACTCGAATTATCTTTTCTTCTACACACTGTTTTACAAAGTCTCCGTGAGTAATCGCCATATTCTTTCTATTTCCGGTTTCCTCTCTGAATGCTAGCTCCTTTTTAATTTCTTCCACACTTTGATCGAAGTCTTGAGCTTATGACTTCCATCTTTCTCTGTGCAATCTCTGGCTGATCGATTATCACACCATAGAGTAATTGGATAAAGCATACGTCCAATTATGTACCTAATAGATTTATCTAGTGATATCAGCTCTTGACACGCGTCACTCATTGCTAAGTACTCTGCTTGGCAGGTAGAAGTCGTAACAATGGATTGTTTGTGACTTCTCCAGGTTATTACATCTCCAAATAGCTTTACTACATACCCTCCTGTAGATTTAGAATCTTCACAGTCTCTAAAACTTGCATCTCAAAGAGCTTCTAGTTTCTCTGAATTGGATGAAAACTTAATTCCTAGACCAGTTGTACCTCTCAGATATCTAAATACTCTTTTTACTTCTATCCAATCATCTTCAGTCGGGTCTATCTGTTTTCTAGCTAGGTAATTTACCGCGTAAGCAATATCTGGGCGGGTCGCATTTGCCAGATACATTAGTATTAAACTCCCGATAGCTTCTCTGTAGGGCACTCTTTTAATTTCATTTAGATTTTCTGTGTTTTCTGTGTGACTGTCGGACTTTTTATTTCTATTATCTACCTGACGGGAGACCATAGGCGTGCTCTGTGGTTTTGACTCATGCATGTTGAATCTCTGTAATTGTTAGTTGTATTACTGACTTGATATTACTTTGATATTTAATAAACCAGTATTAATTGAAACGTTATTGTATATGTATAAATATTATATGCGCCCCACACTATCTACTATAAATGCTCCTTACTCTAGCTCCGCGTCACGGCCCGTGTCGATTAGCGCGGTCGCGCGCGCCGTCACTTATAAATCTATTATTTTGACACAGTGCTCATGCATGCTCCATTCCAAAATTTCAGGTTTCCCATAGGAAATTGACCAAGGAATATGCTGGTATTTTTTTCAAAATTTTCAGAGCGGGCGAAAGCCTTGAAAACTACGTTTAAATAATATAATTGTTTATAACAAATGGAATTGTTGATGGCTCTGGAATACAATAAATATGTCCAGAAAGTGCCATTCACGAGCTACAAAATGCCGTCTTGAAGAAGTCTGTAGGATAGATAGAACCGGAGATATGGGCAGTTGAAGGAGAGCGTGTTTTCGATTTTTGGCAGTTTTTTATGATTTTCAACCCCGTGTAACTTCTAAACTGGGGGCGATAAAAATAAAATATAAATTGTTTGCTGCATTCATTTGTTGCAAAGAACGTGTAAAAAAATTGATTTCAAAATCTGAGACCTAGTGGTCAGAAATCACCCGTTTTGGTCCGGTCTAACGTGTACTGACTCATATAGTATAAATAAAATATAAAATATAGTTAATAAAATAAAATAAAATTGGATCTGGGGTAGCAATAACAAATTTTCGGTGCAACAGGTGTTTAGGTGGGCCTATTTATTTTAGTTGTTTCAGTGCCTGGTGCAGGGTGGTAGTTAGGTCACCCTGACCCAAGCTGGTCCTAGTAGCTGATAGGTCCTTCTTTATAGGTCCATCCACGGACTTGGCGTTCGCAGCGAGCTTGACAATCCGGAGGATGGAATGTTGGGCCTTTTGGGCTATATGTATATGGGAAAGCTCGTAGCGCAAAAGTGGTCTTTACCAGAGGAGTGGTGTTTCTGCCCGCGACATCTTTACTTCTAGTGCGGTTTCATGGGATTGCCTGACCCTCACTCTCCCCTTTTAAATGCCATTTCAGAGCTCTGTGCACAAAGATCTTCCTAACGTCCATGACTCCTACTTCCTTTGGTGTTGCATCGCCTAGTTCCCTGCTTACTCCGAACACCGTCCTCAGTGCCTTTCCCTGGAGGGACTGGATGGGTTTGGTGAATTTGTCATACGCTCCTCCCCATGTGACTATGCCATAGGTCATCAATGAGTGGAATTGCGCGTAGTAGACTGCCTTCAGTAGTTCCTGGAAGAGTATCGGTTCTAGCTTCATTAAGAGAACGGCGTTACTTCTCAGTTTTGCTGCAAGTGCTACAAGGTGGTCACTCCACTTCAGGTTTGCATCAATTTGTATTCCGAGGAATTTTATGCTGTCACTCCGCCTAATAGGTAGCTCATGGTGGTTTCCTATCTTGCCGGGTCCTGTTTGGGTTATCTTCAGGGTCTGGAAGAGGGGTAGACTATCTTTGTAGATTCCGAAGGGGATAAATAAGGTCTTTTCAGGGTTTACTGTTAAGGAGTTTCTAGCAAACCAGGTGAAAACGTTCTCCAGGTCTTCACTCGCCGTCCGCCGTACTTTCTTCCAGGTGGAGCCGGTGTATATATAATTTTATACACCTCAGGGATATAAACGGCGGTTTATTGCCCTGTTCCAGCCGGAAAAACCACTTTATTTCCCTTTGGTGTATAAAATATCGTATGCACCACAGGGCAAACGTTGTTTTAGACTCGTGCGATTGTATCCCTCGGCTTCGCCTCGTGATACAACCTCGCACTCGTCAAAAACAACTTGTCGCCCCTAGGTGCATAATATACTAGTAGTGTCGTCCGCATAAGCCGTTATTTTCCCCGATGTGTGTATTTCAAACAGGTCGTTCATGCACATGATGAATAGCAGAGTTCTGACAATGAGTATGGTTCCCTGGGGCACACCGTACTCTGCCCTCGCCTGCCCCCTAACAGCTCCACTCAGTCTAACTCGCTGTGTTCTCCCTGTGAGATAGTTTTTTTTATCAGGTCCCCAATCTTTCCTCTGATTGTGAAACCATACCTGGGGAGTTTATTGGTGAGCGTAAAGTGGCAAGGTGTGTCGAAGGCTTTCGCTAAGTCCAAGCTGACTCCAAGGGCTTCTTTCCCGTTGTCCATGTTGCTATAGACTTCTTTCAGGACGTGCGCCATTGCGTCTTCTGTGGTTAAATTTGGTCTGAAACCAAATTGACCTTCTCTGAGTAGGTTGCTCTCGGAGATAAACTTGAGCATACGTCTCTCCGTGCAGCGTTCGAAGATCTTTGCCAGTACTGACGTCAGGGCTATCGGTCTGTAATTGCTCCTCTCAGTCGGCCGGCCTCCTTTGAAAACCGGGATGATAGGAGCTCCTTGAAAACGTCAGGGCATATTCCGGTCTGATAGCTTCGGTTCATTATCCACGAGACTTGGTCTGCCATGTGGTTGGCAATGATTTTGATGACTTTAGGCTTCATGCCGTCCGTCCTACTGCTTTGTTGATGTTCAGGTTCTGCATGATTCTAGCGATTTCGTATCCTGTAACTGGGGTTCAGAAAAGAGATTTAGTTACTTCCCTGACCCGTGGGTCTATCTTTTGGTTTGGGATCTGCTCGGTTAGGTTTTTCCTCACGTTTGCGAAGAACATGTTCAGCACATCTGTAATTTGCTTGTTACCGTAGATAGTACTCCCATCCTCGTCATTCATCTCTTCGATCTGTACTAGTTTTTTAGGCTTTCTGTTTGTGATATCGTTAAGGGTCCCCCACAGCTTTCTTGGGTTGTCTTTAAAGTCTTCAACTTTCCTTTGGTAATGCTGTATCCTGGCTCTTTTCAGTATGTTGGTTAGCCTGTTCTTGTATGTTTTGTACTTGCTTTCTGCTTGGGTGTCGCCAGGGTTCCTTTTCATCTCCGTGTATAGCGCCTCCTTTCTGTTTATTGACACTAGGAGCCCAGGGGTGACCCAGGGATTCCTAGGTTCTGCGCGTTTTACAATAGAGGTGGCAGCCTCTATGCAACGTTGGATCTTGGCGACTAGGTAGCGGGTGCAGGTGCTAACATCTTCCTCTTCGTATAGACTTTCCCAATTCTCCTGGAAAACTAGTTGACGCAGCCGTTCGTAGTTAATTCTGTGTTGTACTTTGTGCCCTGGCAGATTTTTTGTTTGGTCATTTATTTTCTTTTATGAGCGCAATTACTGGGTAATGGTATGTGAAATCCGTTTCCACGACTACTCCTTCGAGTTGAGTGTAGGGGTGCTCAGTCCTGATGAATATGTGGTCGAGGAAGGTTTGGCTCTGAGGAGTGACCCTGGTGGACCTATTTATTACAGATAGGAAACCCTCGGTGGCTCGGTCCCGAGCAGGTTCTTGTATTCTTCCGCGTAGTGTGTGGCACTCATGAGGTCGATGTTGAAAAGCATTTAAATTTAAATTGATTTCCAAAAGAATTCAGAAGAATGGGCCAAAAGTCCGTTCTCTGGATTCTATACCGCCCTCGAAGAATTGGAGCACTCCGCGTCGGGAATGTATATAAGTCTCAATTGTCAATTGACGCCTCGTATGTGACATCCAATAGCTTTTGCATTGTACGCAGCCGAATAGTCGGATTCAACTTTCGCATCCTGCTATCCAGCATTGTCAAGCAGCCACTAACTTCGTCCGGCTGCGGCATTGGCGGAAAAGAAATGTCTTTTGGTGGCTGACATATAACATCGGCGATTTTTTCTATGGCATTCGCTGCAGGGGTTGGCTGTTTTTTTTCTCCTTTGCCACCGACAACAGTGGTGATATCGGGGATTTCCAGGGATTCGTTGCCCTCTGGATCGTCAGTGTCGTTGATAGTAGGGCCTTCATCGTCAATCGAGTCATTTTCAACTGCGTTGCAATTTGAAATCGTCCTGTAGATATTTGAACAAGTGATAATATTTCTATTCAATTTCATAGTAAGTTAGATCGGTCGATCACACAGCAAAAACTATTTCTGAAGCTCTCATCAGAGGCAATTTTTTTTTAAATTTAATAATAATGAAGGTTTCATGAACATTATTATTATTTTTTTCAATCAATCCCCCCTCACGTTGGTAATCTGATTTTCGAAGTTATTAAATGCAAGTAGGCAAATGAAGAGATTTATGACGTTTGTTAATCTCGAAGAAATTAATAACGTTTGTCGATTTTGTGAAAGTTGTGATTTTTTTGCGGGGCTGACTTTTCCTAGTAAGTCCGAGTTTGCCCAGCTCTCCAATAAATATCAACCCTGTCTAAATATTGACATAGTCTTGTAATTTGATGTTACGCTCCAATCTTAAAAAAACCGGATGTCTCGAAATCTCGAAATAAATCTCGAATCTCGCATATATATCGAAATCTCGCATCTATTTTATTCGTCTGCTGATTATCGGTTTGATTTGTTTTCTGATCGGTTTGTCGTCTGCTGATTGGCGGTTTTGAACGGTTTGACTCTTGAATTCTCATATCCACGCCACGTCGTTTGTTTTCTGATGATAATCTGTCATTCTCATTTTCGGGTTATACCGTGACATTTCGTGGAAAGCGAACGCTTCGGGGGTGCCACCTGAAACTGGCTCGGCAAAAGTCCCTAGCCCTAAGTTGGTATCCCTAGCGTTCGGTGTTCGACGTGGTTCGACCATACCCTGTTTAAGCTAACTTGATTCGGTTCGAACTCGAGAATAGCGCGCGTAAAATTTGAAGGTTAAACGCCCCTGCTGGAAAAAAATCATAGAATCTCATAGGAACTTACCTGTTTTTTATGGGAATCTATGATTTTGCCAAATGTTATGAGAGACAGAAAAGTTTTCTCATCTCACAGTTTATAAGAAAGTATGAGAGTTGTATAATCTCAAGATTTTATAAGGTTGAACTCATAACATATTTATCAGAAGTGATAAGGATGAAAATCGGATGTGGTTTTATCATAAAAATGAGAACAAAAGTCAATGAGAGTTTATGATGAAAGTGATCCTGTTCAATAAACGTGATCCTGTATAAGATTTTGTCACTATAAACTGATATATATTTAATCAGAAACTGTATGGAAATTATCGAGTGATGTTTTTGTGAGAATATACAGAGTGAATTCCTAAAGTGTAAACAGCCCAAACCCAGTGCGCATGCGCTTACCTGAAAAAATTGAATGTCGGCTGAGATAGCAACCGTCGATTGGGTATCCCAGACAATTTTTCAATTTTTTCAGATAAGCGCATGCGCACTAGGTTTTGGGCTGTTTACACTTTAGGAATTCACTCTGTATATATGTAATGTATATGTTTTTCCAGTTTCAATTACAAGTTCGACTTTAAGAGTTTCAATGAGATTTGTATACCATGGAATTCTGTGATGAAACATCATGAGTTTTCTATGAAGTTTTATGAGTGATTTCTGCAACACCTACACGATTGAGTGTACGATAAAACCGAAGGACTTACAGTGACAGATCCACATCGTTGTCTCATTAAAAAAAAACGTTCGGTATAAGAATTTATGAGGTATTCTCTGGTTCGACTAATCAGCTGTCGAAACTTATAAACTTCTTACCCGGCAATTATCCACATTAAAAAAACCACCCGGTATAAGAATTTATGAGGTATACTCTGATTCGACTAATCAGCTGGCGAAACTTATAAACTTCTCACTCAGCAACTCAGCAATTATCCACATTAAAAAAACCGTCCGGTATAAGAATTTATGAGGTATTCTCTGATTCGACTAATCAGCTGGCGAACCTTATAAACTTCTTACTCAGCAACTCAGCAATCATCCACATTTAAAAAAAACCGTCCGGTATAAGAATTTATGAGGTATTCTCTGATTCGACTCATCAGCTGGCGAAACTTATAAACTTCTCACTCAGCAACTCAGCAATTATCCACATTAAGAAAACCGTCCGGTATAAGAATTTATGAGGTATTCTCTGATTCGACTAATCAGTTGGCGAAACTTATAGACTTCTTACTAAGCAACTCAGCAATTATCCACCTTAAAAAAAAACCGTCCGGTATAATAAGAATTCATGAGGTATTCTCTGCTAACTTCGCCAATTTCGAAGTTTCAATAACAGGTCTTAAAATACAGTCTATTGGCTTCGAATCAAAATTTTGAAATTTTTTGTGGATTTTTAACACTGTTTCAAAACAAACTAGCGATGTGCGATCGTGGCTCACGTAAAAAAGCGATGAGCTTTTTGACTACAACTAGCGAGTTATATATATATTTTTTTTCTAATAATACGAGACATTTTTTCCGAATTTAAAATTACAGTTGAAGTACATCTTCAAATATCCCTGATTCTTTTTCAGCCTTTTCCATAATATTTATTCCGATTGGAGGCCGAAACATTGTGTGCGGCGTCTGGTTTACAAAGCCGGCGCCCTTTGATGTTGCACGGAGGCCGGTGTATTGAGACCGCTGTATATAAAATAATCTATAAACGCTGTGTCGTCTGTAACATCACCAGGAAACGGTAAAAGACAAATATGCAACTTATTGTTGTTTATAGTAGAGAAGTTTTGTTATGATTCTAACTAATGAACATAGCTGATGAAAATTTCCTTCAGCTTGGATGAAAGCCTAACTTTCACCGCCCTACTCGCCACGCTGCTGATGAATGAATTCTACATTTGCTTTCAGCAAATTTTCTAACAAGTATTATAGTATATTTCTACGGAGACGGGAGAGGAATCTATTTTATTCCATCCCATGAAGATCAACAAGCGATAAAAAAATAGTATGCATTGTTAAATACTATTATCAACTGTGTGTTTTATTCAATGGGTGCGAAATGGAATAATAAAAAAAAATGTGTTGTAAATGAGTATCAGTACAATGAGTTCAACAAACGTATATGCGACGCACTGACGCACATAATTTAACAGTTTTTCGGATCGTCATAAGTAGAATTTTCGCGATGTTTTTATCAAAGAGGATTTTTTCATACATCCTCACAGAATTGAGTGCGAGCCTGCTACCAAGGCCCAATCAAAAGCCGCAAAGCGGCGCGCACCTTCAGTTGCGCAATCGGAGAGAGCTGGGGAGTCAGTTGGTAGGCGGCTACCACGAAGGGCACTTAGTACCTGCCGTATATATAACATTAGTTACCTACACGATTCAAATAACGAACAAAATACTGGTCAGATGTATGCCTACAGCTACGTTAAAATAATAAACACTGGCAAGTTTGAAATAGTGGCTATTAGTGCGATAAAGAAATTTAAGGCAGAAAATGTAAGAAAATCCACGAAAAATCTTCAATATAAACCTAGGTTCTACGACGGAAAGAGAAATAGTGGTTTTTACGGGAGGTAAGTTTTACATAATTTATACATACCATTTTAACAGAAGCCCATATACATTTACAATTCCGCTTAACCACGCGCTCTTACATTATGCTTGTTACTTCAGTAACTCTATTAATGACCAAAAGCATCTTGAACTTATTCTAGAAATAACCCCGCCGAAAATAATGATAGAATCTGATAGGAACCCTTCCGCAAATCTCATCATTCACATTGGTAAATTCACTGATAAATGCAAGTCAGAAACGTATACGATTCTATTTCAGTTACAAAATAGCCTAAAAACTGATGAACATTAAAAAAAAAAATACCTCACAGAAATTCTTGCCACGTTCCGGCAGTAAAAACTCGTATGATACGACATTGTTTGCATCGTACTTTTATCGATGGAAGAGGTATGCCCGTACGGAAATTGAATTTTAATAATAAAAAGCAAATTTACGTGGTTCGACAGAGATAGAGTACTCATAATTCATTATAATATACTTCCGCTGTCACGTAGTTTTCGAAAAAAAAAACAAAAAAAAAACGCTAGACTGGACCGGGATTCGAAATACGATCTTCTCAGTCACTTTGTCTTACGAATCGCCCGTTCTACCCACTGCACCAAACCAGCTATTGAATGTTGGTCCATCTTTTAGTGATTTATAGTTAGAGCTTCATATTTTCTTTATATATGGATAAATACAGTAGAGCGTCGATTATCCGAACGTCAGTTATCCGAAACGTCAATTATCCGAATGGCGATTTGCTTTATCCGAAACGTCAATTATCCGAATTGCGATTTGGTTTATTAACAAATCGTCGACTTTTTCAAAAATGAACAGATGTAAGAACTCAAATATATAAGAATGTTGATTATTTTTTAAAGACACACATATCTAACTTTGTTCTGTATCATTGAATGATACGATAATTACATGTTTTCAGTTCACTAAAATGTACTTGTGATAATAACCTATTGATGTTCATTGTAGTTAAATATATGTATACTGTTACGAAGGCTGCTGCAGCCTTACACCCTTTACATAACACGAAAGAGGTGCAGGCTGGTTGTTACGACAATCCTCTATATAAATTTCATCATTTCGAAAGAATCGACGTTTTTTCGCGCACGGAATATTGCTGTTCGGTTATCCGAAATTTCGATTATCCGAAAGGCACCCGGTCCCAATTGATTCGGATAATCGACGCTCTACTGTAGTGATAATCTGTTTGGTTGTAGAAATGCAGAGTGAGGATCTTATCGATCATATATGTGTCACATAAAAAAATCGAATAGATAGTACATATGGGGCTGTCCACGTCAATTCACCTAGCCTCCAGACCACAACTTTTTTGATTTGCTTCGTAATTTTTTCTATTGTTGCCCTTGCTCTAAAACATTTTTCTGAATTTTTTCAGATTTTTAAAAAATACCCTTTGTGAGTTATGATTTTTTTTCGACCAAAAAGAAGGACCATTTTTAAAAATCTGAAAAAATTCACAAAAATCCTCAGACTGACGTAGAACAGTCTCCCATTTGCGAGAATGTGGAACGAATTTTTTAAATATTTTTTGTTCCGAATTGATTGATTTTTTTTGAATTTTTTTTTTTAAGTAAACGCTACCCCCACGACTTTTATCCTTTCTGGATCTGCCAGCACTATTTTCGAATTATACGAATGGGAAGAAATTGGTATTCAACTGCTCAGTTACTAGAACAATTATTACGATCCAGTATTCATTTTGCTCCAAGGATAAAATGTGGAAAAAATTGGTCGTTTCAGCTCGTGTTCATCGTTTCTGTGATATACACTTTGAAACAAACAATTTTTTCCACATTTTATCCTTAGAGCAAAATGAATACTGGATCGAACTAATTGTTCTAGTAACTGACCAGTTGAATACCAATGTCTTCCCATTCGTATAATTCGAAAATAGTGCTGGCAGATCCAGAAAGGATAAAAGTCGTGGGGGTAGCGTTTACTTAAAAAAAAAATTCAAAAAAAATCAATCAATTCGTAACAAAAAATATTTAAAAAATTCGTTCCACATTCTCGCAAATGGGAGACTGTTCTACGTCAGTCTGAGGATTTTTGTGAATTTTTTCAGATTTTTAAAAATGGTCCTTCTTTTTGGTCGAAAAAAAATCATAACTCACAAAGGGTATTTTTTAAAAATCTGAAAAAATTCAGAAAAATGTTTTAGAGCAAGGGCAACAATAGAAAAAATTACGAAGCAAATCAAAAAAGTTGTGGTCTGGAGGCTAGGTGAATTGACGTGGACAGCCCCATATACAGGATGAGTTTTCCCCGACTCTGAACGAGGGAGGGGCTTATTACTGCCAATTGCTCCGCCCCTTGGCCAATCACAAGCTGTTATCAAAATCTAAGCTTACATCAAGCCGTCCATACCTGGTCTGGTCGAGTAAGGTATTGATGATCGTCGAATGGAAACAATGAGCAGATAAGGACCTTCAACCCCTGTTTATTGATTACCAATTATTTACTTTTGTAGCCTTATCTGAATCATTCGGACTCTGCTCTCCGAAACGTCAACTTAGATTTTGATAACAGCTTGTGATTGGCCAAGGGGCGGAGCAATTGGCAGTAATAAGCCCCTCCCTCGTTCAGAGTCGGAGAAAACTCATCCTGTATAATCGCAAGAAATTTCGAATATATTTTACATATATACAAAATGTAAATAGATTATACATGACTTTTAAACGACATTTAATTAGTTTTTTAAAGGGTTAGCGTGGTCACTCGACATTATTAATTAGGTAGGGAAGATGTCGATCAAGTCGAGTCAAGAGAAATCTCAGTTTTTAACGTTTCGGCCACAGGTTCGTAGCCCTCTTCAGAAAAAAAACTGTTTTATTGAAAAAACCAAGGACCAAAAATATAAATACATAAACAAAAAATAATAAAAAAAACAAAAATAAAAATAATAGTCTAGAAATACCTGTGATTGGGAACCTAACTTCTAACTTCCTAATGGAAAACTAATGGAAAACACGTATTTCCAATTCAATGATGTGTTCTATAAACAGATATTTGGCACCCCCATGGGGTCCCCGGTGTCTCCTGTCTTTTCTGACATTGTCATGGTGGACTTGGAACGCGAATGCCTGTCGTTACTTGACTTTCAACCAGTTTTTTACTTCCGATACGTTGATGATATTGTCATGTGTATCCCGAACAACAAGGTTGACGAGACTCTACGCATCTTCAATTCATACCACCCAAGACTCCAATTCACTTCGGAATTGGAGTGTAATGGCAAGATCAGTTTTTTGGATGTGTCCTTAATGAGAGAGAATAACAAGATAATAACCAACTGGTACCGCAAACCCACGTTTTCTGGACGGTTCTTACATTTTAATTCTTCACACCCGTTGTCTCAGAAGCGAGCGATGGTTTTTAATCTGGTAGATAGAGCTATCACACTTTCCCACGAACAGTTTCACTCCGAAAACCTCGAACTTGTGGAGTCTCTATTGAAAAACAATAATTACCCCGTTTCGTTCTATCAAAAACTTATTACCACACGGTTACACTACCTACGCTATAAATGTGAATTGTCTTGCCCTATCATTACTCTGACGGACACCCATGGAAAAAGCTCGAACTTAATTATTCCTGACGACGATCCTCGCTCTCGACCTAATGCTTTTGTTCCTCTACCTTATCACAGAGGTTTTTCAGAACGTTTTGGCAGCACCTTAAAAAAAGCAAACCTTTCCGCTGTTCCAACTATCAGTAACAACCTTTCAAATATCATTGTCAAAGGCAAGGATCGTCTACCCACAACCTCTCAGACAAATGTTGTTTACAGGATTGGTTGTAAGGATTGTCCGGCCTCGTACGTGGGACAAACGAAACGAGCCCTAAAAACTCGGATCAAAGAACATCGTTCAAATATTGATAAGGACCCTCGTTTACATTCGGTTGTCTCTGAACACCAAACGAAACTTAACCATGTTTTCGACTGGGATAACGTCAAAATCCTTGATAAAGAATCTTCCTGGGGCAAACGCCTTACGTCAGAAATGATTCACATCCATCTCCAACCATTCCCTCTGAACAAACAGGAAGATACTAAGAAATTACACGTGCCTTATGCACATTTACTTCATAAGGTTAGGTCTAAGAGTTGTTCATAAGATGTGTCTTGCTGCAATCAAAAGGTTTCTCTGTCATTTCGGTTCTTAAATTTTCGCGCGTTATCACCTGGTCGAACTGTCCAATATTGTAACATGTCTCATAATTTCAGTATTGTCTTCCCATTCGTGCTTTCGTTCCGCTCGGACGATTCTGTTATTATTTGCCCGAGTGGAATCTATTACCTACGAGCTCGAACACACTGAATATAACGGTCTCTCTCTCTGATGACGTGTGACTATGTTTTTACCTGTTCTGACTTACTTTTCATATTTTTTAACCTGGTTTTCGACCAAATTTAGACTCAGACTTATGTGTTTTATTGATGACTTGTTCGACAACCGTGAAAGATACAGAGATGACGAAAAAAAGTTATCTTTTCCTCCACTGTGTTACGTGTTTTTTGAAAGTGAGTTGACCCATTCCATTGATCGGTCCACATAATCAGATTGATCCTTCTTTTGCAGTATTGACCTTCACACTCTATATAATGTTAACATGATAAGGGATCGGTTCCCAATCACAGGTATTTCTAGACTATTATTTTTATTTTTGTTTTTATTATTTTTTGTTTATGTATTTATATTTTTGGTCCTTGGTTTTTTTCAATAAAACAGTTTTTTTTCTGAAGAGGGCTACGAACCTGTGGCCGAAACGTTAAAAACTGAGATTTCTCTTGACTCGACTTGATCGACATCTTCCCTACCTGACATTTAATTAGATTCAAATATATGTTTTATATATTTCACAAAATATACCGTGAGTAACCCTGGATACCGAACACTCGGTTTAGCAGAAATGGCGGCGGCGTGAGCGTAGACAGCCAGTGGTTCTCGGTGTTCGGACCCGCACAGAGAGGGATTCCAGATATGCCTCGTTCAAACTAACTTGGTTTTGTTTCAACGCGCCGAAACGCGCGATTCAAATTTTGTGGTTAGATTGAGGTTAAGTGCAATTGATTACATTTACATTATAAATTACAATTGTAATTCACAACAATAATAAATTACAATTGTAATTGCAACAATAATAAATTACAATTGTCAGTTATTATTGTTATAAATGCCAATTACAATTGTTGGTACAAAAATAATGAATTACATTTATAACAATAATGAATTGCAATTGTAATGCTCGACACTGATTGAGAGTATTATAGGAAATGTTCTGATGTTTATGAACCATTAAAAATGATCAATGACACTGAATTCTTTCGCCTTGGTTCTACCGAGACTAGATTCTTCGCCTTAGGTCTACGGAGACTAGATTCTTCGCCTTAGGTCTACGGAGACTAGATTCTTCGACTCAAGTCGACGGAGGGTGACTTCTTCTTTGACGGAGACTAGATTCTTCGCCTTAGGTCTACGGAGACTAGATTCTTCGACTCAAGTCGACGGAGGGTGACTTCTTCTTTGACGGAGACTAAATTCTTCGCCTTGAGTCTCCGGAGAGTGAATTCTCTGGCAACGCCTTGGGTCCACCGAGACTAGATTCTTCGCCTTGAGTCTACCGAGTGAATTCTCTGGCAACGCCTTGGCTCTACGGAGACTAGATTCTTCGCCTTGAGTCTACCGAGTGAATTCTCTGGCAACGCCTTGGCTCTACGGAGACTAGATTCTTCACCTTGAGTCTCCGGAGAGTGAATTCTCTGACGACGCCTTGGGTCTACGGAGACTAGATTCTTCGCCTTGAGTCTCCGGAGAGTGAATTCTCTGACGACGCCTTGGGTCTACGGAGACTAGATTCTTCGCCTTAGGTCTACGGAGACTAGATTCTTCGACTCAAGTCGACGGAGGGTGACTTCTTCTTTAACGGAGACTGGATTCTTTGCTTTGAGTCTACCGAGAGTGAATTCTCCGTCGAAACCTCGGGTGGACGCAGACCAGATTCTGCGCCTTAAGCCGACGGAAAGTAAATTCTCCGTCGACTTCCCGACAAGGAATCCGATCTCTGTTTGTAAATTAATTGACCGCGGAATATTCTGATGTTCATGCAGCCTTGCAGCATAATCAACAGGATGCTCGATTTTTCAAATATCAGTCAATCGTGTGAATAAGTGAAAATAAGCAGATGGAAATGCAGCTGGTAAGGAAAGTGATTGGAGTATCAATTCATAAACAGATAATGAATTATTGTTTGGATTGAAGTCCTTTTATTGCTACTAATTGTATAAATCTTGTTCCGGTGTCTATTCTTGAGGTTGAACGACAGACTCGACTGCAGCTTGTACCTTTTGCTGCGTCTGGAAACAGTCTTGGCGTGGATTATTGAGACTTTTCGAGGCGCTCGAGGAGTCAAAACGTGGCTTCGAGGCAAGAAGTATCCATGCATCTGAAACGTTAAGGCCTAGCAGTTACGGATTGGTTTCTCTTGCCAGATTGCAATATATTCACAACATTTCAAGGTCACCTGAGACGACTGCGAACGCTGCGACGCAGTATTCCAAAGAACACCCACTTCGGTGTGGATCTTTCAGACTCTCCAAGGAGTTCGGAAGCAGCTAGTGAATTACTGCGTTGCTCAAGAGAGATTCAGCGTGTATCGTCGACTTTCAGCGAGAGACCTGACCGCGGCCTGTGATCTTCTCCGTGACTGAAATCGGTCTTGGCATGGATCATTGAGACTCGTCGAGGGACTTAGGAGCTAAAATGTGGCTTTTAGGTAACTCAAGCTTTGCGCCTGTTGCAAAATCAATTCCACCCTTTTATCAACCATATGAACAATAAGTGGTTTCTCGAAACTTGTACATTTTTCTTGATCTTACAATGGTTTGCAAATAAAAAATGTTCTCATTACAAAGAACGTAACCTACACCTCACTTCACTTCACCTCACGAAACTTTGTGAATTACCTGCCCTCGAAATTTGTGGTTAATCACCATCTGCAGATTGGAATCGAATTGACGAATCTCGCAATGCAGTAGCGAAATGTTTTCAATGTTGACCTGTTTCACGAAGACCGCGAGAATTAAGAGTGCGTTCGTAAAGTCTACTCAGTCCACGGTCGCGTCGGCAATTGGTGGGCGAGGACGCCTATTGGCTGTCACGATCAGCTCACAGCCCCATTGGCTGTCACGATCAGCTCACAGCCAGTCAATGACGGCCTAACGAGAAACACTATCGGGAATACCACTTGTTGTCTCACTTATCAGCCTGGTCAAGTGACGCCATTGTCTTTCGAGTTTTATCGGATCAGCACATGCAAATCGCAATTTTCCACAAATTTAAAACATTTTTTGTTCACAAACTTTCGTAAGGTGAAGTGAAGTGTAGATTAGGATTTTTTATAAAAACATTGCTTTTTCACAAACTTTCGTGACGTAGACTAGTGTAGATTAGGATTTTTTATAAAAACATTGCTTTTTCACAAACTTTCGTGACGTAGAATAGTGTAGATTAGGATTTTTCATAAAAACATTGCTTTTTCACAAACTTTCGTGACGTAGAATAGTGTAGATTAGGATATTGTATTAATTTCGTGAAGTGGAAGAAAGTGAACAAGATTCGAAATGCCACGTGTTATTTATACGCTTGAGGAACGGGTGGAAATGGTTGACCAACAGGCGCAAGGTATGAGTTACCGGCGTATCAGAGACCATTTTGCCGTTCAGCATCCTAATCGACCAATTCCATCAATTTCAACGGTGCTAAGTATTGTAAACCCTACTGAAAAAGTTCATGTGATAAATGTGATGAGAAAATACCAAATAAATCACATCATTAATGACATGCTAAATCATAAGGAGTTATGAAAGAATTTCGCTTCACATTCATCACATCATTAATTATGTAATTGATGATGTAATTTCTTGTATGAATGATCCGATTAATTCAGGTACGTAATTGATTATCTGATTTTATTGACAGTTTATAGCAGGTGGTAAATTATTGTTACACTATTATCATCCATATATTATTCATCCATCAAAATGCAGTTTCATAAATTATTTTATTATCCTTTTTTGTCAGCTTTACAGGCTAGTATCACATTTATGCCACTATCACTTTCTTAGCTCTTATACATAGACTAGTATAATATTTATGTCATTAACCGGTTTTTTTTTTTAGAGATTCGATACAAAATTTTGTTCAAGTAAGGGTCATTACGTTTCAAACATGTTTGCGTATTTATGAAAAATTGAAGAAAAAAAATGAGAGGTTTTCATACTTCCTCAAAAAAATAAAATAAAATTAGTATCACATTTATGCCACTTCACTTTTTCACCTCTTATACATAGACTATCATATTTATGTAATCGACCGGTTTTTTAACGATTTAATACAAAATTTTGTTCAAGTAAGGGTCATTACGTTTGAAACATATTTGCGTATTTATGAAAAAATAAAAGGAAAAATTAGAGGTTCTCATACTACCTCAAAACAAAAAAAAATAGAGATTTTCATATTTCCTCAAGAGAAGAATAAAAAATAAAACGAGAGGTTTTCATATTTGCTAAAAAAAAATAAAAGAATCAGGTATCTATATTTTTTCAAAGCCAAATATCACTAAATATTACTCGATTCAATTTTGTGTAAAAGTATCATTTTTTTTTTTTAAATATGATTAAAACTGATTAAATTTTACCCAATGATCAAACGTGCTTGTCCTTTGAAAAATAAGTAACGTTCAATATACCGCGAACTTCTCCGAAAGAACGATAAGAAAAAAAACGTGAGCTGCGCAAAATAAGGTTCTTTCAATGAAACAGGAGACCACGTCGCATGAATTACTTATAGAACTTGCTTCGCAGATTACTAATTTTACTAGAGAAAATCCTCGGCACATCCATCAGATGTGCCATTTTATCTGACAGTTTCATCCCCAGTCCGTCGAGATAATCACTGTACAATTCTGAAAAATATACAAAATCGAAGCATTAGTGATTTTGAATAAATATACGATCCGTACTTGGTACAATTCTACTTACTGTAAACCAATCGTTTTTTTTTTGGCGTCAATTCTTTCATCGGTGATCGATCCGGAATTTTCGTCGTCACTTTCATGATATTTTGGCATCGATTTACGAGTGCCCGCTCACCCCATAGTAATAACATCAAGTCATTGACAAATATTGTTGGCTTCTTCGTCTTCATCAGGAACCAAACTGTAGCTGAAAGCGAGATCCCTTCACCTAGGTAAATCTGCAAGCACAATCAAGATAATAATAGTCACGCTTACGACATTACAGAATGAATGTGAAAAATGGAACAGCGATTCCATGAATCAAAACCTAAATTTCTGACATTTACCTTAGTGCCGGTAACCTCGTACCTCTTCTTTCCCCAGGCGTCAATCTCATTGTTAGGCTCGTAGTATCGCAAGGCTGCTTCGATATCTCTAACAATTTTTTTGCCTATGATCTGGTCCGTATTATCTGCATTAAAGTTTAAAATGTTCCTGATGATGATTGTTTCTACATTCAATCCCTAAATACTATTAGTCGATGGTTGTAGTGATAATAGAAAACTGTAGTATAGAAAC
The DNA here is from genome assembly GCA_018257835.1 of Euura lappo. Classification (NCBI taxonomy): domain Eukaryota; kingdom Metazoa; phylum Arthropoda; class Insecta; order Hymenoptera; family Tenthredinidae; genus Euura; species Euura lappo. The sequence goes on from JAEUYN010002211.1 coordinate 97,064, forward strand.
ATGTGAAAATGATAGATATACAGCGTACCAAATTTATCGAAAAAGAATATTCTCTTGCACACTGATTGTGAGGCAGATGAAGCGTCAAAGCCAACAAAGAAAATGATAAGAGATTTCACAATATGATGATCCCAATTAAGAAACCGCATCACAAAGAATTTTCAAAAATTTCTTCTAATCTGAATACTCAATTGTATAGCAATTCAACGTTGAAAAATTGTGAGGAATGTGTGAAATCACGATTGGATATTTCAGAACCCGAGTAAACGATATATTTCGTAGACATTCGAATCAACCGCTGAACTGTCGTCAAAACCTCTGTAACGACAAAATTACGCAACTATTGTTTCAAGCTGTATATATAGTATACTTATCAATCATACCTGACTTTTTTCGTTTTAGTGTCGGCTGAAGACGACATATAGTACCACGCGAATTTTCATCGTCGTTGTCACCTATAATTCATTGTTACATATTTTTATTGTTAGTTCCAAGTTTGTAATCTAAGCTGATAGATTCTACCTGCTCTTGTATTCTCATCGTCAGAATTCACCGCAGATCCTGGACGTCTCTTGCCTTCGAATACTTGCGAATCTTCTGAATCAGATTCACGTGAACTACTCTCATTCTGGTTCATGTTTTCATCAGATGATAAGGGCAAATGGTCTGCTTGTGATACGTCGCTCCCTTGGAAACTCTTCCCACTCTGAACTTCTGCATCAACAGCTGTAACCGATGGGTTTCATTTAATCATACAAATTGAGCATAGGAATACACAACTGGAAAGGTGATATTTCCTGACGTAGTTCTACTTCATTTAAACTACTAATTTTTTATCAATCATACCTGACTTTTTTCGCTTTAGTGTCGGCTGAAGACGACATATAGTACCACGCGAATTTTCATCGTCGTTGTCACCTATAATTCATTATTACATATTTTTATTGTTAGTTCCAAGTTTGTAAAGTAAGCTGATAGATTTTACCTGCTCTTGTATTCTCATCGTCAGAATTCGTCGCAGATCCTGGACGTCTCTTGCCTTCGCATACTTGCGAATCTTCTGAATCAGATTCACGTGATCTACTCTCATTCTGGTTCATGTTTTCACCAGATGATAAGGGCAGATGGTCGGCTTGTGATACGTCGCTCCCTTGGAAACTCTTCCCGCTCTGAACTTCTGCATCAACAGCTGTAATCGATGGTTTTCATTTAATCACACAAATTGAGCATTAGGAATACACAACTGGAAAGGTGATATTTCCTGACGTAGTTCTACTTCACAGTGGCCGAATTCTGGCAGTTGGTTATTATCCCTTAAAAATTGCAAATCAAATGCTGAACTACCTCGTCTCTGAAGTAAAGGGATGATGAAAATAATGTTTATTGGAGCGTTCTAAAATTATCCGCAAGGCTATGATAAGTCAAAGTATATCATGACTATTTGATGGAATTACATGCTCCCAATACCTTTTTAATTTCCTCTAATACTCGTACGGAATGTACCGTATTGTAAATGTTTCCGAAAATTACTTGACATCCACAACATTAAGTCAATCACATCACAATCTTTGATGACATGTAGATTAGACATTGAAGTTACCATGTATGTACGTGTGGTACTTTTCGTGTAATCTGCGATACATTCTTCAATAATTGCTGAGATCATTGATGAAATTACCTTCGCTTGGTACTGTTTCACTTGGGTTTGCAGAAGACGTCGAGGCGCCCAGTTGTTCTATTATTCCATTCGTACCTAGCCTCACCTTCTGAATCTTCTTCATGGCCAACTTAGCTGAGCTAAGGTTTCTCGGTGGACTGATCAATCTGGCATTACTTTCCTCCCTCCCGGTTTCTGGATATTCTGTAAGTTCTCATTGATCATTATCTCATAACGTGGTTCAGAAGGTGGAGCAATAGCTACATGGAGATTGAAATACCCAGAACTAATTTTTAGAAATTACAATAGTTTTTGACGATGCCGACAAACCTATTACCAAAACGTTTAACCACTAGATGCTTATTGTATTCAACCTCGGCTTGCCTCAATCATTATGCACACCCTATAATAGCATAGATTTCTATATGCTGATCGGTTAAAAACATTTAACTGGAAAAAAAAACTGAGAACAAAAAAAGGAAAGTTTCTCGTTCTTGTGCCTGAGAAGCCTCACTTTAAATCCTGAGATAACCGATGAGGATTTAGCGGTCAATGAAAAGTTTCTCGATTATACAAAAGCTAGGTGCTGCAAAGATCATAAAACTTGGATGGTATCTGAACATGGAGTTCAGCTCAAAATGGATGCAGGTAGACTACGAGAGGTTACGCAGTGCCACTCGCTACGTCGAGATCAAATCTAGCTTCATCAAGCAAATGTCATAAAAAATGGGCCTGAATAATATTCAGCGACCCCAGATACGTAGCTAAGGTGCTAGATTCACCTGCACGCCTTGGGTATCTCTTATCTATTATTCTCATTAGAAGGGTTAATGTTCTGAATCAATTTGGCTGAATCAAAATTCAGTAAACATTAACTGAATATTCTAATGACCCTATATCAAGTCGGTTGCGTTAAAAATAAATAAATTATTTCCTCGGTGCATCTTTTGATATGAATTTGCTCACCTTCCGGTTCATCAGGATCGTCTGGAAATAGGTTCCGTCTTACAGATTGAACTTCCGCCCCGGTATTTCCTGGAAAAATTTCCTGATTTCTAAATCTATTCAATAAATACTGTAACTCGACACCTTTCTTAATATGAAAGATTTTATCTAGAGCTTAATTTTGTATATGGGGCATTCCATGTCAACTCGACCAATGATTTTCCCTCACCATTTTTGAATCGCTTCATAATTTTTTATACGATTTTCCTATCTCAAAATAGCACTCCCAAATTTTTTCAGATTTTTTCCGCAATCCGTTAATTTTTTATTAATATTCAATCCCATCTGAAAAAGGTTTTTTTTTAAAATCTCAAAAAATTCTCAAAAATCTAGTCTTTCATTCCAATCATTTTGACACCCGGCCCAGTATTATAGTGTTGGACTCTCAAGTCGGATTCTCAAATATTCTCGATTTTATAATGAACGTAATTTTACCACCAACAGCTCGAACTTCAAGTCTAAGGATAGGATAAAAATGTGAAAATCATTGATTTATAATTAATGTTTATTCATTTGTAGTTCATTTATCAACTTGCAGAATATAAAGACATTGAATCCCCAATACTCAAGAAGTGTTATACACTCGTTCTTTTGGTCGCGTACTGGGTACGTTGAGTATTGGGGATTCAATGTCTTTGTACTTTACAAGTTGATAAATGAACTACAAATTAATATATATAAATTATAAATCAATGATTTTTACATTTTTATCCTATCCTTTAGACTTGAAGTTCGAGCTGTCGGTGGTAAAATTATGTTCATTATAAAATCGAGAATATTTGAGAATTGGTCGTGAGAGTCCAACACTATAATACTGGGCCGGGTGTCAAAATGATCGGAATGAAAAACTAGATTCTTTAGATTTTTTTCAGATTTTTTTGTAACGTTGCAAGATTGGTGAAAATGTTTAAAGTGATATAAAAAATTTAAAAAAAAAGGTCCCATCATGGGCCAGGTGGCAAAATGATTGGAATGAACAACTAGATTTTTGAGAATTTTTTGAGATTTAAAAAAAAAACCTTTTTTCAGATGGGATTGAATATTAATAAAAAATTAACGGATTGCGGAAAAAATCTGAAAAAATTTGGGAGTGCTATTTTGAGATAGGAAAATCGTATAAAAAATTATGAAGCGATTCAAAAATGGTGAGGGAAAATCATTGGTCGAGTTGACATGGAATGCCCCATATACGGATAGAAAAGTTACAATCATTGAATGCAAGGATACAGACTAGATATTCGGTGTATCTTTGTGTTTCAGGACTTGTGTAGGCTGAATGTGAAATTGATTTCGAATGATGAAGAAAGGTTCAATACCTGTTGCTATTGTTGAGGTTTAAAGTGTTATCGCACTCTGCCCGTTCGAATAGTCGCGCCATAGCGCATCTATGACGCCATGTTGTGCGGAAGTTGCTTGTATCACCGTTAGGTGTTCCGGGCGGCATGGCCAGTTGACCGTTGGATGAGGCACGGATTGTACGGCTCATCAACGGATTGTTTCTTTCTTTAATAAATCATTGCATTAACCATACGCCTTATTCTACCTTCAGACTTTCTTTCCTTCGTCCGCTTAACTTACTACGCGCTAAACTCAATAGGTTATGGGCCCAGAGCCACGTGCTGTGTAACGGACAAAACAAAAAAAAAAAGAAAAACGATAATGTCGGAAGAAGTCAGTGCGCGGCAAGTGCAGAAGTTGGATGGCACAAATTTTCTAAGCTGGAAGTTCCAAATGAGGGCATTATTCATGGCGGCAGGCGTAAGCGATATCGTCGACGGCAGGAGAACAATGCCGGTCGGACAGGCGCAGGCTGAAGCAGCGGCACTCTGGAAAAAAGAGAACGCAAAGGCCATGGTGCTGATCTCAACAACCATAGAGACTTCGCAGCTGGAATCATTAATAACATGCGACACGGCGAGAGAGATGTGGGATACTCTATGCCTCGTGCACGAGCAAAAATCCTCATCGAACAAGTTGTTCTTGACGAAGAAGTTTTACGACTACAAGATGGCGTCTAGTGACTCGGTCGTGCAGCATGTGGCCAAGATAAGAAACATGGCGGCTCAACTCAGAGATGTCGGCGAGGCAATGTCCAACACGACGGTAATGGCTAAAATACTAGCAACGTTAGCACCAAAATATAGTGCTTTCCAGACCGTCTGGGATAATGTCGAGGAGGACCGGCAAACTATCGAAAACTTGACAGACAGACTAATCCGCGAGGAAGCCAGGCTTGGTGCCGGAAGCGAGACAACGGAAGCGCTCGCGGTTGAGAAAAATAGTGCCGGGAAAAACAAACTCAAACCGTCAGGAACATCGAGGAATCGACGTTCAAAGAAGGACAGCGAGTGCTTCGAGTGCGGTGAAAAAGGACACTACGCGCGCAGTTGTCCAAGGAAACACCGAAACAAAGACGAAAACAAGTCTAGAGACTGCGCGTTCGTGGTCTCCGTTGAAAAAGGAAACGGGACAGGAGAAACACGCGGGAATCTCTCGGTGGATCAAGTGCAACGACTACTCGCAGTCGATAATCAAGATGCCTGGGTGACCGACAGCGGGGCATCGCGCCACATTTGTTACCGACGCGAGTGGTTCAGTGAGTTCCGCGCAAGCGAGGGCGACACGGTCGTACTTGGCAACGGTCGCGAGTGTGAAGTTCGTGGCGAGGGCACGATCCCGATCGAAAAATGGGTCGATGGAAAATGGAGCACCGGGCGAATCGAAGAAGTTCTGTACGTACCGTCACTCCGTAAAAATCTCTTCTCAGTGGGAGTGTGCACCGGAAAAGATTACGACGTTGAGTTTCGGGAAAAACAAGTGACTTTTAAACGCGATGGTGAAGTCAAGGCCGTCGGTGTTAGGCAAAGTAACGCGACGTATCGCATGTACTTCCGAGTCCCCGCAACTCAAGCATCAAACGAAGTGAACGTTGTCACAACAGACTTGAAAGTGTGGCACGAACGGTTAGTGCACGTGGGAAGTCAAGCGCTGAAAGACATGGTTAAAAACGGGTTAGTGGACGGTGTTAAAATCAAAAACACAGAGAAGTTCTTCTGCGAACCGTGCCAGTTCGGCAAAGCGCATGTGCTGCCCTTCAGGGACAGAAGACCCCAAAGAGACTCCAAACCGGGAGAGTACGTGCACACCGATCTCAGCGGAAGACTGCAAGTGGAGTCACTGGGAGGTGCCGAATACTACGTCACTTTCATCGACGATGCATCAGGGTTTTGCTACGTCTACTTTGTGAAGCACAAAAACGAAGTGGTAGAAAAATTCAAGATCTACGAACAGATAATAGCGAACAAATTCAAAACAAGCGTCAAAGTCGTGCGCTCAGACAACGGCGGCGAATATATAAACGAAAAAATGAAACAGTACCTGGAAGAACGTGGGATAGAGATGGAGAACACAGCTCCACATACCCCACAACAAAACGGGAAAGCGGAGCGAGCCAATCGTACGATCATCGAATGCGCACGCACTATGCTACGTGCAATGAATCTCCCGAAAAACCTTTGGGCAGAGGCTGTGAGTACGGCGGTGTACGTCCTCAACCGTACAACTCACTCGAGTCGTAAAGGAGTAAAGACGCCGTACGAGGTATGGATCGGCAGAAAACCAGACTTACGACACGTGAGGATCTTCGGGTCTACAGCCTACAAGCACGTTCCAAAGCAGTTCCGGAAGAAACTCGATGACAAGTCGACCAAGATGATCCTGGTGGGCTACCAGGGTAACTCGTCGAACTACCGGCTCTACGATCCCGTAACGAAGCGTGTATCTGTATCCAGGGATGTGACGTTTGACGAGAAACTGAGCGAGGAGCGCGTGAGTACAGGAGAACCAGATACAGGTGTACTCAAATTACCCAAAAATTCTCAGAACGAAGCAGCAGTCAATCTCAGCGACAGTGAAGAGGAGATGGTCGACGCAAGCGACGTCGAAGGAATCCTGGAAATCACTGATGAAGAAGGAGAGGCAGCTGGACCGCAGGAAGCAGAGATAGAACCAGGGAACGGTCTTCATAGACTGCGGAATCGTGAAAACTTGAGAGCACCTAGAAGGTATGAAATCGACTATGTGGATTTCAGGGCTCCTGATACGTTCAACGAGGCAGTGGAAGGACCCAACAAGCAAAATTGGATCCCTGCCATCGAAGACGAGCTCCGGTCTCATCACAAGAACGGCACCTGGACAATTGTCAAAGAAATAGACGAGATGAATCTCATCGATTCCAAGTGGGTTTTTAAAGTAATGAGAGGAAAAAACGACAACAGTCCCAAATATAAAGCAAGACTGTGCGCGAGAGGTTTTCTCCAACAACCCGGTATCGATTACAACGAGACCTTCGCTCCTGTAGTGAGATACGATTCCTTGCGAATGTTTCTGGCCAGAGTGACACAGGAGGATCTCGAGCTGATCCAATTCGACGTGTGTACGGCGTTTCTGTACGGAGAATTGGACGAAGAAATCCACATGAAGATCCCGGAGGGGCTGCTCGTCAACAAAGAAGACAAAGGAAGTGTAGTGTGTCGATTGAACAAATCGATATATGGTTTAAAACAAGCTCCAAGGTGTTGGAACTTGAAATTCAGTGAATTCACCAAAAAGTTCAAGCTAGTGCAATCAAGTGCCGACCAGTGTATATATATAGGGCGTGTTGACGGCTCAGTTGTTTACCTGGCCTTGTTTGTGGATGATGGGCTTGTTGCCTCGAGATCGCTGAGTGCTATTGAGAAAATGCTTGAATGTATGAAAGAGATGTTTGACATCACTCTGGGAGATGCGAGTAGATACGTGGGGCTCCAGATCGAGCGTGATAGAGAAAAAAAAAACGATGTTCATACATCAAACCGATTATGTAACAAAAATTCTGGAAAAGTTCAGAATGCGCGACGCAAAGCCTTTGAGCGTCCCTGCGGATCCCCACGCAGTACTCTATCCAACAGAAGATAATGACAAAGATAAGAAGAATGTTCCTTATAGGGAAGCAGTAGGCTCGCTACTGTTCCTGGCGACAGTGTCGCGTCCAGATATAGCTTTTGCTGTTAATTTAGTTTCAAAGTTTTTGAACAATCATAATACTGCCCACTGGAAGGCAGTAAAAAGAATCTTTTCTTATCTAGTAGGTGCCAAAGATTTAGGGATTACCTACAAAAGACAAGGTCCCGAACCAGAACTGATCGGCTACAGTGACGCCGATTATGCTGGTGACCCTGAAACACGCAGGTCCACAACTGGATATGCGTTTAGTTTCGCTAATGGCTTGATCACTTGGTCAAGCCAACGACAGAAAATAGTCACGTTGAGCACAACTGAAGCGGAATACGTTGCTGCCTCAACAGCCGCTAGAGAATTAATTTGGATACGGAGGCTGCTGAGAGATCTCGGTGTTAAGGTTGCGGGTTCAACTGTTTTGCGAGTAGATAACCAGAGCGCCATAAGACTCACAAAAAATCCTGACATGCACAAACGTACCAAACATATAGACGTTCATTACCATTTCATTCGAGAAAAAGTCGTCATTACCAAAGAAATCTCAGTAGAACCCGTACCGACTGAAAAACAAAGAGCAGATATTTTTACAAAGGCCTTACCCAGAGCCAGTTTTCTCTACCTTTGTAATAGTCTAGGTTTAAAGTGTTATACAGAGTACTCAAACAGGGAGAGTGTTGAGGTTTAAAGTGTTATCGCACTCTGCCCGTTCGAATAGTCGCGCCATAGCGCATCTATGACGCCATGTTGTGCGGAAGTTGCTTGTATCACCGTTAGGTGTTCCGGGCGGCATGGCCAGTTGACCGTTGGATGAGGCACGGATTGTACGGCTCATCAACGGATTGTTTCTTTCTTTAATAAATCATTGCATTAACCATACGCCTTATTCTACCTTCAGACTTTCTTTCCTTCGTCCGCTTAACTTACTACGCGCTAAACTCAATAGCTATCATAGGTTCGTACGATCGGTTTTGTTTGTCTTGAAGTTCGAGGAGCTGCTTCTTCAATTCCTGTATTTCATTATCTCTGTCTTGAAGCTGCTGCTGCATTGCATTTTCAGGTATCTCAAATTCCCTCTTAATCGGCACCATCTCTTCAACTTCATCGTCATCCGAATCGCTGACCCTTATCGGTTGTCTTGACAATAGAAGGGATGTCCGATTGTGCTGCAGCAATATTTCCTTACTTTTCTTGGCCTGTGCGTCTTGGACAAACCTGCTGCTTTTCATTTTCTATAAAAGATAATAATATCATACAAATTTTACAAAGCATGTAGTATTTCCAGGAATGAACGTATTGAACGTCAATGGTGGCATATTAAAACTAGAAATCAATAATATAGATGTAGATTTACCACCTACGATGGGACTGGCACGCAAGTGCTGTCCTAGAAAAATTAAGACATATGCCTTTTGTCTTTGGGAAGTTGAGAAATTTTGTCTCCAAAGAACAACTCAGAACCTTATATTACGGGTTATTCCAATCCATCCTGAGATATGGAATTATAGCATGGGGTGGGGCTAGAAATAGCACCTTAGCGTGTCTAGAAATGCTCAACAAAGCAGTCCTAAAAAGAATGCTGGAACTCCAGCGAACTTACGACACCGACCTGTTGTACACCCATGGACAACGATTCTGGCGTCCCTAGAGTTATGCAACCGAACATACACGGACTTTCTTTGGTGGAATCGGTAGTAGCGTAGTTCTGCAGTCTGGCGGGTCGGGCTAGGAGAGCTCGGCACGTGAACAGCTGTCAGTTACCCTAACCCCAAAAGCGCAAAAAGGTTACTGTTATAATAATTTGGACTATCGGAAGTGTTCCGAATCGTGGAAAAATTCAGTATAACTTGATAATCACCAAGTTTAATTGTGAAAACATTCAACCCAATTTTATAATCACCAGATTTCTTATAATTATATTTTATAGGGCGGAGCCCCTAGTAAACTGATATAAGCATAGGCTTATTTACGAATTTCAACCGATGAAAAAGATAAAGAGCCTGCGTAACATATTATAATAGAATAGAAATAAATAATAATCTTAAACTTATACACTGTGATCGAAGACGAAGCGTCATGTCTACAACAGAACATCAGTTTGTATGCGAATAAAGAACAATCGTGCGCCAAATAAAATCAACATACCAACAGCACTTCAACGTCAACTATTTACCATTACTTTTCACTTGTGTACGAATGAAAACAAACGTAGCGACACACTTATGAAAAAGTTGATAAATATTTTACTATTTATATGAGGATTCAATCTCACTGTATGGTATGGAATTGAGCGAAGTAGGGATGGTCATACATTGGTGTGAGGCGATCCCTATGTCGACGATTCACCTAGCTATATCCTCTAGAAAGACAACAAAGGTAAGACAATATTTATATACCTACCGATAATACAGTCTAAATCTGCTGACGCACATCTAAGACGCTGATCAAGACTGGATGATTTTATTGAAGTGAGTAATTCTTTCTTCCGATAGTCCAAATTATTATAACAGTAACCTTTTTGCGCTTTTGGGGTTAGGGTAACTGACAGCTGTTCACGTGCCGAGCTCTCCTAGCCCGACCCGCCAGACTGCAGAACTACGCTACTACCGATTCCACCAAAGAAAGTCCGTGTATGTTCGGTTGCATAACTCTAGGGACGCCAGAATCGTTGTCCATGGGTGTACAAACAGCACGACTATGCTCGTGTAGATGAGATCTTCCATATTGCAGCTGTCACCCACCTTATCAATAAAGATGCTCTACACTACATAGACCACGATCGGACCACGCGCCACAAAATAAATTTTACATTAAGGCTCCCTAGGAGAAAAAAAGCCATAGGCCAGAGATGCTACGATTACGTTGCGATCAAGACTGTCAATCGCTTACCGGCTGAGTCAAGGAACAAGATCTTGAACAAAACCAACAAAGTCTGGCCAAGCGGGCTGGTGCGCAGATGGTTGAGAGACTTAACTCGTTAATTGAGAGAGGCAGGACCGCTCTGCTCCTGAATTACCTCTGAAACACCCTGAATAAAGAAAGCTAATCATAGGCCACCGACTATAGGGAAATGATGATTTAAACCTACTGTGTAACACCCGAAATTTTAGTCTACCTTTGTTTTTGTATTATTTACATTACTGTGATCTCACCTGTGATTATTATAATTTTGTCATAGTTTATTTTATAGTTTTTTTATTATTTAGTATAATCAGGTCCGCAGACAAGGGTTCAGTCCCTTAAGCGGAGGGCTCACCTTTCCACGGTTACAGACAGCTGTACCTATAATAGTTGTAAGCTAACTGGCTGGAATGTAACCTTTATCCTGAATAAATTATTATTATTATTATTATTAATTTTACTTTAGATAAGTGATCACTTACTTGCGATGGTCGAACGGGACCCTCCGATTCTGATGAATCTTTGACAAGTGGCAGAACCAGCCTGCGCCCCTCATCAATTTTTTTTTTGATGTCGTCTGCATTTTCTGTAAATACATTGTTATACTCTACACCTGTATTTTTGTAATTACCAAATGAACGTTTGGCGGCCCTATGTGTTCACAAAGAGAATTTTCTGAAAATCACTAGCCATATAAGGATAGGCCGCAATTGTAAAAAAACTTTCAGCCTTCTGCGATGAAACTGTAAGCACCGAAGATTATGCCCACCGCTGCCAAAAATTACTTGCGTCTACGCTTCCATTGTAGGAAGCTGAAATTTTTTTTCACGGTCTATACTACCATTATTCAGAAACTGCTCGAAAGTTTTTTTCATACTTTTTTTAATATGGGATGAATTTCAAAACCTATTTTTACCAAAAATTTCACCAAAGTCTCCCCTTAGATGCAAAAAATTATTGAAATCAATAGAGAATAATTTTCAGCTTACCTCCCAGAAGCAATATGAATGCGCTGTAATACCCCACGTGCTCATGATCTTCGTCGCACTCGGAATCGCAGTCACGGTATTTCACGTAATAAACGTGTTTCGTTACAAAATCTCGATCATTTTTTGGTTCAATGTGATCTTCGGAAGATCTCATTAACCGAATATCACTGCACTCGACGATTCGAAAACGTTTTTCGGTGTTCGTGCTGTTCTTGAACGCGATATAAGCGTGGGTGATTGCAGTGCTCATTGTTGATGCATTAATACAGGTATACACGATGCAATTTTTTTATCATTAAAACACCCCCTACTGAAAAAGTTCATGTGATAAAGGTTATGGTAAAGTACCTGATAAACCACATGGTAAATCGTATGCAATTATGGAAGAAATTTGGTCGAAATTAACCACATAATTTACCATATAAGTTACCATGTGATTTATTACAAGATCTACAACATGGATGAAGGTATGTAATTTATCACGTTATTTATCATGTGATTTGTAATACGGTTGAAGATACGAATTTTTATTTTCAATCAAAAATAATAATAATAATAATAATCGAAATTCATGATCAATTGATATGAATAATTTGATACCTTTCGAAACGAATAAATGAGTGCACAAAAATAAGGTTGGCAATAACGTTTATTAATTATGCAGCCTTGTTTATCTGAAGACAATTCAAATTAAATAGCTAAATAAACAGTAAAACACGATTCTTATCTTTGATACGTAACTTCCTATGTTATTCATCGATGGGCAATCTTTTACACAGACAAAAAAAAAAACAGAAACCTGCGCTAGGCCAATTGGAAAACCAAGTTTGATAGTTCAAGAAAGTTCACACAAAAAACATGGAAATAGATTATAAAATAAGAAATGGTGTACGCTTTAAGTATAATAAATAGATATGAAGGCACGATAGAGTAATGTAAAAGCATACATTCGGATGAAGCACGTAATTATAATAATCATAAACTTAAAAATTGGAGACTAGAGTTCTGTTACATATTCTTTTCGTTTCTTACTTGCTAATTACGTTTAATTATCACGTCAATGAGGCTCCTAAGCCAGTAAATATGAAATATTGTACATTCAACAATTTTCATATACCTCATCTAATCCTCATTGTCTATACATCTCACTTTTGGTCACAATTTTGTACTTTCATACTTAATTTTATAGATTTGGTTACATATTCGGAATTTCGACTTTCATACATCATATTCATTTTAGTACAACGGTTCGCAATAGTTACGCAATAAGATCCTATAAAATCTGTCTCTCTTGACTATAATGTAGGTCCACAAATCGACGGGTCCTGAGGAAATTATGGGCGTATTTCACGGTATTTCACCGGCAGTCTAGAACAGACATAATTTAGAATACGCCAGAAGGTGAGTATAGAGTTCCCCATACACACGTTCTATGCAGTTTTCTGGGTTATTCGTCTGTTGTAGAAGGTGTGCGAAATTCGTCAGTTTCCTCAAGACCCACCGAAATATGTAACTCTACTTTACCCTTGCCTTTGTTTTAAGCTCTTTCTTCACATCTCTTATTCCTCCGGCCGTCGCCATTCTTTTACTGTCTTACCTTATCCTTTAATATCTCATTGGTTTTTCGGTAGTCGTATGTCAATAAAATTCCACCGTTATCGTTTCAGCCCACTAAGAGGGCTCTCTTCGGAACTACGAAAATTATTTTAATTTAATAATCCATCTTATGATCGAGTCATAATTGCAATACTTGCAAAACATTTTGATTGCACTTATTTGATCCTGAATTTGAATCTAATTTAATTAGGATCACATGATAAGATGGATTATTGAATAAGAATAATTTTTCTAGTTCTGAAGAAGGCCCTCTTCGTGGGCTGAAACGGTAACGGTGGAATTTTATTGACTTAAGACGACCAAGAACATTCAACGATTACTTATTTGTAATATTTTTTTCTTAAGTTATTAATTTTTGTCGATAACGTCTCTGGAACCTTCTTCAACATCTTCATTCTATCAGATACAGACACGTTCTTCTCAGCCAGATGATCGTTGTACAATTCTGAAGAAACGAAAATAACATTGAACAAACAAGATAATGTCGACGAATATAGAGTTCGTATGGGATGCAATTTTATTTACTGTAAAGGAGTCGTTTTTTGGTTGGAGTGAGCTCCTTCATTGGTGACCTATCGGCCAGTTTGATCATCACTTTCGCCTTACTTTGGCAACGATTGATCAATGTACGGTCACCCCAGAGCAACAATATTATGTCATTTAAAAAAATTGTCGCTTTCTTGTGGTGGATCAGGTGCCAAGCGGTCACGGACATGTTGATCCCTTCACCCAAGTATATCTGTAGACATCAACAAGTAAAAGTCATTTTCAGGGTCGTAAAATTGTAATGCGAATAAAAGAAAGATAAGAATATAACTTCACACATTAAAATTCAAATTTAATATACAGGTATATTTACCCTTTTGTCAGTGACCTCGTACAATTTTTTTCCGGCCCGGTCAATTCCCAGCTCATAATGCTGTAGAGCAGTTTCAATGTCCTTGACAATTTTTCGATGGATTCTTTCATTGCCACGATCTGAATGGGAAAAATATGCAATACCATGAATTATTATTGGTATAAAAACTTTTATTTGTCAACTGTTATCAAATGTTGATGTAATTAATCATAATATGATATTACGAAAGAAATCTGCATGTCATTCAACATGTGAATGCATCATTTTGATACCCAAAGACTGTTACTCGAATAATTCGAGAAATTCAAATATTCGCACAGTCCTAAAAAAAAAAAAAACTAAAACGAATAGCCGAATGAAAATGGACATTAAGCAATCATACCTGCTGACTTTGGTCGTTTCGTTGCTGGCTCAAGGCGGCATATCACGTGGCGATCGTCCTCAACATCCTCATCATCTACAACCGATTCGTTATTATTACCTATCTTATGATTACCAAGAGTGAAGCTTTTTAATTACAATGACAAATGTCACGATGTGAATGTAGGTAAATGAATTTAAAAATACATACCCACAACACTATGCGATTCGGAACCTTCTTCCTCGTTTGTATTTTCTTCAGCAGCACCATTGTTACTTTCACCTGTAAAATATTTTTCAAATATTTAGGTGGATGCTACAAAAGATCGTCTAGAATTCGAAATGTTACCCTTACTCTTTTCCTTTTCTCGATCATGTGACGTTGGTTTTGATTTTTCGCATTGTATTCTGAGATTGATTTTTGGAGCAATGTCTTTGATAATGTTTACAATTGGGCTGCCTGACCCAAGGCCCATTACTGAGCTGCCATCAGAATCACGTGTGACACTCTTGATTCCACTAGTTTCTGTAAATTTTGATACACCATTATCCACGTTCCTATTATATGTATATCCTGCCGTTTCGTGGTACATATCAAAAAGCCAGTACCAATTAGTACCGTTACCATGGAAAAGCAGATTCGCTTTCAGTTCTAAAAATTGAGTACAGGCATAGAAATGATTGTAAACATGAAGGCTGCAGGCAAATTTGATATTTGACACTTTCACGTCAACTCAGAAACGTAACAATTTTGATGAACAGAGTAAACAGTGAGTGCTCGGTCGTTTGATGATCAGATTAATTATTGCCGAAAAAAAGTTATCTTGGGTAACTGCGTTGAATAGCTGCTTGTCAGACACTGCTAATGTAGACTGCGTGATCTGAGTCTTGCTAAACTACCTAGGATACTTGGTCAGTGCAGACATCTTAGCAACGTCTCCGATGAAGATCCATCGTTCGATAAGAATCCTGATCGAGACGACATTGACATATTGATACTATATTTACCGTTCGTTTTGTCTGCATCCTTTTGGAACAGCTTTCGCTTGACAGCATCTACGTCTCCCTTCGTGTTCCCTGACAAATATATATAGTTTTGTAAGCAAAACATATAGTTATTACTACACAATTTATTTTTTCGATCTTACACTGCGTGGGATCATTTTTTTAATAGTTGACATTTTGTTGTAAGACGCATCCTACCATAATCTACAAATTGCTGTAGAAATTGTTCAGTCAAACGATTTCACAAGACTTATCTAACATTAAACAATGTCATCGTTGTGAATATAAATAATCAATGTATAGTCGAATCAGGTGGAATAAAAATAAACGACGTCTTGCGTTCTCGATATTTTTGTGAGGAGATAATTGTTCTTATCAGAAACTATACGGGGTATTCCATGTCAACTCGACTGACGATTTTCCCTCACCATTTTTTATTCGCCTCACGATTTCCTATACCTATATGATTGTTCGATCTCAAAAAACATCCTTGAAATTTTTCTGATTTCTTTCCGCCAAACGTTAATGTTTAGGCACTCCCTTAGTATATGAAATATACCAGGGAAAAGCCTTATGTGTTTGCCATCCTACAAAATTCCTGTCCAGAGTTATATCTCCTCAACCACATGACCTAACCGAATTGTCAAGCGCTCATTTGTTAGCTAGCGACAAGCTCTATTAGCACAAAGCGAAAAAACCCCAACTTTCAACATCCACAATAGGTATTTCTGGGTTTTTGTCATATTTCATGTCCGCCCGGAGCTATATCTCTTGAACCGCTGGACCACAATTGATCCGCAGGTACGTCTTCGGAGCGGAAATGGTTGACTGACACGTCGAGAGTGTGCAAACTTTGCTCAGATCCTAAGGATCCAAACGCGGGTATATCTTGATCTCTGGGCCAGCTGACTAACATTAAATCTGATAGTATATCTAAAACGCGTCCAGAAACATACCCCAGAAAACTTGCATCACTCCACATAGATGTGTTGTACTGGAAACTTATAAAATCAAGTCATAGAGAAAGTGGATATTAGTCTAATCTTGCCACGACACTGGTCATAGTCACGAAAACTCAAGACTCAGATGAAATACAGTCTGTGGTAGAGTGGATACACCAAAATATTGCTTTGACACTAGTTGTAGACGATGAAAACTGAAAACTTGGATGAAGTAGGTACAGTCTCCAAATGGATATACCATGAACTGACTTCGGATTCGTTTGTAGACTATTAAAAACTCCCACAGTACTGCATACGCTTACATGGCCTTTCATTTTTCAATTGACTGATTTTTGACCATTGATTTTGGTGTACACTGTAAAAAATGTTCGTAAATTTACAACACATTTACTACACAAAAGTATCGCAAAATTACAAATTTGGTGTAGCAAAGGAAATTACCAAGCCTTTTCCGCGAATTCACAATTACATTTTCGACTTCACTAAACTTGAATGGGAAATTACGAAACCGTGTTTGGAATTCGCTGAATTGTATAGTAAAAGTATCGGTAAAAGTATTTTCACTGTAAAATTACAAAACAGTATTTTCAATTTGCTAAATATTCTGCTAAAATTACTCTACACTTGTGTGAGAATTTTAGATCACAGTCTTTTGAAATCAAAAATATAGAGTATCGAACGGAATTGCTATAAAATTCCCAAAACCCAATTCTGAATTTACGAAAGTGATTTTCAAATTTGTATTCTACTTACGAATTTCATGACACTAAATCTTGAAATTGCCCCAACAAATTTTGATTTTACTGGATTATGTATTAAACATACCATATTTAAGATATTTCTGGAAGCTATTTGCATATTCCGGATTTTTTCTCAAACTAGCGCCAGTCAGTAAAGTGTCAATTGTCTGAACATTCATATCAAAATCGAAGTTCGAAGATAAATGAGTTTAAAAAAAAAAAATTTACTAAAGTTGTGTAGTAAATAAACAATGTTTTATCAACTGTATTTTCTATTGAATATTGATCACATAAAGTCATGGTCTACCATCAGTTAGATTGGCGTAGTAGGTAGGGCGTGCGACTAGTAATCCGAGCGAGCGAGCGAACTTGGTTCGAGTCCCGGCGGGGACGAAAGCACAGCGGTGTTTTTCAAGTTAAAAAAATACGTTTTCATGCATTAAGGTTCACCATAAAAAGGTGAAACCTCTTTGGCACTCACAAATAACCTAAAAAATTGATTAAAACAGTATCTTTTTACCTATTTTTCTCCTTGTACATTATTAATACACATTGACTATAAAGTTACTAAACCAGTACAGTAAATTCATATACCAGTTTTTGAATTCTAGTTCACGTGTGTGTGAAATTCGCTTATTATTAATTGAATAATGATGTCCAAATTTATTGAATTTAGCGCACCAGTGTTTAGTAATTTTACATGGTGAATTTATTATTAAAATACCACTTCTTGAATTTTCACTATCGTATTTGAATTTTCATAGACTGTATCTGCAAAAATGCTTCCAACAAATGTGTATTAAATTTCATACAGATTTTTTTAACAGTGTATTTACTCTACCGCAGACTTCATTTGGTGCAAGTTTTCAGTTTTCATCACCTACAACTAGTGTCGAAGCAATATTTTGGTATATCCACTCTACCGCAGACTGTATTTCATCTGAGTCTTCGGTTTTCATGACCTACAACAAGTGTCGAGGCAAGATTATAGTATATCCACATTCTCTATGACTTGATTTTATGAGTTTTCTGGGGTATTTTTCTGGACGCGTTTTAGACAACTATGAACTTTAACATTAGTCAGGTGATTCAGGGTTTTATGTTTTGTCCTAATAGAGCTCCTCGCTAGCTAACAAGTGAGCGCTTGATGACCTATATAGGTCCTGCGGTTCAAGAAATCTAGCTCCGGACGGACATGAAATATGACAATAAGTCAGAAATACCTATTGTAAATGTTAAAAGTTGGGGTTTTTCGCTCTGTACTAATAGAGATTCTCACTAGCTAACAAATGAGCGCTTGAAAATTCGGTTAGGTCATGTGGTTGAGGACATATAGCTCTGGACAGGAATTTCGTAGAATGGCAAACACATAAGGCTTCATAGCTGGGCATATTTACCACATCGATTACTCTATTCAATCACAGATTGTTTTCTCCTTCTATTTTATCATCGCAAATAAGTATTCAATACAGAATTTTGTAGGGTGGCAAACACATAAGGCTTCTCCATAGTATATTTCATATACTTAGGGAGTGTCTAAAAACACAATATTAGTCCGTTGTTGCAGGGAATCAGTAGCACCGTTGGACCGATCCAGGTCATTTCGGTCTCAAATTGTTCATAAAAGATGCCTCTATCAAATGAGCATAGAACTTTTTAATATCGGAAGAATTGACAAAGTTATTCAGTTTTTACACTGTTTTTTGGTTCAAATTTTACATTTTTGATGCTAATTTTCCTATTATCTTCATCAAAAATTGACATATCAAAAAGTTCTATGCTAATTTGATGTAGAGGCATCTTTTATGAACATTTGAGATAAAAATGACCTGGATCGAGCCAACGGTGCTGCTGATTTCCTGTGACAACCGACTAATTTTGTATTTGTCTGTATATGGTGCAACTTCGATTAGCTGAAAAGTAATACCTCATGTAAAATATGGATTATTAGCATACATCTTCTCTTCTCAAACATCATGATTTTTCTTGTACTTTGTCCAATTCTCCAATTCGAAACAAAAATGTATTTCTTCTGGAGAATTTTCACCCATTTAAAGGTGTATATACCACCCTAATAAGTAATATCTATAGTTCATGACGAGGATGGGAAACCTTTCGACGGAAACCTTGAGAACGTAAGACGTTGCTGATTTTCATAACACCTCACTGCATTCGACCGATTACTTATAACAATTAACACCTCATGTCGAGGAGAAAATTTAGATCTGATGTAAAAAGTATAAGACATTTCAGGAAAATCCTGTAGTCAGCCTTAACCCTTGACCCATGAATGGACAGCAAATATCACATAATTTTCCAGTGCTACATTATATGTTGAGGCTATAGACTACACGAAAAATATGATAGAGATCTAATAAAAATTATATAACAATTGAGTAACAACCTGTTGCTCTCGGCGATCGATGTAACTGGTTTCGTGCTTCTGGTAATTTCAGGAGCCTAGCTTCTAATTCCTGTATTTCTTGATCGTCCGATATGTTGATCCGGTTTTGTGTCTGTTCCGTTAAACTTCTATTCTTTTCGTTTCTCTGATCCTCATTTGCTACTTCTTGGTTTATGTCCGGAATATCGTCTGCGACTTCATCGCCATCAAACTCAAGCCCGTTGAGTTTTCTTCTTGATGATAGCATCAAGTTACCATCGTATTTTGCCAAGATCTCAATATTTTTTTGGGTCTGCGCGTCTTTGATAGAACTGCTGTATTTGACTTTCTGTAAGAAAAAAATTTGTCAATAATTTTTTTATTGAAATGATTTTCTTTCAATTCAACGGCCTTACATGGAGACTAAAGATTGATATTAACTAATGATATACATAACATCTCACTTTTGGTGGTGGTAGAATTTCCTCAGATTCTGACGAGTCCTTTACGATCGGGACAATCAGCCTACGTCCCTCCTTTTTTTCTCAATATCCTCTTCACTTTCTGAAAGATAAGAATATTGCAGCCAGTATAGTTCTAGATTGATGTATTGTTGACTGAATTAGAATATATTGAGCATACCTGCATGCGAGATGCATGAGGTTGATATCTCAAATTTGTGAATGCTTGTACTACAAAGTTTATACATCTAAAAGGCAATTTTACAATATAAAAAAAAATTTCAATAAGAGAGTAAAGAAGAAAAACCTATCAATAAACTTTCTTGTAGTTTCAACTAGGACCTTTTGTAGTTTTATCGAATCAGATTCGTGTTAAGAAATAAAAATTAAAATTAAAACTTCAAAGACTGAAACATGATGCATAATGTTTCTAGTGTTTTCGAACACGTTTTACCGATATGTGCAGGTCATCGAACCTCATTTTTAGACAGAAGAAAAGTGAATAGCACGTGCGCACATAACGTCTAGAAGTATTTTTCCTCGTGACCTTCTACCTTCCATTGTGGCACTTATACACTTCGATTACGTACCACGTATATAAATTCAATAAAATATAGAGAACTATTTCAACTCACCTCCCAAAAGCAAAATGAATGCAGGGTAGTAACCCACGTGCTCGTCACAGTCATCGTCGCAATGTTCATCACAATTCTGCCATTTCACATAGTAAACATATTTTCGGTCGAAATCTCCATCGTTCTCTGGTGTGATTGAACATTTTGAATTTCGTTTTAATCGTATATCTTTGCACGAAACTGTAGAAAAATGCTTCGTATCGTCTCTGTAGACGACACAAGCATGCGAAATTACACCCATTATGAAAAAATTCCGCAAGATTTATTGAAACAAAAGAAAACGTTCGGTTTTTAAAATTCTCTCCTCAACTGGCTGAACTCTAAACAACGTGCGCGACGTGGACACGAGATCGCTAGTAAACAAACGTGCGGCAGTGCTGTGTGTATGTGTGTGTGTGTGTGCAGAGCTCGACAGCGCCGTTAATTCGCACTGTTGACGGTATGACAACAGCTACTATTGGTCCGGAATCGTCGACAGTCACTAGCGGGAATTCCGACCAATGGTAGTTTGAGTACATTCAAACACGGCACACACTGATCGCCTTCGCAATACCAACAGCGCTGCGGCGTCAGTGGCGGCGTCACGGACGCCTCAACGGTCAGCTCATTGTTCATCGTTCAGTTCTACACGGAATATACGTGCTTGTTGCTCGGGATGGACATTTTGACATAGCCGTTTTCTTGAAGATTCTGATCTTTTGGTTCGATTAGACTAGTAAAATACAGTAACGTATTACGAGGAATAGAGCGGAGATTGTGTCACAAAAATCCAGTGGTCGAAGGCTCGACTTAGGACTCAGACTTTCCGATCAACACCTGCGTGGCGATGTATCTATTCGTAATTTCTGCAAGTTGAGTGCGTCGGCGTTTCTGTCGTTTCGGCAAATTATTGGAACCAGAGCAACATTCCAGAACCATGAGTTCTCCTAAGAGGCGAAAGTCGTATTTATACGGAGATGGAAACATTATTTACCGTGCAAGATACGAAACGCTCAAAAAAATTGGAAGTAAAGAGGAAATCATCAGCGACGTAAGTTCAGTCATAACAACATTTTCTCACATGTATTATGGGTAATTTAGAAACATTTGAATGAATGCAAATCTGTGAATCTGTCTAACAAGGGGACCTTCAACTTAGTAGGTTGCCGATTCGGTTCTTCTTTGGTATACGCGAAGGTTAACGTCACAGGTATAACAGGTGCAAATACTAAGACGCGCCTCTCAGCCGTTTCCGAGAAAAAATTTATGGAAATTTCCGTGCCTTTATGTACCTTCAACGTTAGCGAAATCACCGTGAGCGGCGTGGCGCAACGGCTTCGCTTCGTAAGCGCGCGGTCGCTGGATCGAGTCCCGACGCGGGTACTCTTTTTTTTTCTTTTTATTTTTTTTTTTAATTATTCAAATAATCATACAAAATTATGTATTTTTTTTCAAATCTTTCAAATAATCATACAAAATTATTTGGAGTATCACTATGTTAATACTTCAAGAGCTAACAAACGAATGCAGTTTCAAACGATTGCCATGACTCCCTTTCTCCCTCCTACTAACCGAAATCTTTTGTCCCCGTGGACCTGTCCCTAGCAGGTCAGAACCTGACCCAACAAATACCCAGAAGTACAAGTCACTGCCTGCAGAATTAAAGGAAGTCCAATTTTTCACAGAAGTAATGAAAGGACCAAGCGGTGCCCTTATATAATATATAAGTACACACACATTTGTGAAGACACATAATTTTGTATGATTATTTGAATAATTTGAAAAAAAGACACAATTTTGTATGATTATTTGAATAATTAAAAAAAAAGACATAATTTTATATGATTGTATGAATAATAAAAAAAATAAAAAATAAAAAAAAAGAGTACCCGCGTCGGGATTCGATCCAGCGACCGCGTGCTTGCAAGCGAAGACGTTGCCGCTGCGCCAAGCCGCTCACGGAGCATACCTTTATCAACTCCTCTATGGTCACGAGTGTTCGGGATTGTAAATTTCACAGCTGTGTTACAGGAGGCGCCTACGCTCGTTTATTTTATGCATGGGTTGTTAGAAGTATCTTTTCGACATCTTTTTGACGCGAAGGATCGTAGGCTTTGAGATTTCCTCTTTCTGCGGTGGTCTTTCATAAACAGTCTTACCTATAGCCCATAACTACCTGACTTTTATTATGATGGTGATGATATCGGACTATGCGAACCAATTTTCATTCGTTATGCCTCTAACTGAGGAACGGCACTCAATTCGAGTGCATTCAGACCACAGAAAGGCCGAAAAAAACTGATTAACAGTTTTTTATTAAAAATCTTTCGAGTAAAAATTCCCCCGGCCCGGATTCGAACCGGGACCTCCGCATCTGTACTGCGGCGCCTTGTCCAATTTGACCACCGAGGGGCTAGGAGAATCTTTACTCGAAAGAGATGTTGTGATTGACTATATATATTAGAGACACTACCTCGTCCCAGTGTCGAGTGTATTTGTTTGTGTGACTCTATCGTTCGTCTCTTTACATTATGATGGTGATCATTATTATGATTTTTAATAAAAAACTGTTAATCAGTTTTTTTCGGCCTTTCTGTGGTCTGAATGCACTCGAATTGAGTGCCGTTCCTCAGTTAGAGGCATAACGAATGAAAATTGGTTCGCATAGTCCGATATCATCACCATCATAATGTAAAGAGACGAACGATAGAGTCACACAAACAAATACCTGACTTTTAGTTTGATTGCTGTTTTATGTAGGTTCTCTGTAATTTGTTTTTCTGTGTACCTTATTTTCTGCATGCTCGTCACTGCTATTGTGTTCATTCATGGTATTGATAAGTGTTGGGTATGCTATGTATTTTAAGTCCTACTCATGGAAACAATTATTGCAGGTCCTTATTGGTCCTTGTATACATGGATTTGTTTTGTATATTTTTCTTTCACTTATTACGTACTTAATATATCTTTTATTTATGCCTTCATGCTATTCTTGTTTTACTGTCATTATAAAAAATCCATCATGAATTACTGAATTTTATATTTTTGCTTACTATTGCTGTTCGTAATTTTCTCAATCATAATTTCAGACCTCACAGAGTATTAACAATCAGAAAAATGAGACGCTGAATGTGACAATTCCTCTTCTGGAAGAGACCGAAGCATTTGATAACGTAAGTTCAATTTATATTAATATACGTATAACTCCCCTCACCTCCCACACACACATCCACAGAAGCAGGGTCTTCGTGGTTTTATTTGTAGTAAAAGGCAAATGTCTTCCGGCATTTACGTTGTTGTATTGTAAGCAGTCCTAACATTCTCCGAAGACTCCAGCTCTCCTTTCCACCTTTCGGCTCACACTACTACAATATTGGAGAGCATGATTGACGACTCACAAGGAGAGTAGGGACCTTCGATGTAACGGATCGGGTTCCCGTTTCACGTGGTGAAAGTTTCAGACCTCCGAATTAACGTGGTTTTTGATTTTTGATCTAATACGCCTTGGTTGCTGAGATATCGCGATTTGAAATTTAGAGATTTTCGGGCGGACTGGGGCTCGCGCGTCTACTCCGTTGAGCGTGCACACTGGAACCAAGAGCTGGCGTGGCTGGGGCGGTAAGACGACGGACTAGAACGCTGAAGGTTCGCGGTTCGCGTCCCCGCACATTTTTTTTTTTTTCAATTTATTTTCCATATATCTTTTCAATCTCTCATAAGACTTTGCATGCGCAGGTAAATAAGACAAATCGAAAATATGTATTACCAGTTCTATTTTCAAATATTATACACTGCATGAACGTCAATATGCTATAATCTATATATATATATATATATTGTTACAAAGGTACCCGTTATATCAGGGGAGGTCATAATGAGACGCCCCTGAACTTAGTATTCTGAGGAAATAGTTGATAGAAATAACTGATATGAAATATCTGAATCTTCTGGTCGCTTCGACGACCAGTATTATTGTAAAAACAGTCTTGTCCCAGACTTTAAACTCTGAACACGTATATTCACTTGCTGAATAAACATATAATTTCTTGCACCTTAAACTTGGTCTCACGTGTCGCCTCTATCATTTCGGGAGAACCCTTTATTTATTCGTGACAAGGTCCCATCCTTCGTTACATTGGTGTCAGAAGTGGGATTCTTCCTGATTCGATATTTGGAGATTTTGTGAGTGAAAGAGGAGGTGACCAGAAAAACGACTACACAAGCAACTACGATTACAAAATATGATGAATGAGGAGAACGCAGCACCGGTAGCACCGTCTCCGCCCAAGCAGCGACGCACTACTCGGCGCACACGCGAACTCCAATCTGTTTTATCGGAGATCGACGAGATTGCCGCAGCAACCCGAGGGCCTGCGACGTCCGCGACTCCTGATGTTCACCGGCCGCAGCTGCCACTTTCTGGGGAAGGAGAAAACCCCGTGAATTCTCCGGTTCAAGTTTTACCCTACCAACATCAGCTTCTGGTGGAACAACGACTCCATGCTCGATTGAATGCTGAGGGAGAGCTTCGCCAACTGGAGGTTGATAATACACGCGAAGAATATCAACAAGCAATTGAGATTCAACGCATTCGAATCGAGCGGGAACGAGAAGAGCGTAGACGAGAGTTAGACGCTCAGCAACGCGACTTGGAGATCCAACGCCTCGAGCTAGAACGTGAGAGGGACGAACGACGTTCGGAGGTAGAAGTTCGTCGTCTCGAACTAGAGCGAGAAAAGGAGGAGCGTCAGTTAATGGTTCAGCGCATCCAGTCCGACCTTCAACGTCGTCAGGATGACATGCGCCGGGACCTGCAACAACAGCAGGACGACCTCAGACTTCGCTTGGAGCGTATGGAGAGCCGAAGAGTCCAGGTGCTGGAAGATCTACCCAGACCGACTTCAGGAGGCCGCGCTACGCCTCCAAACCGGATTTCGAGTCGTTTTGTGTCCGCCGAGGCACTAAGGTCAGATCCACATATTTTACACCGACCTGCTTCAAGCAGAGCGTTGCCAATCGCACCGCTCTCGCCAGAGCTTCAGACCCAGGTCTGTAGTGGGAATTTGCCACATTATGACCAGGTCGCTGGGCGTAGAAACGAAGAAGCTCGTCCGAATTTAGGTCGAGAGGATGTGCAGCTTCCCACAACCCAGACCGAAAACAGGAACCTGAATTCTAATATCTACAGGCAATATTCTTTAGGTAACGATGTCCGCAGAGATGTTGCCGAGATACCAGAGCAGTTGTTCCCCGAGACTAGTATCAACCATTTTAACAATGTTACACCTAGAAATAACAATGTTCTGCCTCCGCGCACCTTAACAGACTTGTATGGCGTCGGGAGAGGTGGAGAGAATCAGAATGGTTTTAGAGCCAGAGTGGAGGCTGGGATCCCTCAGGATTTGTCGCGAGGTTTACCGAGTGAGAACATTGTGCTGGACCAGGAGGGTCTGAGGGCCTTGATCGAGAGGGTGAACGAAAACGCGTATAGAAATTTATCAAATCCGACCTACGCGAACACGGGCGTCTATCAACAGCTTCCTCTGGGAACTTTGCCTGATGTTCCTGTGAATAACCTCGCGTCGAGTCATTCCGCTGCCGTTGGTGTACCGGTTGAAGAGCCATCTATGCGTCAAGGGTTCGTCTCAAACGTGCCTTTGAACCAGGGTCAGATGCCTCCAGCCTTCCTGTCCAATTTCTTGCCAAGCGCGGTCTCGAACGGTTTGAACCCAGGAACATTGTCCTCACACCACCAAAATAGAAGTTCACAGAACGTTAGACCCAGCACGTATGACGGTTCGACTCCGTGGGCGATTTATGAACGTCAATTTTTAATGATTGCGGAGTTGAATAACTGGAATTTCGCAGAAAGGGCCGCGACTTTGACCGCGTCTCTGAGAGGGAATGCTCTGAGCGCACTGAGTTCACTAACTGATTTAGATGCACGAGACTTTAATAAAATCTGTACCGCTCTGAAATTGCGTTTCGGTGAGGAACATCTTTCGGACCTGTATTTCACTCAGTTCGAGAACCGGCGGCAGAGGAAGGGGGAGGATCTGGCCACCCTTGGTCATGATTTGGAGCGTTTGGCGCGAAGCGCGATTCTCGATTGTTTAGGTTCCAGCAGGGACAAATTAACTTGCGCGCGATTTATAAACGCGATTTCCGATCCGACTACTAAGCATGCTTTGAAAATGGCTAAACCTTCAACTCTTCGCGACGCAATTGTAAGAGGATTGGAGATAGAGATTCTCAATCGAGAAGACTTCGGTTCTCAGCGAATTAGACAAATCGCTGAGGAAAAACCCACTCCTTCAACTAAAAGTCCCCCAACGAAACCCTCTGCCTCTCCTGTTCCACAACAGAGCCAATCTAACTCCCACCGAAGTAGCGGCGGTTATAACGACAGGCAACAAAGCCGAAATTTTATTAAAACTTGTATTTATTGCAAGAAGAGGGGGCACGATGCTCAAAGCTGTTATGCGTTGAAAAGGCACCTGGCCAATACAGAAAATACACAGATGGACACTAATAATTCGTGGCGCGATAGACAAGATAATCGAAACCGGGATGGGTCTAATCAAAACCAATATCAGTACCGTCAGCCTTCGTCTTCGCGCGGACCTGATCCTCGCGGGAATAACCGTGGGCCAAGTCCTCCAAAAAACTAGACTCAGGTAGCCTCGCGGGTCAGAAGCTATCTTCCACAAATACCCCCCTTGGCCCTCCTTTCACACACTTCGTGGTGCGTGGTCTTCGTCAGTCCGGGTTGTACGCGAAGGGCTCGGTTGACGGTGTTAACTGCCTTTGGGTGGTAGACACTGGCGCCGAGGTTACTGTCGTTCGGTCAGATCTGTTAGGTTCGGCTTCACACCCGTACTCTTCTGGCTCGGCCTTGCGCACGGCCACAGGGGAAGCGACTCCTGTTTTAGGCAAAGCGTTTGTTGAAGTAAATGTGGAAGGTTGTATCCGTTCTTCCCACGAAGTCTTTGTGGCGGATATCGAGGACGATGGGATTCTGGGGATAGATTTTCTGTCAAAACACAAATGCTTGATTTCAACCGAGGAAAGTACTCTTTGCTCAGACGGGAGAGAAATTTCTTTACAAACCACGCGATATTCAGATTCTTTGCATCGCGGATCGGGTTTTCCTTCAACTGTCAGGGGTCTTGGACGGGATAGTCAATTGGAATCCCAGACCCCTCTTCCTACCACGTCACAGCCAACGATTAACGTCTTCGACGAGTTAGTTTCTGTTCCTTTTGATTCGCCAGATATAATCGAAGTAGTTGAGATTCCCGACTCAGCTGTCCCTGAGTATCTCCGGAAGTTGCTAAAAGATTCATCCACGGAATTGGACGCTCAACAACAGAAGGGTTTGGTCAGTTTGTTGAATGAATTTCGGAACGCATTCGCGAAGGATTCAAAAGATATCGGCAGATGCACCTTGGTAAAACATAAAATTAATGTAGGGAACTCGGATCCAATTAAACAAGGCGCTCGTAGACTCCCGCTTAACGGACGGACAGAAGTAGAAAAGATGGTCTCGGATATGCGAGACAGTGACGTGATTGAACCGTCTTCAGGGCCCTGGGCCTCGCCGATTGTGTTGGTAAATAAAAAAGACGGAACCAAGAGGTTTTGCATAGATTATAGACAGTTGAATGATATAACCAAAAAAGATTCTTATCCGTTGCCGAAAATTGATGAGACTCTCGATCTCTTAGCTGGAGCCTCTTGGTTCTCGACTATCGATTTGCAGAGCGGCTACTGGCAGGTTGAAATGGACCCTGAGGATCGAGAAAAGACCGCTTTTGTAACCGGGTTAGGTGGCCTTTGGCAATTCAAAGTCATGCCCTTCGGCTTGTGTAACGCTCCGGCTACGTTTGAGCGCGTCGTGGAAACAGCTTTGCAAGGTCTGGTAGGAAAGGTCTGTCTCGTATACCTGGACGACATAATTGTTTTTGGCAATACCTTTGAAGAAGAGGTTCAGAATTTGAAGAAGGTTTTCGAAAGATTATTGTTGGTCGATTTAAAGATGAGCCCAAAGAAGTGTCATCTCTTTCGTAAGGAAGTTAAATTCTTAGGTCACGTCGTGTCGTCAGAAGGAATTCAGACAGATCCCGATAAAATCAAGGCGATTCGAGACTGGCCTCAATTAAAATCTAAACTTGACGTACAAAGTTTTGTTGGGCTTTGTACCTACTATAGGCGGTTCGTTAAGGGATTTGCTACCATAGCTAGGCCCTTGCATCATCTTACGGGGGAGAAGGTCAAGTTCGAATGGACTTCCGATTGTGAGGCAGCTTTTCTTGAGCTTAAAGTTCGGCTCACTACGCCTCCTGTTTTAGCTTTTCCCCTGCCTGGAATTCCTTTTATTTTGGACACCGATGCTTCCTTGTGTGGCATCGGGGGAGTTTTCGTCTCAAGTTCAGGAAGGTTTAGAACGAGTGGTCGGATTCTATAGTAGAGTTCTCAGCAAACCTGAGAGAAATTACTGCGTGACTCGTAGGGAATTGTTAGCTATTGTTAAGACGATATCTCATTTCCATCATTATTTGTACGGGAGGAGATTTTTGATTCGAACAGATCATGCTTCGTTGCGCTGGTTGCTTTCGTTCAAAAATCCTGAAGGACAAGTGGCTCGTTGGCTTGAAACGTTAGGTATCTATGATTTTGAGATTCAGCATCGTCCGGGTAAGCTTCACGGAAATGCTGATGCGCTCTCACGCAGACCCTGTGGGGAATCAAGTGATTGTAAACAATGTGCGAGGTTAGAGAGACAGTGCGATTCTTCGTCGGTTATTCGAACAATAACTTTTCAAACAGACTTGGACGAGTGGAAGGTCGCTCAAACTCGGGATCGGGTTTTGCAACAAGTAAAGAGCTGGAGAGTCGCCGGAATTCGGCCGGAGTGGCAGGATGTTTCTCCGGGAGACCCAAACCTTAAGGTTTACTGGGCGCAATGGGAATCTCTGTTTCTTAGAGACGATATACTTTATCGAAAGTGGGAATCTCCAGACTTTCGGGAGATTCGTTGGCAATTACTAGTACCCAAAAGTAAAGTTCCACAGATTCTGGCCGAATTTCACGATTCTCCAGCGGGTGGACATTTTGCTTCAAATAAGACTCTGGGACGGATTAGAGAAAGATTCTTCTGGGCACGCTGTCGTTCCGACGTGGAAGATTGGTGTAAGACTTGTGACGTCTGTAACGCCAAAAAGGGTCCTCGTGGTCGTGGCACTAGTCACATGCAGGTCTATAACACCGGAACACCTTTTGATAGAGTAGCTATGGATATTCTTGGTCCTCTTCCTGTAACTAAGAACAAAAATCGCTATGCGTTAGTCGTTTCAGACTATTTTACTAAATGGCCGGAGGTAATTGCTATTCCAAACCAGGAAGCTGAAACTGTAGCTCGTGTCTTCGTCAAGGAATTTGTTTGCCGGTATGGTGTTCCTCTTGAGCTTCATACCGATCAAGGGACAAATTTTGAATCTCTTCTGATGGCCGAGACTCTTCGAGTCCTGGGATCCGGAAAGACCCGGACCACGGCTTTACATCCACAATCAGACGGGATGGTAGAAAGACTCAATAGGACCTTGCTGAGATATTTATCAGCTTTTGTTGATCAAAATCAGAGAGATTGGGACGAATGGACTCCGTTATTCCTTCTTTCTTATCGCTCTGCGATTCATGAGACAACTGGACTTTCTCCTGCCACTATGTTGATGGGTTGGAACCTTAGATTGCCTGCTGATTTAGAAAAAGGTGTCCCTCCGTCTCAAAGCGACTCCCCGATAGGTTATGTCGTTTCTCTGAGAGAGAAACTTGACGAGATCCATGATTTTGCTCGGAACAAGATTGAGATTAGTTCAAATAGAATGAAAGCCCGTTATGATCTTCGGGCAAGAGATCTGAAATTCGAAGCTGGAAATAAAGTTTGGCTCTTTCAGCCTCGCCGAGAGAGGGGCAAGTGCCCTAAACTCCAAAGTAACTGGGAAGGACCTTACGTCGTCGTGACTCGTATTAACGACGTCATTTATAGGATCCAGCGGTGCACGGGAGCACAGTCGGGGAGGAAGTTACCCTCTAGAGCGAGACCCCGGGTCGTTCACCTGGATCGTCTGGCCCCGTACGACGAGAGGGACTCGTCGATTGATTCTGTGGGGGGTCGGAAGCAATTAGAAATTCGTGGAATTTTACGGGACCAATCGCTTCCAGTTTATTCTCCGCTGAAGGAGCGGAGATCGAGAGATACTTTTGATTTCGTTCCCTGCACCTCCTGGTCGCCGGAATTGCCGTTAGGGTCAGGGAAGAGAGGCTCTCATCCTTTCACTATTATAGTAGAAGGAAATATTGGTTGTGGTAAGACCACTTTTACCAAAAGATTTCTGCAAGACGACGATATCCTTACTCTTTTGGAGTTTTTAGACGAATACAGGAACGTAGGCGGAGTAAATTTACTAGAAAAAATGTACGCCGACCCTGCCAAGTATGCGTATCAGTTTCAACATTACGTTCTGATGACAATGAGGGATAGACACCTGCAACAGACTACTCTACCTGTTAAGGTGATGGAAAGATCGATTTACAGTGGGAATTGTTTTGTTGAGGCTCGAAAGAGGTTAGGTGGTTTTGAAGACGTTGAGTCCCACTTATTGACTAGGAACTGTAAGATTTTCACCGACAGCTCCCCTGATTTTGACGTAGATTTGATTATTTATCTGAAATTGTCCCCCGAGGTGTCCTACGCTCGCATTCGATCCCGGGCACGACAAGAGGAAGCGGGTATCACATTAGAGTATTTGACAGCCCTCCATGAGGTTCACGACGATTGGTTGGTTAGACAAACTTTTTCTTCGACTCCGGCTCCTGTTTTAATCTTAGACGCAGAAGCTTCAGCGGAATCTGTCTATCGAAGTTTTTGCGACGTTATGCGAGGTTAACTGTCAAATAAGGTTATGGTACTTTCGACATGAAGTGGGTCACGACTGACGATCGATCGATATCGATGGTTACGACGTCTTCACTTCGTTTCGGGTCGATTCGGGACGAGTCGGTTCGATTCGGTTGACCTTGTTGCCTATCGTAGGGGGTGGAAATTATTAAAAAAAAAAATTAATTAAAGCCCGGTGTTTAACGCTTCATTATTTATTGTGGACGCAGGTTATTACAGGCAATTTATTAGTAGAGGCAGGTTATTACAATTTGGATTCTTTATATGCGTTATATTAGGGTTGGGCGAATTTTTCTTCGCATACGAAGCGCATTGCCCTTTCAAGTCGCCCGCATTCTTCGCATGTCCTTTTCCCGGGTTGCTCTGCGAATAGCGGCTCCCTGCACCCCGGACACTTCACCCCCTCTCCGATGAATGCGCGGTGCAAGTTCGCTATCCCCCTGAAGTCTTCCACTCCGATTCTGCAAAATTACAAGAATTTTGGTTTGTCACTGGGGTTTGGAGGAATGATGGAGAGGAGAATTCTGGTGCTTACCTTAGGACGAAACAGGCATTGCAGAAAATGCCTGGGATCGAGTTCCTCGCGACTCCCTCGCCTTTGCCGCATTTGACCGCGGCCCATTTTTCGTCGAACCAGGCCCTCAATTCTTCCCCACTTCTTTGTTCTTTTAGTCCGGTGAAGTCGAAGGCGGTAATAAGCTCGCTCATGTTCAGCATGTCTTGTAGTGAATACACGTTCACGTGTCCACACATTTCGTTGTTGTTGTTTGTACACAAATTTTCACAATTTTTCGAGACACGTCCGTTGTTTCGGAGAGCTGGTGAGTTTGTGAAGACGCTTGGTTTTTTTCCCTTTAGGCGTCTTTAGCAACCGATCAACACGAACAATTGCCGATTTTATTTCAGGCCAATCGGGGGATTAACGCATTCTCTCGGTCACTGGGGTCAGTCTTTTGTTTTTGACCAACTCGTGAGCCGCGGAGAATTGACGCGCGTTCCGGAGCGGGTTGGATTTGCTCGATTACTCGATCAAGGATTAAGTTTCGTCCCGTCTCTTAACCGAGTTTTTATTGAGTTATTTTACAGTTTTCTTCCTTATCGTACTGGAGAAACAAGCTTCTTCGTTCTGGTACGAGACGTTTCTTACAACAACTTTAGCCTTAGGATCTCATCTCGTCTTCGCGGAGACCGGATTCCTCCACGTCTACGGCGAAGAACGGATTTCTGCACACGTTTCTGGAACGGATTGGTCCCTCTCGAACTGGATATGAGATATGATCGTTCCAATTCCTTCATTATGATCTGTCAAGTGCTCGTTGAGTACATTTTTCCAAAGAACGAAATCTCGTTTCAATGAGAAACAATGTTCTCGGATTTGAGATTGACTTCACAATCCCTTGTCCTTGTCCTGTGACTCATCCCTGTCCTCCAACTCCAGGGTGTGCTGATTTTTCCGGTCCTGATGGCCCTTCTGGGTGCGACCTTCGGTTCCTGTGTCCCTTAACCATCCCTGAGGGAGTTCCTCAACCGATCTTTCGACGGATGGACGTTTCTCCCATCGATTGGACTCTTTGACTTCGCCCCGGATGGAACCTGCAGGATCTTCATAGGATCTTCACAGGATCTTCACCAGGGACACATACGTAGCGACGTTGGATTAATGGACAATTTTTGGGATTGTGGTGCTTACTATCCACTTTCTGGTTTTCTGAGGTTTTCCAGAAAGTATTCGATAGGCTAATGCCGGATAGTTCTTGGGAGAACACCAGTTTCAAAGGGCCTCAGCTCTCATTTTTGTGTCGATTTGTTAGTTGTTTTCGACCGTTCTTCCAAGAGTCGGGGCGACTCTTCCTCAGAGGGGGGGGTAATGTTACAAAGGTACCCGTTATATCAGGGGAGGTCATAATGAGACGCCCCTGAACTTAGTATTCTGAGGAAATAGTTGATAGAAATAACTGATATGAAATATCTGAATCTTCTGGTCGCTTCGACGACCAGTATTATTGTAAAAACAGTCTTGTCCCAGACTTTAAACTCTGAACACGTATATTCACTTGCTGAATAAACATATAATTTCTTGCACCTTAAACTTGGTCTCACGTGTCGCCTCTATCATTTCGGGAGAACCCTTTATTTATTCGTGACAAGGTCCCATCCTTCGTTACAATATATATATATATATATGTAATAATATGATAGAATGGTTATTGTAATAACGCAGGCACTTATATAACAAAACATAAGATTACGTAAAAAATATAATTGTTTAAAAAATAATTAATGTATTGGACATACATGCAAATTTTGTGTCACGCAATCATTCTGACTCTTCTTCACTACTACTGATATGTCGACAAATTGGGGGGTGGAAACCATCATAAAAGCAAGCGAAGCACAAAGGCTTACGACACCACGAACATAAGATGAATCCTATACCATGAATACCTGGGATATTGCATGCCCTGACCCACCTGCAGGATTTTCTATAACACATAAATACCCGGAATATGTACTCTGATTTGTCTATGAAACAAAAAGGACCTATAAACACTACTGGCTTGCGCATGCAAAGTCTTATGAGAGATTGAAAAGATATATGGAAAATAAATTGAAAAAAAAAAAAATGTGCGGGGACGCGAACCGCGAACCTTCAGCGTTCTAGTCCGTCGTCTTACCGCCCCAGCCACGCCAGCTCTTGGTTCCAGTGTGCACGCTCAACGGAGTAGACGCGCGAGCCCCACTCCGCCCGAAAATCTCTAAATTTCAAATCGCGATATCTCAGCAACCAAGGCGTATTAGATCAAAAATCAAAAACCACGTTAATTCGGAGGTCTTAAACTTTCACCACGTGAAACGGGAACCCGATCCGTGACATCGAAGGTCCCTACTCTCCTTGTCAGTTTTACTGAGCAATAGATACTTCCTGACGCTTTTGGCTCACTCCGCTGCAAAAAAGAGAGTGCGAGGTTGACAATCTACTTCTAAATGAGGCTATGTTTAATAAATTTCGCCACCTTACACAATAAGACTAATAAGGATAAATATACACCTACGAGATGCAGTCAGGCGCACGGCCAGACAGCAGTGTGTTGATAACACTTATATGGGTTACACGTACAGATGCATGGTCACCTCTTCAAAAATAGTATAGTAGTACTCACCTGATAAGTTGTCTCTTAGTCACACATACTTGCGTCGTATCAAACCTCTGGTTATCGCACTGCACATTTGACCGTTCCGTTTCTTCACAGATTCGAAGTAGATGTTAAAAAAAATCACCTTCTGCTAATAATTACTCATAGTTGACTGCGTTTTCTTTTTCATTTTCTCAAAGTTTGAATGTTCAATAATGTCAGGTTGAATATTGGACACAAAATTTTTCTCGAACGTAATGATAGTATGAAATAATGTTTCACTGTTTCATAATTGTAGATTACATCAGCTGATGAGGATGTAAGAAGCTTGTGCGAAACGGATGTCGAGGATGAAGTGTTCGATGAATCACAGGCTCATACCAGTGGCTCAAATCATCTTGAAAACTTACTCCTAACTCCTGGGTTTTGCGATACGATCACCACACCAGTACAAAGAAGCCCAGCGGAGCTACTTTTGATGGCACTGAAGTACTCGTTACGTAATAAGTTACCACTAACATCGACAGAAAATTTACTTCACTTACTAAATAGTATATTTTCTGCGCCAGTGACACCAGAGTCCCGATATATGATTGATAAATTATTCAATCCTAAGGATAATACAGAATTTCACGCCACGTGTTCCAATTGTTCATCATATATTGGTAAATTTGGTACGTTGGATGTGAGTGAGGAATGTCATCAATGTCACACGACTATTGACGTATCCAATCTCTCATCAGGTAACTTCTTTGCTATTGTCAATCCTTCAGATGCAATATCTGAATATTTACAAGCGCATGAAGACCATTATAATTTTGTGATGCACGAAAGACACCACGAGAGGGGTCACTTGAAAGATGTTTATGATGGGAAATGTTATCGTGATTTTGTTAAGAATTTACCAGAGTCAGATAAATACCAGTACGCCACAGCGACATTCAACACTGATGGAGCGCCTGTGTTTGAAAGCTCTACGTATTCCATTTGGCCGATTTATCTTATGATCAATGAATTGCCTGTGGAAGTTAGACTGAAGAACCTCATAGTCTGTGGGCTATGGTTTGGTAAAAGCAAACCCCAAATGAACGTTTTTTTAGACCCCTTTGTTGAAAAAATCAATGAGCTTTCATCTGTAGGCATTAGTTGCAAAATTAAAGGGAAAACACTCAACGTGAAGTTGTATGCATTGATCTGTTGTGTCGATACCATCGCTCGTTCTCCCATGAACGGAACTATGCAGTTCAACGCCTTTTACGGGTGCGATTGGTGTCTTCACCCTGGAGAATGGTTTGAGGGATGCGTGCGATATCCACTTTCGGAAAGTGTATGTGAAAATAGAGACATGAAAAGTACTATAAAACTCATGAAAGAAGCAGTCACTAAGGGGCTGCCTATCCTGGGTGTTAAAAATGCTTCACCATTGATTAACTTGCTATTTTTTGACATTATTCTGGGGTTTGTTCCGGATTACATGCATTGTATCCTAGCTGGTGTCGCAAAGCAAATAACGGAGTACTTGATGAAACTCATTTCAGCACCTGATCTGAAAATTCTAGAATTGCGGTTATCTCAAATCAGAGCTCCCAATCAGTTGGGTCGTTTATCCAGGCCACTGAAAGATCGAGCTATGTGGAAAGCACGTGAATGGGAGAATTGGTTGCTATACTATAGCATTCCGGTGCTCGATTCAATCATAGATCAAAAACTGCTCAAACATTGGAGTCTACTTGTTGAAAGTTTATACACACTTTTGAAAACTGATATCACATGTGAGGAATTAGACGAAGCTGATCGAAAATTACACGAATTTGTTTGCGGAGTGGAGCAATTGTATTCGAAAGCCGCCATGACGTATAATGTTCACCAACTTTTACATATTGCAAAAAGTGTCTACGACTGGGGACCCCTATGGGCACATTCGGCTTTCGCATTTGAATCTGGAAATCACAAATTGCTCACTGCAATTCAGTGTGCTAAAGGAGTTAACCAGCAAATACTCCGTTTTTTAAATATGCAGCGTTCTGTAGCTATACTTGAAAAGCGTCTTGACCCATATTTTTCCGACATTGTGAACCAGTATTTTGGTAATCTCAACAGACCACAAACTCAGAAATGTCTTCAATTATCCGGAATTACTTATTTTGGAAACGGGAAAATAATTGACAAACTATTACTGGATACGTTTGGGATATCTGTAAATGCGAAAGTTTTTGTTAGAATGGTGAAGAATGGCTGTTTGTATGCTTCTTCAGGAAAACAAAACTTACGGTCGTGTAATTCTTTTGCACAACTGATCAACAGAACTTATGTTCAAATTAATACATTTGTTGTCGATGAAGATAGTGATAGACGAATAGCGATATGTAATGTTGTAGAAACAACGGCCTCCGAATTATCAAGCTCAATACGAAAAATTCGAAGAATCGCTGACGAGGTATTTGCTGTGAATACGAGCGATATTGAAAAAGTATGTGTTTTTCTCGATGTTACAAATACCAGATA
Source organism: Euura lappo (assembly GCA_018257835.1). Classification (NCBI taxonomy): domain Eukaryota; kingdom Metazoa; phylum Arthropoda; class Insecta; order Hymenoptera; family Tenthredinidae; genus Euura; species Euura lappo. Next base: position 134,211 of record JAEUYN010002211.1, read on the forward strand.
TATTTCCTCAGTACCAAACTTATTCAAATATTAGTAATTGTGTACAAGAACCGGTTACCATACACTAGTAGAATTAGTAAGTATGGCCTTTTGCCATTGTCCCAGTGACTTTTTTCATCCCAGTAATGAGGATCATTTGTCTCAACAACGCAACGAGTAAAAAATTTTCGGTTTTTTAGCAACTAGTTTGAATCTTCAGTCTTCTACTCCTCACCAGAAAATATTGCAACCAAATCTATAAAATAAAATAAAGTATGAAAGTACAAAATTTTGACCGAAAGTGAGATGTACATATGGACAATGAGTATTAGATGAGGCGTATGAAAATTGTTGAATGTACAATATTTCATATTTACTGGCTTAGGGGCCTCATTGACGTGATAATTAAACGTAATTAGCAAGTAAGAAACGAAAAGAATATGTAACAGAACTCTAGTCTCCAATTTTTAAGTTTATGATTATTATAATTACGTGCTTCATCCGAATGTATGCTTTTACATTACTCTATCGTGCCTTCATATCTATTTATTATACTTAAAGCGTACACCATTTCTTATTTTATAATCTATTTCCATGTTTTTTGTGTGAACTTTCCTGAACTATCAAACTTGGTTTTCCAATTGGCCTAGCGCAGGTTTCTGTTTTTTTTTTTGTCTGTGTAAAAGATTGCCCATCGATGAATAACATAGGAAGTTACGTATCAAAGATAAGAATCGTGTTTTACTGTTTATTTAGCTATTTAATTTGAATTGTCTTCAGATAAACAAGGCTGCATAATTAATAAACGTTATTGCCAACCTTATTTTTGTGCACTCATTTATTCGTTTCGAAAGGTATCAAATTATTCATATCAATTGATCATGAATTTCGATTATTATTATTATTATTATTTTTGATTGAAAATAAAAATTCGTATCTTCAACCGTATTACAAATCACATGATAAATAACGTGATAAATTACATACCTTCATCCATGTTGTAGATCTTGTAATAAATCACATGGTAACTTATATGGTAAATTATGTGGTTAATTTCGACCAAATTTCTTCCATAATTGCATACGATTTACCATGTGGTTTATCAGGTACTTTACCATAACCTTTATCACATGAACTTTTTCAGTAGGGCCAGACAATCAGTCGACGAAAGCTTTTTCTTTCTCCTGTAATCTTCGAAAGATATTTAACCCCGTATTTAACCAAACGGGCTGTGAGCTGGACGAACGTGCAACGTAAACACCACGTGTTGACACTGAAAGTAAAGGCTGTATAAAACTCGACAGCGCAGCCGGAATGCGCAGAGTGTTATGAATATACAGAGCTACGATTAGTTGGCGCTTGGGGCTCGACGGTGGCGGCAATAAATTCTCACCGCTACTAGACATTCAATTTGAACAAAAGGCATGCCGGCATGCAAGCCTATTTTTTCAGTGTTGCCAACCCTAAATAAATTTCTTTAGATCTAAAGAATTTTGACGTCCCCTAAAGAAAAGCGAGGTCTGCAAGCGTCTCGTAAATTTCATTGGATTTGAAGCAACTATATAAAGATTTATTTGACATTTTTGAACACATTTTTAAAAACGTATTGACATCAAAAACGTGATAAAATTCGAATTCCTATAAAAAATGTAGCATCCATAGAAATCTAAAGAAATCTAAAGAATTTTTAACCACCTCCTAAAGAATTTCTCGTTTTGGAGGTTGGCAACACTGATTCTTAGTGACCCGTACGGCGAAAGCGATTCTCTAACAAAAAGATTGGCGGTGCACTAGACTCTGCTTTGTGGAAGAAAACTGTTCAAATTGCAAACGAGCCTTGCAAGAGTGTCATGGCTTCTGTCAAAAGACGTAAAACGTATCTAGATGGCGACCAAGATAATGACGAAAACATAAATTACATCGCAAGATACAGAGCGACGAAGAGAGTTGCGCTTGAAGAAGAAAGTCGTGGACAAGTAAGTTGAATCACTATTAAGAGGAAATGATAGGTGCGTGAGTGCGAGAGAGATAGCGCCATAGGCCCCACCGCGGGAGCGAGAGAGACGCACTCGGAAACAGCTTGCGTTACACCTTAAAGTAAACGGTGTACATTAATAGTATATTATGCTACAAGGGAGGAAAACGAACACGAGGTGAAAATTGCGCTCATCCCGTGTGGCATATGCTATTTTTCACCCGACTTCGATAAAATGACCTTATTCCGTCAATGTAACGCGAGTGGAAAGTACGTAATCAATTTTTGACCAGAAGGAAGAGAAGTGATTAACCGGACAGAAAAGTAAATTGCCCGGCAATCTACTTTTTTGCCCGGCAATCGACTTTTCTTCCCTCTGGTCCAAAATTGACGACTTTCGACCCGCGTTTCAGGGGCGAAATAGAAATACGGTCATTTTGTCGTAGCGGGTGAAATAGTATATTGAGCGACAAGGAGGCACACTGATCGTTCGTTGCATGCCGAACGTGAGTATTGCAAATACGAGCGGCCACAATACCATTGCTCCTTGTTGCACACTATAACAAGATTATGATCTACGCGTTTTGAGGTTAGGTGGACCGTTGAAGAATCTGACATTTGACTATGAATTCCCATGGGCGTACAATGATGACCACGTTTCAGTCCAAGGACACACTTCCATGGGTCCTAAGGAAACAGACGTAACTCAGGAAATTTTTCCTGCATTTTGTCTGTTGTATCCTGCACGGCGAGTTACGTCCGTTCTAGACTGCCCGCTGAGTTACGTCTGTTTCCTTAGGACCCGGCGACTTTTCTGTACTGCATGCATGCGCGTTCCTCGAACCACTTTTGTATTACTGATAGTTACCCCTATATTAATAATTTTCTTAATTTCAGGCCTTGCAGAATGACACTTGTCAAGAGAATGATGACAACAATGAAACATCGATAGAGATTGTTCCTCATCTTAGTGACAGTGAAGTACTCGACGATGTAAGTTAAAAAGTTGATTTCTGAAGAATGAACATTTTAGTCTAATGCTGGTAATGGGTTGCTTAACGAAATTAGGTCGATTCTCAATCAAAAAATGTTTTTTTCATAATTGTGAAACTCAAGATGAATAATAGCCTGTTTATCGATGAAACTACATTTCACAGATTTCCAGAGAGGTCATAGGACATCTCTCTCAGGTTCTACATTTTGGAACCTGGAGACACCTCTAGAAACTGTGCTGGTTGATTCTCTTACCGAGAAGTCTTTTTATTTTCTTGTTGGGCATACGCATGTGCAGTTCAACTAATGCCTCGACTCTGAAATACTTTTTACTGTGCACGAGCGAATGTTAACCTATCTATGAAAGACTTTACTGAATTCACAAAATAATTTGAGTATTTTTCAAATTTATAGGTGACACCTGTAGCTGACAATGGTGCTACTAGCCTACATGATTCGAGTAGCTCTGATGAAGAATGTCATGGAACGAATATTTTTCACAACTACCGTACAGCTCTTGAAGATCTACTAGAAAGTCCAGGGTTCTGCGATACGGTAACCAATCCAGTGAAAAAAAGTCCAGCGGAGTTACTGTTAATGGTATTGAAATACTCACTCAGTAACAAATTATCATTGACGTCCACAGAAAATTTACTACGCCTCATAAATAGCATATTTTCTACGTCAGTAACACCGGACTCTAGATACATGATTGACAAATTATTCAATCAAAAAGATGGAGTAGAATTTCATGCAACTTGTCCTCAGTGTAGCATGTACATAGGTAAATTTGGTGCATTAGGTGTCAGTGAAAAATGTCCGAATTGTCAGAGTATTATTGACGTATCACAGCCATCCTCTGGAAATTACTTCGCAATTGTAGATCCGTCAGATGCCATCAGCGAATATTTACATGCACACGAAGATTACTATCATTTCGTAATGCGAGAACGACGCCATGAGAAGGGTCATTTAAAAGACATATATGATGGAAAAGCTTACCGTCATTTCACTAACAACTTACCGGAACTTGAAAGACACCAGTACGTTACTGCGACATTCAATACTGATGGGGCACCAGTGTTCGAGAGTTCGACGTATTCAATTTGGCCAATATATCTTATGATTAACGAGTTACCTGTGGCAGATAGATTTAAAAACCTAATAGTTTGTGGCCTATGGTTTGGAAAAAGCAAACCACAGATGAGCGTATTCTTAGACCCTTTTGTGGAAAAAATTAATAGTTGTACGTATTGATATGTTGTGTGGATACCATTGCTCGTTCTCCCATGAACGGAACCATGCAATTTAACGCGTTTTACGGGTGCGATTGGTGTCTCCATCCTGGAGAGTGGTTTGAGAGATGCGTCCGATACCCGGTTTTGGAAAGTATTTGCGAAGAAAGAAATAACCGAAGTACAATAAAACTCATGAAAGAAGCTGTGGAAAAAGGATTGCCCGTTTTTGGTGTGAGAAATGCTTCACCACTGATTAATTTATCATTCTTCGACATCATCAAGGGATTCGTTCCCGATTATATGCATTGTCTTCTTGCTGGTGTTGTAAAACAATTGACAGAGTACCTAATCAAACTTATCCCAGTACACGATTTAAAAATTATAGAATCTCGCATAGCGAAAATCAGAGTTCCTAATCAGTTGGGTCGTTTGTCCAGGCCTTTAAAAGATAGAGCTATGTGGAAAGCGCGTGAATGGGAGAATTGGCTGCTATACTATAGTCTACCAGTATTGGATTCCATGATAGATGTAAAGTTACTTAAACACTGGAGTCTACTTGTAGAGAGCTTATATACGCTCTTGAAAACCGACATCACATGTGAAAAATTGGATAAAGCTGACCAAAAACTGCATGAGTTTGTTTGTGGAGTAGAGCAACTATATACTAAGGCTGCGATGACGTATAATGTCCATCAACTTTTGCACGTTGCAAGAAGTGCTTACGAATGGGGGCCACTATGGGCGCATTCCACTTTTCCATTTGAAGCTGGAAATCATGAGTTACTCACTGCAATCCAGTGTGCCAAGGGAGTCAACCAACAGATACTGCGATTTTTGAATATGAAGCGTTCCGTAGATATTCTGGAAAAGCGTCTCTACCCCAATTCATCTGACATTGTAAATGCATACCGAGCCTTTCTGAGGAAGCGAAACAGACCCTCTCTCTCCCTCGCCCAGGTATGCCCAACGCAGGCCTGTGGAGGGGGAAGGGTTCGTTTCGCTTCCTCAGAAAGGCTCAGTATAACAGTAATCTCGTCAAGCTGCGTACAAAAAAATACATTCAAATATCAGGCATCACTTATTTTGGAAGTGGAAAAATAATTGATAAGCAATTACTCGACAAATTTCACCCATCGTCAACTACGAGATCGTTTCTTAGAATTGTGAAAAATTCCTGTCTGTATGCTTCTTCGGCGAAGGAAAATTTACGGTCGTGCAATTCATACGCACAACTTATTGACAAAACGTACGTCAAAATGAATAAATTGGTTGTGGACGAAGAAAAAAATCAGCAATTAGTGTTGTATAATGTCGTACGAACCACGCCTTGTGAATTTTCAACCTCTATTCAAAGAATCCAAAAGATTGATGATGACGTAGTTGCTGCAAGTACAATCAAAATCGACAAAGTCTGTGTTTTCCTTGATGTAACGGAAGATAGATACATATCTTCCGTTCCAAATTTATATAAATACTAGGTCACACGCGCCCGGAGTAGGTGGCGATACATGCGGTGCATTTCTCTAATAGCACGGTTTGGGTGCCACACTACACTATTGGGTATCCAGACTACCCTGCGTTACGAAAAAAGCTCAGTATATACTTCTGATACTCAGTGTATGTATAGTACCTGTGTATTTATTATATATATACATTTTTTTTCTTATATTATATATTTTCATTGTTATATTCTATGTATACATAATCACAAATCTGATCACTCCTTTGCTGTGAAATGTTCAGCAACCAATGAAAAAGACTCTAAACACTACGTAGATACTCTTCTTCTCATATCCGATCAATGCTTTGCTGTGAAATGTTCAGCAAACAATAAAGAAGACTCTCCTCGATATGATGTGGATACTATTTTTAAGCATTAGGTCTGCTTTTTATGAGATATCCAGATGTAAGTGTTTTTTCCATTGAGCCGTCAGATTATCTAATGACAAGATTCGAAATTATTTTGGATTGTGTTTTTGAAATTATTTTTACCTAAAAAGGAGAGAAAATTAATACTTTTGAATTTTCTCCTCAATTGTAACTCGTTATTATATTCAAATTTAATTGTAGAAGTGTTTTTTTTACTGTAAATAACCTTTAAATTTGTAGCCGACTCGTAATTAATCACGTAATTACGTAACTCGTTATTATATTCAAATATTTAATTGTAGAAGTGTCTTTTACTGTAAATAAACTTTACATTTGTAGCCTACTCTATTTTCTACCTACTTTCCCATTTTCAGAAGAATATTTAATAATTTTAAGTTATATTGATTTTCTTTTCATTTGCTACGCAAAATGATATTTCATTTATTTAATTATGTTTGAATTACATCTGTCTGATAATTATTAGATCAGATTACATAATAAATTATGTAATTAATGATGTGATGAATGTGAAGCGAAATTCTTTCATAACTCCTTATGATTTAGCATGTCATTAATGATGTGATTTATTTGGTATTTTCTCATCACATTTATCACATGAACTTTTTCAGTAGGGAAAGCTTGGCGAAACACGGGAAACGTTGATCCGGCGAAGAAACCAAAGACCATTTACCCCAACCGACGATTGTCTGAAGGTAACGTTCAAATATGATGATCCCACATGAGACAAAAGGTTAACAGATTAACCATTTTTTAAATGCAAAAAAATATCCGCACAGTTGAAGTTGAACATCTTCTTGACAATCTTCGAGACGGAAGGTAGGACACCTCTCTCAAGAATTGCCCAACAACTCAACATCTCAAAGAAAACCATTTACAAGGTCCTGCGTGCTGAGCAGTATAAGGCTTACAAGATGCCAGAACACCAGGAATTCCTTGGAAATGATTTCGAGCAGCGAATGGTTTTCTGTGAAAGGATGATGGACCGTCTAAATGTTGACCCGGGACTGCTGCAACGGATTTGCTTTACAGATGAATGCACTATCGAATTAGTTGGTGCACCAAACAGGCAAAACAACCGAATCTGGGCGCAGGAAGCACCGAAGGAAGTTCTGGAGACGCACACACAGTACCGTGGAAAGGTTAGTGTGTGGATGGGCATGGTCGGAGAGCAGCTCGTAGGACCATTTTTTATCGATGGCAACTTGACGGGCGCAAAATATCTGCAAATGCTCCGAGAGCAGATAGTACCTGCGATAAGAGCCATCCGAGAGAATGTGAGAAACTTCAATTGCGTAATTTTGTTACATAAAACTTATCATGTAGCTGTATTTGTTGTAGGGGGCGGAGATCTGGTTTCAACAGGACGGTGCACCGCCTCATTATACACTTGCTGTTAGGAGATACCTCAACGAGCAATTCGAAGGGCAATGGATTGGGAGAGGTGGCCCTGTGCAATGGCCACCTCGTTCGCCAGATCTGACCCCACTCGATTACTCCTTGTGGAGTTGGTTAAAAAACCAAGTCTACGCGAGAGGGCCGATGGAAGACGTCCAGGCACTCAGGACCAGAATAACCGAGATCATCGCCGAAGTCAGCCCTCAGATGGTACTCAATATGACAAACGAATTTTATAACCGGGTGGGATATTGTAGTGCCGCTGAGGGAGGACATTTCGAACATCTGATCCGCCGGCGTGTCGTTTGAACTCAAGTAGAATTTGGTCTGTGGAAGACCATTGAAGACATCAATTTGCAAGTCTGAACTCGTGAGTTCTCTAATGCACCCCAACAGAACACACTCTGTCTTAAGATAGAGAGACAGTAATGCAGTCAGCTTATTCGATGAAACCTAACGAGCCCTGCCAAGACCGATTTCAGTCACGGAGAAGATCACAGGCCGCGGTCAGGTCTCTCGCTGAAAGTCGACGATACACGCTGAATCTCTCTTGAGCAACGCAGTAATTCACTAGCTGCTTCCGAACTCCTTGGAGAGTCTGAAAGATCCACACCGAAGTGGGTGTTCTTTGGAATACTGCGTCGCAGCGTTCGCAGTCGTCTCAGGTGACCTTGAAATGTTGTGAATATATTGCAATCTGGCAAGAGAAACCAATCCGTAACTGCTAGGCCTTAACGTTTCAGATGCATGGATACTTCTTGCCTCGAAGCCACGTTTTGACTCCTCGAGCGCCTCGAAAAGTCTCAATAATCCACGCCAAGACTGTTTCCAGACGCAGCAAAAGGTACAAGCTGCAGTCGAGTCTGTCGTTCAACCTCAAGAATAGACACCGGAACAAGATTTATACAATTAGTAGCAATAAAAGGACTTCAATCCAAACAATAATTCATTATCTGTTTATGAATTGATACTCCAATCACTTTCCTTACCAGCTGCATTTCCATCTGCTTATTTTCACTTATTCACACGATTGACTGATATTTGAAAAATCGAGCATCCTGTTGATTATGCTGCAAGGCTGCATGAACATCAGAATATTCCGCGGTCAATTAATTTACAAACAGAGATCGGATTCCTTGTCGGGAAGTCGACGGAGAATTTACTTTTCGTCGGCTTAAGGCGCAGAATCTGGTCTGCGTCCACCCGAGGTTTCGACGGAGAATTCACTCTCGGCAGACTCAAAGCAAAGAATCCAGTCTCCGTTAAAGAAGAAGTCACCCTCCGTCGACTTGAGTCGAAGAATCTAGTCTCCGTAGACCTAAGGCGAAGAATCTAGTCTCCGTAGACCCAAGGCGTCGTCAGAGAATTCACTCTCCGGAGACTCAAGGCGAAGAATCTAGTCTCCGTAGAGCCAAGGCGTTGCCAGAGAATTCACTCGGTGGACTCAAGGCGAAGAATCTAGTCTCCGTAGAGCCAAGGCGTTGCCAGAGAATTCACTCGGTAGACTCAAGGCGAAGAATCTAGTCTCGGTGGACCCAAGGCGTTGCCAGAGAATTCACTCTCCGGAGACTCAAGGCGAAGAATTTAGTCTCCGTCAAAGAAGAAGTCACCCTCCGTCGACTTGAGTCGAAGAATCTAGTCTCGGTAGACCTAAGGCGAAGAATCTAGTCTCCGTAGACCCAAGGCGTCGTCAGAGAATCCACTCTCCGGAGACTCAAGGCGAAGAATCTAGTCTCCGTAGAGCCAAGGCGTTGCCAGAGAATTCACTCGGTAGACTCAAGGCGAAGAATCTAGTCTCGGTGGACCCAAAGCGTTGCCAGAGAATTCACTCTCCGGAGACTCAAGGCGAAGAATTTAGTCTCCGTCAAAGAAGAAGTCACCCTCCGTCGACTTGAGTCGAAGAATCTAGTCTCCGTAGACCTAAGGCGAAGAATCTAGTCTCGGTAGAACCAAGGCGAAAGAATTCAGTGTCATTGATCATTTTTAATGGTTCATAAACATCAGAACATTTCCTATAATACTCTCAATCAGTGTCGAGCATTACAATTGCAATTCATTATTGTTATAAATGTAATTCATTATTTTTGTACCAACAATTGTAATTGGCATTTATAACAATAATAACTGACAATTGTAATTTATTATTGTTGCAATTACAATTGTAATTTATTATTGTTGTGAATTACAATTGTAATTTATAATGGAAATGTAATCAATTGCACTTTTTTTTTGATCCACCAGGTATTGGACTTTCGTCCACGTCCCAAAATCAATTGCACTTAACCTCAATCTAACCACAAAATTTGAATCGCGCGTTTCGGCGCGTTGAAACAAAACCAAGTTAGTTTGAACGAGGCATATCTGGAATCACGGAATCGTTCAAATTAGTCTAATGGATGAGAGTCTGATTCAAGCAGCCGTAGTGAGTGGACGTATTAGCAGTGTTTACTACAGTGACCCGGATAAACGTACGCAAGAACACAATAATACCTGGCGCTGCCAGCTCTAAGATGAGCAGCTTCGTCAAGGCGAACTGTCTCAGCTGTAGAGAGGAAATTCAACAAACATTCATAACGAATGAAATAACCCAAAAACAATACAATCTAGACAACAATCTGGTTGTAGTCACAAACCCAACCAAATGCCCTAAGTGCGCTACAGACAACGTAATAATAATTCCAGTATCAGAAATCAACCTAACAGAAATAGAAGGGTGCCGGTTCCAAGTAACCACGGCCAAACTAAACCTACTGAATGACAAACTGGATAAAAAAACGGCTGTAAATCACCAACCAATCCAAAGCATGGACACCACTGAAACAGCATGGCAACATGCACCCTCGTCATCAAAACGACGTAGCACAGACCACGCAGACGGTCACGTGCAAACTCAAAAACCCAAACACGATTCCAAAGCTACAAAGACCGAAGATAATGCCACGTCGAAACCAAAACAAGGCCTACCCCCATCCTTATCCACACCGACAACTGCAGCTAGAACGCCGCCAGTCTACAACAGACCGGAACTCCAAGGTAAAGGACCACCAATCATTATTAAAAACACTTACTGGTGCAAACTAGAGAACATCAAGGGCCTCGCACGAATCTGTGAATCCAACGACGCAACCCTAAAAACTAATGGTAAAGACTCCGTCCTGATAAAATCGAATAACAAAGCAACACACCATGCGCTAATTGAAGACCTCAAAGAACGCGGGGTACCATACGCAACACTATCTGGTAACCCAAAACGTAAACAAGCGATCATAAAAGGCCTATATACGGGTGTAAGAGTCAACACCTACCCAAAAGAGCAACTCGAAAACGACGATGCACTGCAAAAAGAAGTAATCACTGATATCAAGGACAGATATAACATACAAGTCACGGAAGTTCGATTCTTTCTTTCAGGCTACACAGCTCTAATTGTCCTACCCCAGGACACGGACATGCGTGAGATCTATAAAATAAACACGGTACTGTACCAAAAAGTGAAAATAGAGAAATACAAGCCATCATCCCCAGTGGTCATGCAATGTAAAAACTGCCTAGACTACGGTCACACAATGGCCTTCTGTAATAGACCTCAGACAATTGAGCACTCGCATTGTGCCAACTGCCAATCGCCGGACCACTCAGCAGCGCAACGTGCACAGTGCCCGAAATTCCTAAAAATTAAACAGCAGCCACCGCAAAAAAGAAACACCAAAGAAAACCACACACAACCTCCCCAAAATACGAATCAAAATCAAAACGTAAACGAACGGCCAGCAAGACAGGAGGGAACGCAGTCTGCACCAGACGAAGAACCTACATCGCTGGACACCAACCACGAGCTAAACCCAGAACCTGATACACGGGTCACTACACCTACGTTAAAGCGACCAGAACAACGCACATACGCAAATGCCACACAGCGCGCGGTACCCAAAAAACGAAACACCGAAGCAGTAAACTCCCTATTCGCAGGAGCGAGGACCTCCTCAGACGAAAAAACTAAAATAGATAGATCGAAACTACTCATCAAAGTAGTCGAAGTACTGAGAAATCTAAGCAACAATATAAACCTACTAGTCGCATTCGAGACCCTCGAAGAAATAACAAACCCAACAACAACCGTAAAACGAGCGATGGAGGTAATGTTACAGCTACTAAATAACAATGGATAACCTTACGATCCTCCAAATCAACATCAACGGTATTAGGAACAAGATGACAGAGTTCAAAAACATTGTCGAAAGCAAAAGACCAAAAATAATAGTAGTCAACGAAGTTAATACGACTAGACCACACAAACACAATCTTATAGACTATATCAAAATACACGATGTGAAACATCGGCGACTCGGCACCTTCATGTACATACACAGAAGCCTCGACTTCGTACAACTCAGACCACTCAACTCGCTCGAAGGATGTGTCATCAAACTATTCCTAAAAGACGCTCCAGCAATAACCATTGCAGGCATTTATTGCGCCAACCACCATCACAGACAAATACTCCAAGACATCGAAGAACTCCTCAGCATACCTAACGCAATACTTATCGGCGACTGGAATGCGCACCACGAATCACTCGGTTCCAATACAACGGACAGGAGGGGCACCACCATACACAACGCGGTCAGCCAAAGCCACCAGATTATAAAACCAGGAAACATCAACCAAAGCAGACAATTCAACAGAGGCACAACTTTACTGGACTTCGCTCTGACAAACATCGCTAACACTCACATGGACATGACGGCACTGTCACCGATCAGCGACCACGCCCCTATCAACCTAACAATTCAGCTGAAACCAAGAAGCACAACTCCTAAACGAAGATACCTGAAAAACGCTGACTGGGAATCCTTCACACAATTGACACAAATGCAACCAACCCCAAACACAACGGAAACAGAAATTGAAAATTCCATTAAAAAGTTAACCGACACCATAATTTCCGCACTGGACAAGGTCGCCCCGCTCACGGAGGATAAGGCTAAGAGAACGCTCCCGCCAGAGATCAGGCGCATGATAAGACACAGCTACACCTGCAGAAAACGGGCCTACACGTCAAGAGATCCCCATGTGCAGTTTGACTACTCGAACGCAAAAACATCATTAAAAGCTGCAATCGCCTGCCACAACTCTACCACCTGGTGCAAACTACTGGACAACCGAGATAACCACTCAAAGAAACTATGGTCGATCCAAAAAGCTCTAAAAAAACCAGGATCACAACAGCCCATACTATCTGGCTGTGACACTCCGAAAGAGGTCGCAACCCTACTTACCAGAACTTCACTAGTCGATCAGTCCCCAGTCGAGCCACATCTCCAGATGACCTGCAAGACAGTGCCGAACCTACCACTGCCATCAACAAATCCCCGCGAAGTGCACCGCACCCTGTCTTCCTTTAAAAACAACAAAGCCCCAGGACCCGACACAATAACAGCACAGCCGTTAAAAAACATCCACAAAACCGCCCTGATCCAACTCACCAACATCATCAATGCGTGTCTCTCTCTTAACTACTACCCTGCAACCTGGAAAACTGGAACCTGTGTGTTTATACACAAGCCAGGTAAACCTATCAACGACCCTGCATCCTACAGACCAATAACCCTATTAGACCTGATGGGAAAAGCTATGGAAAAAATCATCCTCACTAGACTACAATCGACACAGAAAAAAATACCACACTCACAACACGGCTTTACCAAACAGAAGGGTACTCATACACAATTACTACGTACCTCCCACTTCATTGAATCCCAATTCGACGAAAAAAAATCTACCTGCATGATAGTTACGGACCTAACCAAAGCCTTTGACTGCATAAACCACAAAGCACTACTATACAAACTGGACATCCTAGATACGGAAATCGGCCTTATAAAACTACTAGAAAGTTATTTATCAGATCGAACCGTAATCGGAAAATATAACAACTCCTACAGCGACCCAACCCCCGTAACCCACGGAGTACCACAAGGATCGGTCCTCGGGCCAGTTTTGTTTAATATCTACATGCATGACGTACCTCAATTTAACTCCCGCACAAGCATGACCTCCCAATACGCGGATGACCTGGCCATCCTTTGCTCATCCACCTCACCCGACATCGCTAGCCATTGTGCGGCAATGGCCGCAGATGACATAATCGACTACTACAAGATTTGGGGGTTGAAACCTAATGCCTCAAAAACACAGGCAACCACTTTTACACATAAAATAAAGTTCGACAGACATCTTTTCATAGACAACACTAGTATCATCATCAAAGACAATATAAAATACCTTGGAGTCACCTTTAATAAATTATTCAAACTAACACGACATATAACAAACACACTCGACAAATTCAACGCAACCTGCTGGCTCCTAAATCCCATAATAGGGCACCAGGCTGAAACAAACATAACAACAAAATACAAAATAATACGCTCCTGCCTACTACCAATTTTAGATTACGGTATCACAGCCTTACTCCCCCTTGTCAGCAAGACATCAGTCAAAAGATTAGAGACAGCATACAAAATCTGCCTCAAGCGCGCTGCGAACTTACCACGCTCATTCGAAACAGCTGGACTGTACACAATGACTGACGAACAAAACTACACAGAAAGACTGAAAAAACTCCACAAAAAACTACTAACAAATCTGGACAACACTGCAGATTCATACCTAACCACAGCGAGCAGAGAAATATACAAAACGTATAACAGACAAAACCCTCTACTGGAAACCCCTAGGCTGTAAGATAGAATAAGTTACATTAGGATAGATTAAGAAATAGCGCAAAGCAAAATTAACACAAGCAAGAAAAAACAACCATGTTACCCACGCAAATATTACACGAACATATCCTGTTAAAAAACTCTAATAACACCACGGTGAGAGCAGACACAAACACAATACACTTAATATTGTCAAGCTGGAGAGCTACTACTTACCCACAATTTGAATAAATACATTAAAAAAAAAAAAAAGTCTAATGGATAATTTCTATGAGGTAATCCAAGGACTTCTCACTGTCGCATGGACAAAAGATTATAGTTCTAATAACCAATTCAACGATGAAACATGGGTGACTGAACGGACCCAAAATATTGCATAGTTAACGGTACCAAACAAAACAGGTTTAGCAAAACTAAAATATGTGGTTCTAAACACTATTTGCAAAAAATCGAGTATGGTAAACAACAACATTATATAACTTCATAGACTTCAAATTATATTCCACCGTACTGTATGATATGAGACGTGTGACCACTTTTTCAAGTATGATTTACTATTCCGTTAGTATACTAATAACGTAACAAGTAATCCCTACAACTTTTTTTTATAGTCTCTTTGACGACATCGTATAGCTTCCCCATAATGACGCAAATAGTTACTGTGGCTGAGCCTGTTCGTTGATTTAACTATACATGAGATCCTTATTGACTCGAAATTTATGGTTAACCATACTACATGACGTAAGTCACACTGACCAATCCTGGTATTTCAATATCCCATACTAGGACGTATGAAGAACCTAAAAAATAATCCCTATAACTATTCTTTGTAGTCGCTATGCCCAAGTCGTGTGGCTCAGTTGGTTGACGCATAATTACTGGCACTATTCCGGAAAGTTACACAAACTATTTCGACGGTAAAACATGACCATTTGATACAGTACTTATAACAATACACCATATTGATATTCCGGTTGAAATGTATGTTGTTGCAACCACATATGTGTCAGTCCACGTCGCGTCAGACCGGACAGCTTTCTGACACTAAGTCTCTGATTTCGAAATCAATTTTTTTAACACGTTCTTTGCAACAAATGAATGCAGCAAACAATTTTTATTTTATTTTTATCGCCCCTAGTTTAGAAGTCACAAGGGGTTGAAAATCATAAAAAACTGCCAAAAATCGAAAACACGCTCTCCTTCAACTGTCCATATCTCCGGTTCTATCTATCCTACAGACTTCTTCGAAACGGCATTTTGTAGCTCTTGAATGGCACTTTCTGGTCATATTTATTGTATTCCAGAGCCATCAACAATTCCATTTGTTATAAATAATTATATTATTCAAACGTAGTTTTCGAGGCTTTCGCACGCTCTGAAAATTTTGAAAAAAATACCAGTGTATTTCTTGGTCAATTTCCTATAGGAAACCTCAACTTTTAGAATGGTGCATGCATGGGCACTGTGTCAAAACAATAGATTTATAAGTGACGGCGCGCGCGACTGCGCTAATCGACACGGGCCGTGACGCGGAGCTAGAGTAAGGAGCATTTATAGAGCGTGTGGGGCGCATATAATATTTATACATATACAATAACGTTTCAATTTATACTTGTTTATTAAATATCAAAGTAATATCAAGTCAGTAATATAACTAAAACTATTATATAATTATTGACTGGTAACTATAACTAAAACTATAATTAACGTTTACTTAGAAACAAGGGCCTCGACGGATCCTTCTGCATTAGAGTAGCTCTTGGCTATCAATTTCTTTTTCGTTACTGGCCTAATACAATGAAATGTTAGTGTGCCACGGCCCACTTTGCTTTTTCAAAACGAGCTTTCAATGCAGTTGTTAGTACCTAGAGGGGTCCGCCTCCGGGGGGGGTCCGACTCGGGGGGGTCGTCGTCGTCGTCGTTCTTTGAGAAACAAGAGTCTTGGACAATTGATTTTCAACTACACATTCTTTGTTAATTGAAAACCCTTTTTCAACAAAGGCGTTGCCGTGAGAAAGAATAAAGATAGTTTTCAGAAAATCCATCAAGTCTTTCGCTTCTGGATTAGTAATGAAGATGACATTTTTCCAGAAGTGGTCAAGACGTTCGTTTGTTCTTGAATAAGATTTCAATAAATCTAGAACCAGTGGTTTTGAACACACATCTTGGAATTCCCGCTCAATTTTGTCAGCTACGTTGCCACCTAATAAATTGCTTTCAACGAACACTTCTAAGGTAGATCTCAAGCGTGACAAATATTGATTTCCTGTCAAAATGATAGCTGGATCACAAAACGTGATAGCTCTGGTGAACTTATATTTCAAAGGAGATTTAACTATCAAATTCGTGCAGAGTGTTTTTAACATCAATCTAGAGTTTTGTGTTCACGGGAGAAAGAAGGACACCGATACACCCAACTATCTTTCCAATGTCTCTATTTATCACGTCCTACACGGAACTAAACACCGCTTATTATGATCCGTTCTCCTTGCGGGTTCTAAGACAACTGCCTGTCCGGCGTCCCAGCTCCCCGGGCTCCCCTCGCCCGAGCGTTCAGCCCTGACAGCCGGGGCGATGAGCCGCCGGTCAGGCGGGTACCCACGACCTGGGTGCCCGGGCGTAACAACCCTTACCCCCGTACGAAGACAGGGTCTTTGGACCGCGTGCCGCAGGACCTGAAACCCAAAATTGCCTTCGCGGCGCCTTGCCTGCGTGGCGGTATTTTGCATGTGTGTGTAGGTTTGCCTTGCGGCGGTGTGTGATCAGCCCTTATGGCGTGTGTTCTGTACTTAGGTTTGCCCTTGTGGCACCTTGCCTGTGTGGCGGTATTTTGCCTTTGGTTTGCCTTGCGGCGGTGTGTGATCAGCCCTTATGGCGTGTGTTCTGTAATCAACAAACATGGCCGGTTAGTGGCATCGATTTATTTACCCAGTATAGGTTCGGGCTTACAACGGGGCCCGCGAACAGGCAAATAAGTACACCGAGTAATCAATCATATGAGAACAGATAACAAACTTATTCAAATAATATTCAATTCAATTTAAAAATAACAAAAATATTCGCGAGCGGTAAAAACGCAGGAAATCAATCAGAAGGTGCCCCTCCATCTGGGACAAGCGAACTCAAGCGCCTCGCGCCCCAAGACCGTCGCTGTCGGGGTGTGCCGTCACGGTCCACCCGCTGCTTCTGCAAGCTTTATCAGCTTGACCGCGGGTCTCGTCAGCGTGCCAGTCGCCGTCCGTACCTCCGCCACGCGTACGCGCTCGTCCGCGCCCGGGAAGACCCGGTCAACCACGCCCTTCGGCCAGGAATTCCTCGGTGCTTAAAGGTCGCTTATCAGGACCACATCTCCTACTTTCAGTGGCTCAGTATCAGTCGTCCATCTGGCTCTCGGAAGCAGGGTGGGCAGGTATTCTTTCAACCAGCGCGTCCAGAACACGTCAGTCAGTCTTTGCGCCACTTGCCACTGTTTTCGAGGGCACGTGCTGGCCACTTTGTACTTCGCGAAGACGTTACGACCCGAGGAGCCGCCTATCAAGAAGTGGTTAGGGGTCAATGCCTCCATGTCATCTGGGTTCGTGGAAGCCCGCGTGAGGGGGCGCGAGTTAACCGTGTGCTCGACCTCGGCCAGCAACGTGGTTAGAGTTTCCTCTCGCGGCGCTTGCTCCTTCAAGGTCACTGCTAGTGCCGTCTTCACCGACCGCACCATGCGTTCCCAGGCTCCACCCATGTGGGGGGCTGAGGGAGGATTGAAGTGCCACTCCATCTGGTGTTCGGTCGCGTAGTTTCGTGACTGCTCGATGTCCATCGCCCTCACGAGGTCCCGAAGTTCGTTGTCGGCGCCCCGAAAGTTCGTTCCGTTGTCGGAGTACATGGCTATGGGCTGCCCCCTGCGGGCCGCCATGCGCCGGACGGCCATGATGGCTGAATCCGTGCTGAGGCTGCTCGCCAAGTCCAGGTGGACTGCCCTGGTTGTGAGGCAGGTAAATAGCACTCCCCAGCGCTTTTCTTTCCGTCGCCTAATAGTCACCCACATCGGTCCGAAATAATCTATGCCGCAGTGGCTGAACGGGCGTTGATGATGCGCCATCCTCGCCAGTGGCAGGCCCGCCATGAGCGGCGGTTTTGGTTTTGCGCGTCTAACTCGGCAGAGCTGGCACTTTGCGACCACCGACCGTACCGCCGCCCTGAGGTTGGTGATCCGAAACTTCTGTCGAAGTTCGTTGACGACCGTCTCATTGCCGCAATGGCTCGTTTTCTCGTGGTAGTCCTGCACCACCAGTCGGGTGATCCGGTGTTTTCCGTCAAGTATAAGCGGCTGATTGTTGACTCGGGCTCCGGCTATTTTGTCCGCGCGCCCTCGGACCCTCAAAAGGCCTTGCTCATCCCGCATCGGAGTCAGCGCTGACAGGCGGCTGTCTCGGTTGAGAGGGGACCCGCGGGTGATGGCGTCAATTTCTTTATCAAAGGAATCCATCTGCACCCTACTCCACAACATTTGCTCGGCCTTTCTCACGTGCTCCGTGGTCAGGTCGACTTTCGCCTTCCTCGCCCATCTGTCCGCCGCCACGAGCACCCAGGCTGTGCTGCGAAGTAGGCGACCCCAGCTGGAGAATCTCGCGGGTTCCGGGGTGGGTGGAGCCCTAACTTGCTTTACCACGGCCACAAATGCTTTCACCCTCTCGACCTCTCCCTGCCCCGAATGATCGTGAGGTCGTAGGGAGTCTTGCCTCGGCCATTCGGAGTCGTCCAGCGAGAGAAACGGCGGTCCCCGGAACCAGCGTCGGTTCTCGTGGAGAGGGACGTCCTTGGAACGTGTCGCGTCGTCCGCTGGGTTTTGCTCGGACGGGGTCCACCTCCACTCCGAGGCTTTCGTCAGGTCGCTGATTTCCCCCAAGCGGTGCGACACAAAGGTTTGGTACAGTCTCGGATCCGACTTAATCCAAAGCAGCACCGTGCGCGAGTCAGACCAGAGGACACGTCTTTCTACCCGGAGCTCGTGTTCCCTCTCCACGGTCGCCGCAAGCCTGCTGGCCATCACGGCTGCTTGGAATTCGAGCCGCGGGATCGAGAGCGGCTTCAACGGGGCGACCCGACTCTTCGAGGCCACAAAGCTTGTTTGGAACGAACCATCCTGGACTCGGTATCTCCAGTAGGCCACCGCCGCGAACGTTTTCGCGCTCGCGTCGCAAAAGAGGTGCAACTCCACCCCCGACGACTCACTCAAACCTAGATAATATCGCGGGACGAGGCATCGGCCTAGGTCCCCCGACTCCTGTAGCCAGGCGCGCCACTTTTCGAGCTCCTCGTCCGCCAGCTGGTCGTCCCACGCGATGCCGCTAGTCCACACGTCTTGCATCAACATCTTGGATTTGATCAGAAACGGGGCAAGGAAACCCAAGGGATCGAAAATCGACATTATCAACCGGAGGAACTCTCTCTTCGTCGGTCTGTCCGCCCACGACAGGATCGCTAGAGAAACCGCCACCGTTCCCTTGCCGAATCCGAGCGTGTCCGAGAGCGTATCCCACCGAAGTCCAAGCGCTCTCTCGCCCCCTCTATCGCGTTCGCATAACTCCATCACTGCTTTTCTTGGCGCTTCTCCTACCGTCTCCACCGTTCGTCGCACTTCAGGGCTGTTGCTTGTCCACCCGTGCATTTCAAAGCCACCGCTCCGATTGATCTCCGTAATCTGTTTCGCAGCTTCCACGGCGGAGTCCGCAGAGTCATAGCTGTCCAGCAGGTCGTCCATGTAGCAATTGTTTGCGATCGCGGATACCGCCTGGGCATGCTCATTTCGAAGCGTTTGGCATTCACGTTCTTGATGGACAGAGCGATGCAAGGGGACGACTTGGCCCCGAATATCAGTGACGACATGACGTATTCGTCAGGCATGCCGTCTCGACGGGCTCCCCTCCAGAGGAAGCGTTGGGCATCGCGGTCCTTTACGCGAACCTTGATTCGTAAAAACATATCTTTGATGTCTCCCTTCAGCGCTATCGGGCGCTGTCTGAATCGCATCAGGACTCCGGGCAGGGATCTCAGGAGGTCCGGTCCGGCCAGGAGACAGTCGTTTAGAGACACGCCACGCGACCGGGCTGCTGCGTCGAACACCAGTCGCAGCTTTCCAGGTTTGTTCCGATTGGCTACCCCGAAGTGCGGCAGGTACCAGACGCGCTGTCCCTCGGTTGCTCTGCCCACTATCCTCTCGGCGAACCCCTCGGACACGAGCCTGTCCATCTCGCGGTAGTACAGCGCCGCGAAGTGCGGGTCGCGGTCTAGCCTTTTCTCCAGGCTTCGCAATCGGTCGAGCGCGTTCACCTTGCTCTCAGGTAGATTCTCGTCCGCTCGTTTCCACAGCAGCCCCGACTCCCATACTCCGTCAACCTGGCGGCTGGTGGTCTCCAATATCTGGTTGGCTCGGGCGTTGTCCGGGCTGGTTCTGTCATTTATTGACACACCGAGCGCCTCTATACGAAAATACGCTTTCACAATGTCGTGGAGGTCCGAGTCTCCTTCACAATCTGGTCGTCCTGCCTCTCGCGACGTCGCCCGGTCGTAGGTCGCGCAATGCGCGGCCTGCGGTTGCCTCGTCGCTGGACGATCGTAGCGACCGTGGAGGGCCCACCCCAGCAGGGTGCGCGACGCCGCCGGTACATCCTTGGCTGCTGCCCGCACCTCGCGTGACACTATCAACGGCCAGTTATCCTGCCCGATGAGTATAGTCGGAGCTGCGTTGGTGTAGTGGCTCACCCCTAGCCCCTCCAGGTGTGGGCAACTCGCGATGAGCTGTGCAGCGATCGTCTGCGCGGACAGCGATAGGTCCGAGACCGCCTGGACGTCCGTGAGCGTGTGTGTCCCGAAAGGCCCCGAGATATCCAGCGAGACCCTTTCACTCTCCGACTCGATCGCCTCCGAGGCTCCGACGACCCTCAGTGCCAGGACGACCTTCGGGCCTTCAGCTCCTATTTGCTTCGCGATGGTCGCGTCAATCAGAGTTACGGCGGAGCCCTCGTCCAACAAAGCGTAGGTCTCGGCGTGCGATGTCGGGCCGGTCAACCGTACCGGGAGTATCTTCAGCAGTGGTTGATCTACGGCTAGTCAGCTCCTCGCGACCTCCTCAACACTCGGCGGACGGCGTGGCCGTTGCAGGGCGCCGCGGTTTCCACCTTTCATGCCACGGCTTCGTTCGTCGTGCAACAAGTCGTGGTGTGGTCGGCCGCAGTTCACGACAGAACATCGGTTGGCTTTACATTGAGCGCTGGCATGCCCGAGCGAAAGGCAACGGAAGCACACCCCCGTTCGCTTGGCCCACTCCCAACGTTGTTGAACCGGTTCCTTCTCCAGCCCCCAACACTTCGTCGTAGCATGACCTCGGCGCTGGCAGAAGCCGCACCCGTCGGCGCCCTGGTTCGTAGTCGACGTTGACCTTCCGCCTTCTCGCGGCACGGGCTCACGCGCGCGCCCCAACGTCGCGTACACCGGTCGTTCGTAGGGCTTGTAGCGGCGTTCCTCTCGTGGAGCGCGCGAGGTACTGGGCCGCTGCACCGCGGAGGTTCCGGCTACGCAGGCCAGTTCGGCTTCCTTGTACAAAAAGTCGGCGAGTTGCACTAACCTCGGATCCCCGCTCTGATTGGTCGCAAGGTAGTGATTGTACTGGTACACGAGTGCTGACGGCATTTTGTTCACGATATCGCGCGTCCGGGTTGGGCTATGCAGGTACCCCAGATGGTTCATCGACTGCATCGCGGCCACGGCGTTTCTCACCCTAGTCGCGAAGGCGACAATGTCGGTGCCCTCGGTGTTGACTTTGGGCAGCGAATTCAGGCCTCCCACTATCCTGTCTAGTACCATGTCCGCGTTGCCGAATCGCAGCTCCAAAGTCTTCATGATTGTCTCGGCATTACCGGCGGTCAGTATCAGGGAGTCCACCGCCCCCTTTGCGTCGCCTCTAAGGGCCTCGAAGAGGCGGGCCACGTTCTCCTCCGGGGAGTAGAGCCCAACCTTGGAGGTCAGTTCGTAGGCCTGCTTGAACCTTAGCCATTCCAGGCTGTCTCCTGCGAAAGTCGGCAGGTTTTTTGCCGATGTCAGCCGGTTCACCACCTGCTGGGTCGAGCGATCTCGACCGAGCCTTCGAGAGAGGTCGAGACCTCAGGGCTCAACACCGCCCCGATGGGCACCGCATCAACCTGCGGCTCGGGGACAGGGTCCTGTCGCTGATGTGTTACGTCGGCCAGCCAGCCAGCTACGTCGGCGATTTGGCGTCCCCCGCCCGGAGGTGGCGGTCGCGCCGTCAACGTTCCGGGATCGGATTCATCGGAGCTGCCCTCTAA
Organism: Euura lappo; assembly: GCA_018257835.1. Taxonomy (NCBI): domain Eukaryota; kingdom Metazoa; phylum Arthropoda; class Insecta; order Hymenoptera; family Tenthredinidae; genus Euura; species Euura lappo. Next base: position 156,739 of record JAEUYN010002211.1, read on the forward strand.
CTCCGCATTCAGGCGATCGTTCACCAAGGCCAGCTCGACTTGCTCTCTCTCCGCAATCGCAGCTCGTTTCACGCGGGCTCTCTCCTGAGCCGCTTCGAGTAGCAAGCGTCTCTTGCGGGACGAGGTCGTACTCAAGGATCGCGCAGAGGCACCCTCGTCGGGCCGAACACTCGTCCGGGGCGGTTGTCGCCTCGCCGGAGGGGGTTGCGGCGGGCGTCGGTCCGCCGGGACGGGGTGCGGTGCGTTCCCGCTCGTCGAAGCGCGGACCGCAGGTCCCACGACGTCATCGCCCGTCTTGGCAACGGGTTTGGCCTTCGGCGGCCGGCCGCGTTTACGCTTCGGCTCTTCACGGACGGGGCAACTCATTGTCTTTGGCGCACTTCTCACAGGTCACACTTGCCAAACCCCGAGTTACGCGTACTTTCACAAAGTTACCGGTCTCCTCCACTTATCTCCCTCCGGCAATTAAAGTCCCGGGTTTCGGCACCACTTGTTCACGGGAGAAAGAAGGACACCGATACACCCAACTATCTTTCCAATGTCTTTATTTATCACGTCCTACACGGAACTAAACACCGCTTATTATGATCCGTTCTCCTTGCGGGTTCTAAGACAACTGCCTGTCCGGCGTCCCAGCTCCCCGGGCTCCCCTCGCCCGAGCGTTCAGCCCTGACAGCCGGGGCGATGAGCCGCCGGTCAGGCGGGTACCCACGATCTGGGTGCCCGGGCGTAACATTTTGTCTAAAAAGCAGCATTTCCTTGTCAGAGAAGTTGGATTTACGCAGTGTCGCACGAGTAAGGTGACCAAGGTCTATCTTTTTTGGCTCAATCAAATTGGCTTCTTTGGAAAGATCAATTTTTGCCAGACTAGATGAATTATTTGCCATAACATCTTTCTTTACGAACTTATTCATCACAGTAGCCAGCATTATTGTTAGCTCCGTGTGCAGGAATGGTGCCATCGGAGCATCGCATTGAAATTCTTTGAGGAAGGGCTCCAATAGAGTGGATATCGATACAAAAAATGCAAGTTTAGGTCCCATCATTGGATCATTCACCCCCTGAACAAGTGTTTCGTAACTCCCTGAATTGATTTTTTTTTTGTCCTCCTCCGTCCCTTTCACAAACTGTCGCAAATTGGGTATAATTTTCAACGCTACCTCGGCGACTTTCGCATTATACAGCCACCTTACAGCGCAGAATTTTAGAGGAAATTTTTTAGATCCAGAGTAGCGTGTGTAATCAGCTCTTCTAGCTGGCACATGTTTAAAAACATTGTAAATTGCTCTCATAAACTCGATAACACCCCATTTCGTAACTCTGACACTGTCTTTGAACGCGTTATTTACAGTATGAAGGCCACAGCTTCCTATATCCAGAAGCTTACAACTTTCAGGATTTTGTTGCAATTCATCTTTGAGATCACGGAGGAACTTGTGATTAACATTAGGACCATCCATACTTATCTGGATCAGATTTTTGAGGTCAAGATTAATCAATTCATCTTTAAAACCTTTGAGTAGATCTACTGCTCTAGTGTGTTCCAAAAAAGCTGATGAATAATACCTGGTAATTACCTCGTCTTGTTTAATGCTCCAGTACCGTATTGCTAAATCCATTTGCTGTGTCTGAGAGATTTTATTCAGCGATTCGTCAAAGAAAACAACAAATTTACCACTAGACATAATCTCTTCGTCCATAAGTTTATGGAAATAAGGAGCCAACCCATAAACTATACTATATCCCATTTTTACACGCCCCAGCTTCATACCTGCCGCAATTGCACAATCCGGAAACATCAATTTCAAAACATCGGTGCTTTGACCCGCAGCTGACATTGAATTGTGCGTGAGAATCGCGCTGAAACACCAGATTATTTCGGCGCGTGTAACATCTTCTTGGGCCACGTAGTTATTCATGTTCTTCTGTCTTTGTGGCATCTTTGGGACTGCTTCCTTCGTGTGGTTTCCTCCTGCTTCTGGTACACTAATAGGGGTTGCAGCGATAGCCGCTGAAGTAGAAGTTTCCGAGGAACGTAACACTTTATCTGACGGGCGAGGTGGATCATCAATGTCCTGTATTACGCCGGTAGTATTTGCTGCAGATTTCGATTGCAGAATTTTCCCCACATCGAAATATTTGTTTTCACATCTTGCAGCTTGTTGATGTTTTTTTCCTTTCAGGTGACTATTGACGGCTTGTTTCCCCATGTTGCTGAGTGAAATACTGCGTTTGCACAATTTGCAATAAAATAAATTTTTTGTCATTTTGGCATTCGCTGATACACGCGAGGTCTACGTTTTGTAGCCAATTTTTGTTAAACGTCGTCTTTTTGCTTGATCAGCTCGGCATGATGATAATCTATCTGTCAAAAGGATATCAAGAGACTCGGTAGAGTCTCGCGCCAAGTACATGAAAAAAAATTTTTTTTTAATACGCCGCGTGAGACTCGGACCGAGTCTCTTTACCCGAACGGGAGCTATTCAGGTGGTGGGGGGAATTATTATCTCTGTGATCTTCCGCCTCGCTACATATACGGGATTGAAACATTTATCCTAGAACATGAGCATGGAAAGCTTACGTTTGAGTCCTATTTCGACTTAATCGGTGCCCGAAGAGCTGAGATACGATTTTTCTAAAGGTATCCAGGGCCCGTTTGCTCGTCAGAATTTTCTTCTCCTTCGTTATCTTCAGTCTAACAAACCGATTTTCATAAAAATTAGAGAAGAGTGGCCACCACTAGAGAGCCGGGACAACAGCGATCAGAGTACCGGGCATTAGCCGCCAGATAGCGCTTGTGACGGCACTGTTAGATAGAATTATGCACGGACGTATATTAGAGGACCGGCAACTCCCCTATGTCAGCCGTCTTAGAGCGCGTTCGTAAAGTCTACTCAGTCCGCGGACCGTAGCTTGATAACCAATTGTGACATTGAGTTCAAAAGAATGGACCAATTGCCAATGCGAACCGCGGACTGAGTAGACTTTACGAACGCACCCTTGGAGTAGCGCCGTCTTATCGTGGCCTAGTTCCGCATTGTACCGTCGTTATTACTGCGGAGCGCTGCGCTCACTGAGTCCGACGTCACGACGTCTGGTGTTGACAAACACACGAAACATAACCTTACATTTCATTCTGTAGATATAAGGCCACGATAACACGGCGCAATATTCCCGGGAGTTGCCGGTCCTCTAATATACGTCCGTGGAATTATGGGTTAGCTCGATTCGAGAATGTGAACAAGCCGCCATTTTTAAAGGTAACAGATCGAGAATCGATAGCGCGTTCGCTTCGTCTGCTTGGTAAGAATTATATGTAGAATCAGTTTCAGGTTACTGTGAACGGCAACTCAAGTGGTTCTTCCGCTAATCGACTGACTTGGGAGACTTCTAAAATTTTGACCAACTGATTAAAAAGCATCGTAGTTTATGTATACGTAATATTGGGTCCCGTTATCGGGAAAATAAACGAAAAAAAATATGTTGAAAGTCGATGAAACTGTACGATTTAACACGGAGGTTGTGGCAAAGCCGTCATTGCCCACATTGATTGGCTTGACGCGCTAACGCGTGCGTTTTAACGCACAGTAACGCGTATATGGAAACTAAGGGTTACCCGAACGGGAGCTATTCGCGGTGGTGGGGGTAATCAGAATCTCTGTTTTCTTCCATTTCGCGATCTCCATGGGTCTGAAGAATTAATATATTAGATTGTCGGTATGAAAAGCTTTCATTTGAGCCCTATTTCGATTGAATTCGTGCACGTAAAGATGAGATATGAGTAATTGAAAGATCTGACAGGTCCGTTTCACTCATAGACTACGCGGAGAGCAGACGAGAAGAGAGAGTACACTCAGTCAGTGGCTAGGTGGCGCCGTTGGCGAGATTGAATACGGCAAATTTTTCCGCCTCTTCCTTTTATTATCCGATTGATGAGTCTTGCGCGAAGTACTTTTCACTGATATAATATATATCAGTGAGTATTTTCAAATATATCAAGAGACTCGGTAGAGTCTCGAGCCAAGTACATTAAAAAAAAAATTTTTTACGCGCTAGAGACTCAACGGCTCTATATACCCGAGCGAACTCTGTTTCGGCCGAACGGCAATTTTTAAGTCGTGTTTATTCCGTCTTCGTGAAAAATATTGCGTTTTGCATGCAAGATTCTGAATCTGGACTCGAAAAGCTCTCATTTAAGCCCAATTTGAACGTAATCGGTTAACTGAGAGCTTAGATATGATTAATTATAGAATTCTGATACCCCGTTTCATCGCCAATTTCATTTCCTCCGTCAGGCGTGATTTCCAAATTCTGAATATATAATAATATAGAAAGTCGTTCAAGTAATAGGGAAGTTACGTGCTGCTAAAATATCACAGAGTTTCGGATCTATCTAGTATAATAAATGCAAACAGACGAAACAACATTGTCTATGGCCGTTCCATGTCGGCTGCTAGAGGCTTACAAGTTAGCCGTGGATCAAACTCCATGGCTCCGAATAAGAAACGACTAACTTTTCGGAAGCTGATGATAAAACAGGTATCTCCTGTGTATAAGCATAGGAGATAATTGTTTTATAATCTGGATAATCTGCTACCGAAAAGTTACGCCTTCCTTATTAGGGGCAAAATGATCTGGATAATCTGCTACCGAAAAGTTACGCCTTCCTTATTAGGGGCGAAATGAGGTTAGGTCCTGCTAGGTCGATGGAGCTGTCAACAAAAGTTTTCATTTCTAAATATTTCCGCTCCACGTCTGACGATGTATAAACTTATAAAGATATTTATAATAGGAATAGGACAAGAAACAATGATTTATTATGATATATGATTCTCCACTGCAGTTGATTGGTGATTTCTAATAAAAGAATGAGATAAAGTCATAAAGTCATTGAAATTTGGTAATACATAACCTGTGGGATCGATCGAGCTATATTGTCATTGACATGAAATGAGACCTAACCTGTGGGATCGATCGTGCTAAATTGTAATTGAAATCAAGAGACTCGGTAGAGACAAGTATAGCGGCCCGTAACACTTCATACACAGTTTTATGAGTTACGTTTCAGTTCTGGGCGGTCCACCGAATATGATGGATTGTTTAGTTACTTTGGTTATAGTTTTCGCACGCCTACTTCTAGCTCTCTGGAGAAAATGTGTACATTGCGGTATGCTACGGGGGTTCGCTTCGATGACTAAGGTATCAATTTTCACATCGCAGCACAGTTATTAGACTACTGGAGTTACACGATTTGAAATCATCGGGTTCTAAGAATACCTTGGTAGGATGGACCGGACGAATCTTGCCATGCAATCTAATAACAGAAGTACTATCTCGGCAGACTCTATTGAGTTTATATTTCCATACTATTATTATTCTTATGGGAGACCACAAAAACATGATACTGGAGCATGGCAGGATACGGATCTCCACTTATGCTGAAGTTCATGGTCAGACAATTCTGAAACTATTCCTCCGGCCAACATATTCACTTTAGGGAAAACTTTGGTTACATTTTGAAAATCGCTATCAGATGTTCAGATGTGATAGAAAAAAATCCTTCCAGCAGTTTTTGAGTAATGGTAGTATAGACTGTGGAAAAAAATTTCAGCTGTCTGCGATGAAAATGTAAGCGCAAAGAACCTTGCGAATATCTTGCCCACCGCTACCAAAATTTCTTGCGTCTACACTTTCACCGCAGAAGGCTTTAATTTTTTTTCCGCACTCCACTCCATACTGCCATAATTTCAAAATTACTGAACGGACTTGTTTATACACCTCTTTTTAATATTTTAAGAACTACAACACCTATTTCTGCCCAAAATTTCATCGATCAGATATAACTAAGTATAACGTAGGGCGCTAGGCGCTATTGTGGAAAAAAAAGTAGAATTTTACAGAACAAATATGAAGTCGAAGATGGAAGAGATTGGTATGGTGTTCGTTTCCTCGCTGCGCTAGCTCACTCGGTTCATTGCTGATAATTTGCAGCGGGTAAGAGATTGAAGTTACAAGTCTAATTACGAAATAAAACAATAAACAATACACCTGTGAGGATACAATTGCTCCATAATTGATGGGAATATAAATAATTTCGAATTCAATTTTTAGAATATTTTATTTCGTTAGATATTAATATTAATATATCAGAGTATTAATAGATATCAAGAGACTCGGTAGAGTCTCGAGCCAAGTACATTAAAAAAAAAATTTTTTACGCGCGAGAGACTCAACGGCTCTATATACCCGAGCGAACTCTGTTTCGGCCGAACGGTAATTTTTAAGTCGTGTTTATTCCGTCTCCGTGAAAAATATTGCGTTTTGCATGCAAGATTCTGAATCTGGACTCGAAAAGCTCTCATTTAAGCCCAATTTGAACGTAATCAGTTAACTGAGAGCTTAGATATGATCAATTATAGATTTCTGATACCCCGTTTCATCGCCAATCTCATTTCCTCCGTCGTACGTCGTTTCCAAATTCTGAATACATAATACTATAGAAAGTCGTTCGAGTAATAGGGAAGTTACATGGTGCTGAAATACCACAGAGTTTCCGATCTTTCTAGCATAATACATGCAAACAGACGAAACAACATTGTCTATGGCCGTTCCATGACGGCTGCTAG
>JAEUYN010002212.1:0-22215 GCA_018257835.1 Euura lappo
AGTTAGTGGTTGAGAATTTAGGTGTCAATAACAACACTACTATCGTGTTGCGAATACACCAGTCATGTTGTCAAATAGAAAATAGTGTTATTTTCCCCAAATTCACACTGTATGAAGTTTTTGTCATAAAAAAACACCTATTGGTGTTGATAAACAGAGGAAGGTGCTAATTTAACACCTCTCGAACGGTCACGGGTAAAAATATTTTGAAAATTCGTATAAAATCTCTCAATATTTCCTACTTGTGTCTTATATTGAAAAAAAAAACACTGAATTCTGAATCACTATATCTGAATATTAATATGGTTCTGTTCAATTCATGAAACTGTTTTGAAAAATCAAAATATATTATGATCGTTTTTTGGTTTTCAGTGACTGTCTTTGAATTTTCAGTGCCGTTATTGAAAATTATAGCACTTTAAAAAATGAATGCAAGGAGAATAGAAAATATACGAAACTGTATTTTGAAATTTAATATGATAAGCTCGAGGAACACTTGAATTTCCTACCAAGAGTTTTGCATGCCTTGGGTGGGGCCTGATTTACGTATCTGACTTTCCGAAAATGTGACTACGACATTTTTAATCGCGGAACATTATTTATAGCTATTTATAGCATTATTTATAGCTGCAGCCGCGTAGAATACGTCTCATCAAGATTGACGAAGATGAAGCTTTGATCATAAATAGGTGAAAGTTGTCCGAATATTCAATAGGTAGTTTGGCGTAGTAGGTAGGGCGTGCGACTAGTAATGCGAGCGAGCGACAGGGTCCCGGATCGAATCCCGAATAGTACGATGCGAAATTATTCAGACCAAAAATGCGTTTTAATGGAGGTACACAGTCAATTATAAGTAATTCATTCATTAAAATCGTAAATTTTTCACTTTTTGGTCAATTTTGAAATATTTTATGATATCAATCAACACTGAAATACGTTTTCATAAAATTGCATACAGAAATTTGTAACACCGTAACACCATAGAAACGTACTGGAATCGGTGTTATTTAGGGTAACTATTTCGACACCAAGATTTTGACACTGTCTGTTAACACTACAAACGGAGTGGACTCCCTGGGACTACGCACGGTGTTAAAATGGTGTTAGCTTCAACACCACTTTTTTTACAGTGTAGATAATAGAAGAGAAATCGGAGTATTAAATCACAAGAGTGATATAATTTGTATAGTATTCCATTATTATTTATGAATAATCCAAAATTTTTACAAATATCATTATTTATAATAATAAACATACGACAGACACGTGATGAAATAATATATCTTCAATCCGCTCATTCATTTACCCTAGAATATTGAATTGTCCACAACGATTTATCAAAAGTCCAAATCATCATCCGGATCTTCTTCGTCGAGATCGTCAACCTCGTCAGATTGATAATGAATTTTCGACTCGCTCAAAGTCACAGTGGGTATGGTGTAGGGAAGAGAAGTGGCCTTCCTTTGTTCCATCTCACGGTCGTTCATCTCGATTCGAAACGAGGCTTGAACTTTCTCAGGAGTTTCAGGCGCCTTAGCGGCGACCGACCTCTGGTCAATTTTGTCGTTAAATTTCTCCGCCTTGATTTCGGACGAAGTTACACTTTGCTGTACAATTTCTGTCTAGTGTAAAATACCGCAGCCCACTTTACAGTGAGAAGTTAAAGTTTTGTAAGACAAGTCGTAGTCCATTTTCAAATTGCGTATCGGCTCTATTCTGACGTAAGTAGTTCCAAAGGTTTCGACGCTAGGTATTCTCTTCGGGGTAAAATCCCTCTGGTATATGCAAACTACTTGAGATATTTTAGAACTCAGTTTTTCAATAAATTTAGACGTTTCTGACTTGACTTGACCTGATTTTCAATTTAGGAAAAATACGAAAAATTTGTAGGGGGGCCGATTTTGCCCGCCTCTCCCCTACTTGTACCGATCTTATGTCGAACAGACAACGCGTTTTCTATCGTTTCGTCGAAAATTAGACACAGGGCGGCGGTGGTATTCGGCCGTCGCACATTGCACGCACACGAGAAATCCGGCTGTATAATATTTCATATTTAACGAGATTGAACGGGACGTTGCGGCGCACCTGTCATCCAACACGGAATGGCACGACGCTGACGGGTGGCAAGAGACTAAGCGTAATGAATCACTGTATCAGGCCGGAGTGATGCGTCTTAATTACACCCCCAGGCGCGATAATAACTATCAAATTAGGCCTTGTTTACCGACCAACCGGCAACCAATCTATAGTCCGAGACCCGCAGCTCGGTACTTACTATTAGAGCACAGGCGCGTAACCGGTGCGGGTCAAATTGAAAGACCGGAAAACCGCAAAGTCGACGAGTCGAGATCCCGAATTTTTTAACATCACTTTTCAGGTTGAAACTTTACTCCGATCTACTGTCTTCCACTTTATTGTCTGTCATTCGTAGTGAAGCGAAGCGAGCCCAACGCAAAACTTGCGGTTACGCGGCTGTTAGAGCCTGCAATGGCTGGATGTACGGTAGATTCGTTTTTCGAAATTATGCATTTTCGTTTGGAGGCGAGACACGAACGAGGCGGTATGTTAATCAACGGTTCGGATTTGCATCATCGTGCGGATTGTTAATGTAAGCTCGGTGAGAGAGAAAGACCGAATTACGATTGAGCCTGTTGAACAGAATTAATCCTCGATGTTGAATGCAGATTCACCTCGCGCGGTTTGTACAGAACGAATAAATATTGACTTCCGCCACCTCGGGTCTCTGGGGCAGGAATAATACACCCAAGACGTAGAATTCTCGCGCCCAAGAAATAAGAAACGAAAACTAAAATACACTGATTTCTCTATTCGCAAAATTGTGTGGTTGCTACAGCGACGCGTACTTGCAAGTAGGTACAGTCCGCCGACCAGAACAATGGAAGTGTGAAAATGACGATTCAAAGTTTTACCAAGTTAGTTTAATGATAAATTAAAACTTGGGGGGGTAGAGAGCGAATAGTTCCGGCTCCGCAGAGTCCGCAGAGTCGGCCGAGCCGGCAGAGTGCGGCACCGGCATTTGGCGGCAGGACGAACATCCTCCGGGGTAAGGAAATGGTTATAAATATCCGTAGGCAAGACACTTGCTCCGGGTTAACATTACCGCTGGCGTATACCTACCCTGCGATAACACCTCCGTGCTTTAATTTGCATACACAAAGGTGTCTGAGAGAGTGAGGTACAGACGAGAGCGGGATGCCCGCCTGATAATCTCACCGGGTTTACATCCCACATTACACGTTACAACTAGGTATATCATACCTATAATCCTATACCTACCTATAATCAATACCTCGTCATTATATTGGGGTTTAAAGATACCAGATATTTGACGAACAACGAAGCGAACAGATGGGAAGTAACGGCGTAGATTTACCAATTAAATTAGTCATTGTCCGGATATTTTGCTCTCTCCGCCCGTATACGATACGATACTATATAGTATAGGTATAACAGGGTATCCGCGGATCGCGCGGTGCCCAATTTGAACGAGGGTAACAAACCAAACCAATTAACAATCAATCACGCGTGTCTCTCTCGCCTCATTGAAACGACGTCAAACATTGTATTTGTGTAATTGTCCATTTATTCCTGTCGGCCGGGCGTCACTACCTGACAAATTGCGTGTATGGGCACAAGTTATACCCATACCGACGTGTGCGAGTCACGGTGGACCGGCGTCATCCACTGTCCGCGGTCGGTCGACCGCGTTTCACGTGAATTTTCCTCGTCAGTTGTGACAGCGAATCGCCACAGCCATTATATTAATTAGGTAGTGAGAATATATTTGTATTGAATATATTCTCACTACCTATTTTTCATTTTTTATGTTCGCACTGTCGACGATGACCGGAGTTGTAAATAGTATAATACACCTCTCTTTTATCAACGTCTATCATCTTCCAAGGAAGTCAGGTAACTCTTCGTCAATGGTAACCTTCCGACTCGAACAAGTACAACGACGAAGGGCTCCGTTCTCTCTCTAACCGCGGCTGTATTATCTCGAGGATAAAAGAACGAGCAAAATGTGCGAAGGTACGCGACTTGGGTATGTACCCGTTTTGGGTCCGCATATAATAGTGTCCGCCTCGGGTATAATGCAAATAGCTGTGTTATTAAGAGACGTAAACTGACCGTCGCGTCGAGTAGGTGGGCCGAAGCCGGAGTACCTATACCTACCTACAGCGATGGGGCGAAATTCATTGTCAGCCGTTGACTTAATTTCATTGCACTGTTAATTAATAATTACCGTGCCAACGAAATTAGATAATTTTCCAACGTTTGTTATTATTTTACCCGTTTGACCCGCGCGCCCGAGATAATTTGAATATGCAAAACCAAGTTTTCATCCTTTCCTCGACTTCCGACTACCGACCTCCGTGTACAATCTCTGTGCACGGTTGATCTACGCCGAGAGACGGTAAATTAAATAAACAAATTTTGAACAAATTCGAATCGCAATCCCAACTTAGGTACCTTCCTCCTTACAGCCGAGGAGAATTCTCTTCTACATATATCCTTCCCGAATATGAGACGGAAAAGACTTGCCACGCGGTGTGAGATGAATATTTCACCCCGGCGTCAGTATAAAAGCCTCTAAGAGACAGGGTAACCAGACGTAAGACTGATACTTTTCTCCTTTCAAATTTCACCTCCACTCTCTTCCATTTTCGCGTTGATCAATTCAACTTGATGTGAAAATTCTGCAAGCGATTCAAGAAAGAGTGAAACAACAGGCGGGAAAGCGTTGGAAAGGTAGCTGCGATGTTTCGCAGAATCGAGGGAATTTCGTAGTCGTTGAGAATGAAATGAAATTTCCGGAGCGTTCCCCTCGGAGTACTTGGATGACCCGCCGTCAAACTTGCGGGCCGCCCATCACGTGCACTCACTCGCGCACATACGTGTCTACACACGTAGACGCTATAATACATACCTATAGGAATAATACTTGGCGCGATGCTTTCTACAAAACAATGCTAAAAACCGTTCGCGAATTGAGCGCACGCCACGTCGTTATACACTCAGGTTCCCCGTTCTCCGTTCCTCGTTGCACGCACCTTTCGATTATAAATTAAACTTTGTCCCGCGTAAACAAAAGTCAATCAGCTGCAGTCTTTAAGGGCGGGATGTGAAAAATTCTTCCATCAAAGCATAAGGTACTCGATTGTTTTTCTGCTCGTACGAACAAAGTCCTTTGATTCTCCGATTCCTATTCATTCATTCATTCATTCATTCATTTATCTCGCATATCTTATATCCTTGAATGCTAATTCATTAGTTCTATTACCGGGGTTGATCACTCGTCGAGCAGAGTGAGCCGCGCTCGTTAATTGCTAATTAAAGTAATTACTAAATAAATTGCAATCACACTAATGGACCATAGCCTGCAGGGCTCCGCAACGCGAGTGCGAGAATAGCGTAAAGGAAGGACGGGAAGCGACGAATCAAGTTATACTATATACCTATAGACCCGTTACTGAATGGAAAAATTGGCCCGTAAAACAGATTCAATTGATTCATTGGTATCGGTAGGTATCCCCTTTATCGATGACTTTCGCGAAAAGAGATGAAAAAGAGAAAGAAGAAAAATGAAAATCCATGCCGTACTCGGTGTGGGACAGTCGCACCTGAACGTAATCCGGCAGAGCTTCTGCAGCGGCGTACGAGGGTCTTGGATGTTTATGGGGCGAAGGGACAATGTGACCGAGGTACACCTAAGCAGCTTTGCTCTACTCACCGGCTATTTGTACCACGCGTGTCCGCCTCCGCGAATCGCTTCGTAAGAAAGCTTTGCCGCGAGCGCGCGTCGCTCGACGAAGATCAAGAAGCGATTATATTTTCCGCGGGGCCGGGGGCTTGGATCGGCTAAAATTTGACGATTTTTCTCACACTCGGTAGGTTAGATGGTTCCTTCGCTCTTGAGCTTTTCGACGAAATCGAGAGAGTATATATATGTATATGTACATATATTGTAGGATACGGAACATTAACTGTCGGGACCGTTGGAAAAAGTCAAAGTGAACCGTTTGCAGCGGGTAATTTTTCGCTCGCCGAGTACATATGTGCGCGTGGTGAAGGGAAACTGGCAGGTGTTTTTCTTGATATTTCCACATCCACCCTCGGTGCAGAGGCGGGCGTAGAATCCTTTGCGTCTGTCCCTCGTTTCATTGGGGAACCACCGCGATTCCTCTCGTCTTCGTTCCGGCCGTTTTTTGAGCCGGCTTATACTTATTACGCCGTGACGGTTCTCCAGCCGAGCGAGAGCGTAGTTGATGCGGCGTTTAAATTTAAGCGAGCGTAAATCATTGCACCTCTCCTACTTAGGTAGGTACATCAACGAGGAGCGTGGACGCCCGCTTTGATTTCAGACGCGAGAGACAGAAAAATTAAATATGAAAAGTGGAACAAACGGAGAACGTTCAAGTGCAGCAGACGAGATACGTACTTTATTCAATTCGTTCGTATAAACGCAGGTAAGGGGTTAGGGGTGGACACATACTCTCTCGCAAACGAATTTGAGCCAACACTCGAATGCACTCAACATGAATTTGTTCTACTTTATGATATTTACAGCCACTTAATATTTTGAGCAAACAAGTAAAGTGCCTCTAAGTGGTCCCTCGAGTGGTCGAAGGTGGGAACGGGGGCGAGGGGCGCGTGTGTCTCGCAGAGTGGTGTCGTCCTACTATCTCCGCACTTCATTATCCACTTCATTATACCCACTCAGCGCGAGGAGGATCACCGATTCTCTTTGATCGCATGTTTTCGCATTTTCTTTTCTTTTTTTTTTTTTTCACCGATTGTCAAACTGCGGTCGATAATCGGGAGATACGTCACGTGTTTACTGCGGGGCGAATGAGGGATCTGCAACGAGTCTCCTCGTGAGTCTACGCCGCCTAAAGTATTTATAGGTAAACCCCGGAATGTGTTTCAGGTGTCCAAACAAGCTCAGGTACATGCGCAAACCTCGGTATAAGTAGGCACGCACATAGTGCACGCAGAGTGCTGGCGGATGTTGGTATAGACAGGTTATACACGCGTGGACTCCGGCTCGTTTCTTACATAATCTCGTACATCCAGTAAAAGCATACCCGCGAGCAACGTGTTATCGAAACATGTTTGAACAGCGACGTGACTTCTTTGCCGATTCTCACACACTGCACGTGCGTTACGGTTAAAAGTATCCACCAACTCTTTTGGAATAATTTAATCCCCAAACGTGACTAAAAAGTTACCAAATTCAACTTGATATTGACGCGGTCGAGGCCAGAGTTTGTACTTTTCCCCTTTTCCCTTTTCCAATGTTCCTCCAATTTCACAGATCGAGATGAGCCTTTGGTTGCGATCTACAGCTCGCAGGTGATTGTAGTTTGATTGAGCGACTTATATTCGATCTCGCTTTGTACGATGCATCGTGTTGAATCGTCGTTAGCGCCTGGTATGTGCTTACCGTCGCGGCGATAAAATTGGTATTTGTGGGTCTGTTTTATCCGTCAAATAATTTTTTAGTAACGTATATAAATGTTGAGAATTCTGGACCGGCGTCTTAACGAGACGTATTATTAATATCCAGCTAATTAATAATTCATCCGTCGCACCAGCCCATACAGCCATACGGGTGGGCCCCGGCATCCCGAATTAGCATATAGGTAAATTAAGGGAGCGAGCGATTATAATAATTGCATAATTACGATAATTAGCAACCCGCAACGCGGGGCGCGTAACGATGAAACAAAAAGTTCAATTTTTTCATTCGACAATGACGACCAGCTAGTGTTACACTGTTCGACAGTTCGGAGTTTGAAACTGATGAAAACGAACGAGAGGGATGGAAAAGTGCAGTTTCGCGGAATTTCGATTGTGTCCCCGGTCCCGCTTATTGTTTCAAATCGGAATACCTGGATATCGGGATATCGGATTTCTGGGTGTATAAAATCGGCGAATAGAGTACCACGACGGGACAAAGGCGTCGGGGTATGAGGTGGAGGTGGAGGTGGAGGTGGAGGCAGGAAACCATTTGTGAGGCGGTAGTTTTTGAAATTCCTGCACCGCTCGTCGACCATCAAATATTTGAGTGTTTGTCTTTCGTTGCCAAGAATCTTGTTGACATTGAATAATTGTGACTCGCGGTGTCACTCTACTCAATTCACGGCTCGTTCCGCTCTGTTTGACCTTTTCATTTTTGTACCTCCGTCCAGCGTTCTACTCTACTACTACCTCGTTCGCTCTTCCTTTATCTCTCGCGACACACGAGAAGAAAAAAAGTTTGGTCCTCGATGGGACTTGTTTGACTTCTGCCAAGGTGTCAAACTGAAGGATTGGATATTTATCAACTCGGCAAGTCAAGCTTCGAAGATTCGAGCAACATTCTGGTTTGCACCCGCCAGCGACAATTCGATCCATTATTCACGATGGAAGAATATCTCCAAGTTCTGTGTTTGTACAGTCTGGAAATCGTAAAATACTCGGATAAATGTTCAAGCAATGGTCATATATCCCCAACCGCGAGGTTTCGGCGTGTGCAGCCGGTCGGTTGCGGGAGACTTTAACGTGCAGGCGAATATAAATACTCAACTGCCATACCTGGCTACAGAGAGAATGGTAAGAGGATACACGAACTGTAATTTTACACCGCGTATTGTACGTCTTTATATCGCGTATACCTGCCCCGTCAACCATCTCCGGCAACTTCCATCCGCCAAACATCAACTGCTAAGAGTTTCTCCATATACCTCGTTCAATCTCCTGCGATCCAAGTGCTCGTGTGCGAAGGAACCCTACCGTGAAATCCTTCATTTTACCTCCATGATACCTTTATACATCCTGTTATACCTTCTTTCTTTTCTACGCCAAGTTTGATAACGACGATGCGTACATGCGAAGCTACTTCGTAGGCATATATACCTAATTGTTCAGCGATCGTTCAGAGATGGAAAGATGTCGGAAGAAGACAGGTTCTCTTCTTTTCCGTAGAATTTCCCTCAAGACTCGGGTTGCCATGTGCCATGGGGTAGCTTCGAGGGTTATACACGATTTACTGAAATTGTGTAAACGTTCTTAAACCGTTGGAATAAAATGAACTGGAGAATATTTCGCGGTGAAGTAGAATTGCCAGAGTTTAACCTTCACAGCTCGTGTAGTTTTATTTCGGCTGCACCTTTATTTCCGGTACGTTTACAACCCGCGGCGCGCTTCAACGGCTGCACATTTCATTTTTTTTATTGTCACTGCTGGCCAAACCCGGGATCGTATAATAAACTCCTGGGAATTCGCAGCTCGCATCGAGATTCGTTTAAGAAGAAACGTCGATGATCACGTAACCGGATCAGGTGAATAATTGACGCGTGGCCGTGGGGGAGAATATAACTAAATAAGTAAGCAACGGAGTATTCTCCCGCGGGCATTATAGGAGTAATTCAGCGGTAGTTTCGCGCGGCACACGTGCACCCGGCGAGAAAACGTTAAAACTCAATTACGTCAATTTCTGGGTTCGTGACACGCTCAGGCAAGGCGAAACTGTGCGATGAAATAAAATATAAAGAGGGAAAAAGTTGTTTATTTCGCCGGGAAAAGCCAACCAGCCGCGAGAGAAGAACTCTGCCCTCATGGCCCATCTCTTTTATATCCCAACGCTCGGGACAGATCCGCATTTGACGGACAGAATATATTCCAAGTTTTTAACGAAAGGACGTGCGCACTTGGCGAGAAGTATCCAGAGACACACGGGGTGTCACTCTCCGTAGATATTACCCGCCTTATACCTGCACGTGAAGTCGGCCCGGTCTGCAACGATGAATTACGGATGAGACGGACCTGCGTCGTTCGCGGTTCGGTCGCCTATACCTACCTTTTACTCACCTACCTACCCACCTACCTACATGCATCCGGGCATCCGGGCATCTACCTACGTCGCGTGTCACGTATGGACGTGGGGTACGCGGCAACACACATCTGAGCCTCACAAAAGCCTCGGAGGTGAATAATTGATCGACATATTTCTTCCGCGGTCCCGAGAGGCCTTTTCTAATTCAGCTCAATTCGGCTCTCGGCTCTCGCTCGACCGCTGCAATATGTATACACAAATTTGACGTTTCATCAATTCTCATGTGCCTGAACTCCGCTTCGTAAGAATATGGATGATAAAAATTGGTGGAAATGAAAAGGGAAATGAAAATGATAATGAAAATGAAAATGAGAATGAGAAAATGGCAAGGCACCTGCTCGAGTCGTATCGTATCCGTTACTTATTTACCGCATCTTTGTCACTCCCCCTCGACGCGGACGTACCTACATACACGCGATGTGAATTATCGGAACGTTCCTCACGCCGGGGGTAACTCGAGTTGGCGGCGTGTACGACAACCCGGGCCAACCCCAGCTAATTGCACGCCAAAGCCTTACAAGTGTTCTCGCGTGGCCCGCGGCGTCTATTGTCCGGCTCGCTTCATCGCCGCCCCGTGTCTACCGACGAACGGATGATCAACGAATGAACGCGCCAGTAGACAGGGACGCGTACCTATATCTCGCGTGTTCGGACCCAATACATCTACCTCTGTATCGATACACGAGCGGCGCACACATCGCCGTGCGTAATTATAGTCCGCGGAGAGACCGGGAAGAAGAGCCCTAGGGAATGATTTCGATCTCCTCGACTCCTCGACTCCTCGACTCCTCGACTCCTCGACTCGGCTGCGAGGCCCCGACTCTATCTCGCAACTCGCAACTTGCAATTCGCTGGGCATCGACTATCCATGCGGACGGCCCGGCCGCGACGAGCGCAACACTTGCAGCGCGATTGCATTCTCCCTCGTTGAATCCAGAATTGGGACTAGGCCGACTATAGAGTACCTATATATATGTATAGTAATAGTATATCGACGAGCAGTCGATGACCGGATGACGAGAACCGAAGGAGAAGACCGCGCGCGGATGATCTTTGTCGCGTCCTGCTTCAGGCATTCCCTCGACCCATCCGCCTCGGTTCGTTCGACTCTGTACTTACAGTGGAATGAATCAACTCGATCCCTCCTAAGGCGGGCAGGTGCTTATTACTCAAGTTAACCACCCCCGAACCTGCGCCTCTCGCTCGCCGAGCTGCAGCCGTAGGCGAACTGCGGAGGTTGTAAAAACCCCGCAACATATTTTGACGCTGCGAAGCTTCGGGAAGGCCGGGGAGCGAATTAAACGTATATAATCGGAGCATGATATTTTAAGTATTCGAGAAACATGCATCATACGAATGTTATGCCCGTTCATGTGAACTAAGCCGGGCGCTTTTCTAGCTGCGGAAACAATGCCCAGATTTTGGCGGAAACCTTCCGCGCACGGGAATGGAATGGAATGGAATGGAATGGGTTGGGATGGGATGGGATGAAATAAAATGAAAAAATATATCTACACATTTGGGGAGTCCGGAGCGTATTTAAGTTCGGTGAAATTAAATACGCGTGTCTCTGTGTTGGGGCATTAGTGACTGTACCTACCCCCTTCCCCCGGCCCAATGATGAACGTTGGTTGGCTGCTGCCGGTATAATACGTGTGTTATGTACACGTATACCTACCTACCCCTGCCTTGCACTCGTATTCGTCCGAGAACTCGGGCGAAAGGCCTTTGCTGAATATATTTTCCAGAGTTAAATACCTGCACTTTGGATTCCGCCGGACGGAGTTTTAAGCTTTCAATAGCCGCTCGGCTCTTCTCTTCTCTTCTCTTCCCTTCTCTACTCTTCTCTTCTCTTCTCTTCATCGTCCCTTTCACCCCACCGACCTCCCTTATCTGTATCCCTCTTACTTTCCGTGGACATTATTTACATATTTTTGTAATATTTTTCACGCTACGCTAAGCCACCGCCGACCCTCTGGAATTAAATGTGAAAACGCAATGGTGATGATTGTAGATATTTTATACATCTATACCCGCGTTGCGAGACCTTTTCACACGCGAATTCTGTGTCGTGTGTCGGACCAACTCTCCGATCGTTCGGTTTTTATACCTGGTTCCACTTATCGGTGAAAACAATGGGCCGGAGATCGATTCTTGATAAGTACGGTAAGCCACTGGCCTCGTCTCTCAGCTACACCCCGTCTACGGAGGAATAGGAAAAAGACGGGGTAATCAGCGCCTCAATAATTACAAACAAAAGACTGCGTTGCTCCGTTGCGAATGCGAACGTCTGCGGTGCAACCGAGAGCAATTCCCGCAATCGACGCAAGCCCTAAGAACAAAAGTCGTCCGAGTATATTCAAGATTCGCCTGTGTTTCTATGCCTCCCTCTCAACTCATTCACTCATAAACTACATTGACCGATGATCCTCGAATCCCGGAGACGTACTACTTTGGCACGGTTTTGCCGCAGCTGGACATTAGTGGCAGCATGGGAAGATATGACGGGTGGCGTAATTACGGGGTGGGAGAACGTCGCGCGGAGACCTTATCCGCAGCTAGGTGAAGGTATATTCGTCGTGGACAATTACGGCAGAGTCGAGTCGAGTCTCGGGTATAAACTCTACTGCTAATTGGCAAACAATGATTGCTCCCAGAAACAGTATACGAAGGTATACCGTATACATACCTATACCGTATACCTGCACCACGGTGCCCCGAGGATAAGTCAATTTCAACCATTGGATATACTCCGCAGCTGCCTTATGATGGCCCATTAATGTTGTACATACCTTATACCTACTCCTACCCCTGCTCCTTTGACACGACGACGTTATACTCTGCCACCGCACATCTTGGGTCTTGTCAAATGTCACAAATGATAAACTTCCAACGTTTCGCGAAAGTTGTACGGCAAATGAATATATTACAAATATAAAATTGATCGATTCTCCGTAATATGCCAACTATGCGGATCAGCTATCATGAGAATTCCTTGACTCGTGTAAGGAACTCGGACGCAGCCATGAGCCTGCAGTGGAGGGGTCGAGTTCGTGTTGGTATATAAAGACAGGTTATCGTCGTTCGTATTTTTAAACCAATTGGCCCGGCGATCCTACACCGTACCGGTCAGATGCTGGGATAATAGCAGTGCTCAGGGGTTTGTCCGATACCTCTACGAGTTAGGATAATTCCACGTCTTGTCACTATCTCACGCCTGAAATGGTGAAAATTATCATAAATCATAATCAAATTCAACCTCTATCTTGTACCCATGCGATCGAGGCCTTTGAACAAGTTCTTCATTCCTATTTACCTGTTCCGGCACACGCGATCAATAATTCCTAATATGCGATTTGCGAGAGTGAGCAACGGAGAGGGATAAAGAGAGAGAGAGAGAGAGAGAGAGAGCTGAGATCGGTGCACGGGAATGCGGCGCGGTATCGGTACCCGGCACTCTTCGCGATTACCTGGTGCACCGAGCTATCCTCTCCTACGGAACGATGAAAGGGGTACATATTCGTTCGACGACTATGGTTTTACCGGAACAACCTTCTGCAAGAGACAATAGATTCGCTTGAGCGTTGCGGGGCTGCTGGGTGCCGGCATTACTTTAAATTCAAACAGCGAACATATCCTCTTTTGTTTTACGAACAAAAGACAACCTGCAGGCTCTCCCGCACGCTCCGCGGTCGGACGTGTTTCCGTGCTTTACCTACCCCTGCTTATCGTTAGCCCCCCCGTCACTTAGCTACATACCATGAACCTTAAACCGCGATTAACTCCTCGTTCCATGCGTTATCTTCCCCCGCGTCCCAACCACCACCGCGATGAATCGATCACTCTCAGGTGGCAAATCTCTCAATTTATTATTGATACGCGTGTAACGAGCACGCGCGTTTCGCAGCGACAACTTGTACAGTTATGGGAACATATAAACCCTCGCGTGACGCCGGTCATTTGTTCCGTGTTTGAGGTAGATTATACACTATGCGCTGTGCTATACGTATACCCACCACTGGTAAATACATCTCACGGTCACAATTATTCATAGTATTGATTCTCGGAGGTAAAATTACGCCGTGCGACACATCGATACGATGCAGTACCTGCAATTTCACAACTTATCTCTGCGCGATCCGTAAAACCTGCAAAGACTGGGGTGGTTTACTTACTTACGTGTAACGGGACGTACTCGCATACGAGCATATATCCTCGTCGCTGGTATACCTGGCGCTTTGGAAGCCGTCGGACATCAAAGCGGTCGGCAAGGCTTCCTGGGTAATTAATTCCCCCCCGCCCCTGTCCCGCCGGCGTCGGTGACCCCCCGGCCCTATTCTACTCCTCAGACCCCGCGAACATCTACACGCACGTGTGGGTGTATGTTGTTGGGTTAGTATGTACAGAGCTGGCGGTCAGAAAGGGGGGAAACATGCGACAAGAAAAATGACACGCCGCCGAGGCATTACTGACTGAGTAAACACTGCACGAGTATTTCCCACTTGCGACCAGTCAATGCTACTTGCGGTGCCCACATGCAAAGTAGATTAACGGGGCACACCCGATGATTGATGGACCTTTCATATCGCGCCGCGTGTTCGTCTTTTACACTGATTTCAAAGTCGAGTACGCGGGCTGGAATAAATTATATTATCATTGGTTTGGTTTCATTGAAGGATCGAGACCGATCACAAGTTCTCCCGCAGGCGGCTCGGCTGACCGAAAAACATTCCGAAATTCCGAATTCCGGACTTTGGAGCACACTTCGGAGGTGGATGAAAAGTTTTATAATTGATCGCACAAACGTCCGGAGATCCTCACGCGGTAGCTGAGCGTAAGTAGGACGCGCGGTGAAACTCGCCCCCTCCCCCCCGTGTCCGCGAGTCAAAGAAAATTGGTATGTGGGGGGCAGGTGATTAATGACGTCGGACAGGTGCATTAATAGGTTCGCGGGGGTGGTGCCCGCAGGTGAGTGTTCAGACCTGGCATTTCTCCAATGGGAGAGCCGTTCTTCCTCGGAGTTTATGTTCGCGCCGCCTCCTGGTCGTAACAATTTTATCGCGGGGTAGTGAGGCGAGGGGAGTCGCGCATGCGTTCCATACAAATCCCGCCCATTATGAGTCTGGAGGTTCCGCGGTGCCCGCGACCAGACACGAGGGAACCAACGTGGAAAAAGAACGAGGAAGAATAATCGGGCGCCAGGTTCGACTCCGACACCTCAACGGATCGGGATCGATACGGATCAAAACTTGAAACCTTTCGAGTTCAATCGATTCCAAAGTTTTTCCAACATTCATATTGAGACTGGAACGAAACTGTGACCGAAATAGTTGACAGAATTTGCACGATTATCGCCAAATTTTGATGAGTGTAAAAAATCACGGGGGGCCCTCGGTCTTCGTTACGCCCCTGGGACGGAGGGATTTTCCTGAAATCCGACCGCTCCAGGAGATGGCGTTTGCGTCTCGGTTTTGGGTACTCCGTACGACGAACGTTCAGTCGCTCGGCGGCGACCTGGCAGTGCGGTTCCCTCGTCTATTCCAATTCCATTCCCTTCTCTTCTCTCTCACTCTCACTCTCACTCTCACTCTCCGTCTCCCTCCGCGAGTTTCACCCTTCGACCCCTCTCGCCCGTATCCTCCGGGATGGCGACCCGGTGGAGGGAGGCGACGCCAACCCTCAGACGCCGAGCTGGAGCGCCACTCGACGATCATCTCTCAGTATGCCGCGGGCAGCCGTCGAGCCCTCACGCGATTTCGAAATCGTTCGAGGGTGAAGGATAGAGAAGATAAAGAAATTCGACGAGCAGCGAAGAGCCTAGATTCTGGACTTGAATCGCCTTATCGATAGGAGGCGTAAAAACGGCTGATGTAATCCGCATCACGCGTTTCGATCGGACACACACGTCAGTGACGTCGTGATGATGAACACGAGGTCGAGAGTTTTCAGTTCCTCTACGCTACGACGACAGTCAGCGCTTATCCCGCTATTTCTGCTGGTGGTTTTCGTCTGGTTTATATAGTTTGATGAGATTCGATGAATTTTCCGAGGACGGTGTAACTCTCGAGTCGTCACGTGGCCCGTAGAGCGAGACGCTGTAGTGCTGCGATTATTTTCTTGCAAACTCTGGCAAAGTAGTTACGCGTTATACCTCTACTCTAACTCTGCCCGGTCAGCGCCGCAGGATAGAATTTCCTGACAACCAGAGTGAGTACCCACAGACGCCTACACACGATTACTTGTCCCGGTCACCCCATACGTCGCTATCGCCGCTATCGCACACCTCGCGTCGAAAATATAAGCAAGGAGCCACTTTTGTCTGTCGCGTAAATTTTCACGTAGGCGGTGACGCGTGAAAGTAGAAAAGGAGGAAAAAGAGGCAAAATTGTTGTTCGAACGCGGTTGGCGCGCGGCGTGTTGCAGGCACTGCGAGATATGAAATTTTGTTGTAGGGTTTCGGTATAAGCGAGAAACTGATTTATTCTGAGAAATATAAAATCTGAGATCCGAATCTTGGCTATTCGGGGCACGATTCTCAAAGCAATCCTGTAGGAAGATACGGATCTCATCTCGGCCGAGATATTATGTCCTGTGCGCTATCCCCGACTCCCCACAACTCCTCCGCTCTGCTCCAGCTCCGGCTCCGGCTCCGGCTCCCTTCTCTTCCCTTCCCGTCCCTTTCTCCGTTGGCAAGGGAATAGCTATAATAATTGAATACGAGTTGTGCGTGACGCCGGAGAATTCGAAAAGAGAGACTCGCAGCGACCGACAGCGACCTGACAAGAGAAGCCTGTAACAAATATTGTTGTATCAAAAATGAAAAAATTAAAAAATTAAAAAAATTAAAATGACGTTGCCGGTGAATTGGCCATTGGCCAAGCTAAGGGTTACTCGAAGGGCATTGTTCACACTTCACACGGCGAAGAGCTGTCCCGTCAATGCGTGTCTCATGACTGTATACCTACATACAGTCTGTCTCGTCGTCAGGCCCGGACCACCTGCGCGGTGTGGGTGAGTTCGGCAGTCGGGCACGGCGACCCGTAGCTACCAAGGTATACGATAATACCCACGTATCACGCGATATATCGGAGGTTACCTGCGTATAATGTGATATGCATGTATCCGCGCCGGGCGAGAGTGGGGGGACCGAAGGAGGCCTACCTACCTACATTGTTCCTCGAGATGAGATCCTATTAGGATTACGTTAATTAATCTAATAACTCTTTTCTTGTCCTTCTCTCGCCTAGCTGCTTGCGCAATTTACCCGACTCGACGGCACGGTCTCGACAACGGTTTATATAACATAACTCGATTCGTCTCTCACTCCGACCCGTAGCTGGGTTAATATCCAATAGCGTTTTGACGTGGATGATATTGCGATGAATCGGAGAAAAATAATCAAATTCCTCATTCATTTATTTGTCTATCGACGAAACGACGAGCGACGATTCGAAGCGATGTGAAATTTTTCCGGGTCTCCGTCGTGGCTCTGACACCGGTTAATAAATGGCGCGAAAATCGTCCTGGCGGTACGAGGAGACTAGCCGTGGCAGGAGGTTGCACAGGATTGTAAACCGGAGCGAGACAGGGACGAGGCACGCGAAGTATCGAATCCCAGGACGTTGCACCGCCACCTTCGACCGCCTCTTTCCATCTCACAATCGGTATCTCTCCTTCTCTCTCCGGTCTCTCGGTTGCCATTTGCGTACCTTTAAACCGCGTATACGTATGCACGCCGATACCTCTCCCAAGCTTGTGTACGAGTTATAAACGTAACGCATTAACCGTTCTTCTTTTTCGTCATTTTTTCCCCTCTCACTTATTCGTATCTTTTTATTTCTCAAACTTTATTAGTTCTCTGCAGTTTTAATAGACCCCGGAAGAGCGGGGCACGAGACATGTGACCTCGTTAAACCCTCTTCGTCTTTCTCCTCATTATACATAGGTATACATACAGTCCCACGAAGTGTACACAGAAAGCTACGTGTGCGTCTATGAATAACAAAAACAACAACGACAACGACAACGACAACCACAACAGCAATAATAATAATGATGATAAGAATAATTGCGCGGGCATAAATCCGTCGAGGGAGGAGGAGCTCGCGGAGAGGAGAGGCTAGAGGTTAAGAAGAGAGAAAAGGAAGCAGAGCCTGGAGGCGGCCTTTCATTAAAAGTCCGGAATTAATATTTTAACAAGACGCTCGTCACTTGAACGCCGTCGCGGTTCCCAACTCGGACTCACTTCTCTGCGGCGCTCCGCATATCCGATGGTTCATTTGATTGAATTGGTGTTTCCATAATTATGCAAAATTTGTCGTTTAGATTTGTGAAATCGAAATCTAAATGAAACACAGCTGCGGCTCGTTCCTTCGTCCTGTCGGATAATACCTCGATAGGTCTAACGGCGAGGGGTTGCGCGGCACTGCCGAGTCTCTCGTATTACATCCAGGATTAATATTAAATTTCACACGATGAGTGCAATTTCATTATCCCCTTTGGCTGGTTGCAGACTTCCATGGGGCACCGCTTAGGCCTCGCGGTAAGCGTTACCGCGTCCTGCTGCTGCAAGTTGTGTCGGGGACGTAACCGTGCATAACGCGAGTGCGAGAGTCTCGTATGATTATGAAAAGTCAGAGGGATAATGATCGAACGGGAGAAAAAATCTGATCCGAGCGAAAAAGACACCGCGGGATTATTGAACCGAGAATAATGTCTAAACCTAGGTACTAGATACGTGCAGTCAGACGATGCCATGGTAGCGAGTCCTAGTCGATCAATAGTTGGCATGCGTTTGGCCCACATGTATATCTATGTACACGTTAACATAGACCCATACAACCGCGACGCGGTATTCAAGATTCTATCTGCAGGGAAGAGAAGAACGATCGCGCCACTTTCGACCCCGTACGTACGTTGCTCGAGGAATTTCCGAAAAATACCTCCACCCACAAAAATCTTGTTCCCAGCTGTACGGAGAAGGAGGAGAATTTATTTCCCTTTAAACGCGCGGGACCACTGCCGCTGAATTATAGGCTTACCTATGTTATATACTTAGCCTCGTCTAAGTCTAATCAACAAAGTCTCAATTCGCGCGATGAGCGTAGTTTTCTCGTTCCTTGTACATCTTTATTTGTTTTTTAATTTCGACCACTCGCGTTACGGCGATTTCTCTGTCTCGTTATCATAACTCGCGCGGAGAAGGTTTATTAAAACGAGTTGTTGAAATTCGGAAAATCTTTTCTCGTATACGGCGTGGTATATAAGAACCGCCTATACTCGTACAACTGTACAGCTCGTATGGGAAATAGAGAGAAGAGCAAGCCAACTCTTGCGGCGGTCAGACCGGGGCGTTGGGAGCGCGGGGTGGTCAGGGGCAGCGTCGAAAGGGCGGGGGATTCAATTATCCGATATTAAACCACCCCTAACCAAGCCGGTGTGTCCGGCCCGGGTGGAGGGTGCGCGTTCAAATGGTTGTTCCTGTCCGGTAGAAGTAGAAGTATTAGATTGAATGGACTCAATGTTGTAGTAGTTGCCGTCGGCTAGTGGATATAGGGTGAAGTGGTCGATCCCCCCTCACTCTCCCCCTTCCCCGATCCTCCACCTTTGCTTCTCTCCCTTTGTCCTTGCCTCTTGTCGGATAGCATCTTGGATTTTTTCACGTCTTCGATTAGCCTAACGAACCCCGGAGGACGACCGATGTTTTCACCTTGTACACTGTATTGTAAATTTGTAATCACACGCGGGTCTTGGCAATCGTCCGATCGTCCGATCGCTCTGCGGAGCTCATTTGTCAGGTATAAGGTATAGACTATAGAGTATAGAGCATCGGGTATGTGTAAGGTACCCGGTAAGGGAATCCGGTAATATCTCAAAGCCTTTACTTTTATTAAAACGCAGAAATTTGATCGCGGCGCGAGAGGTGGAATGCAATATTTCGACGGATTCATTTGGTGGAAACATTTCTTCCCGCTGAAAAAATTCAATCAAATCCAGAAAGTGAGAGAGAAAGAAGGAAAAGGAGCCAAACCTTCCATACAGGTATATGTATACGTGTACCTACACCTATACGTATACCTATACGGAGGTCGGGGGATATCTGCGGGTTTATTGCGTGTTTTAATCCCGTATTATTTCCGTTACCGCATGTTACAACTTTCCGTGGGTGTACCCACAATTCGAAAGATTCCGGGAGATTCTCGCCCGCAATTCATCTCGGACCTGGGTATTGGGGATATTAAAGAAATTCCTATTCTACGGAATAACCAGCAATCCCGTTAGTTCCTCCTCGAGCTCGCATTAATGCCCATCGTTCGAATTCCTCCGGCTGCAGCTGTAATGCCGGCCAACGGGTAAGCCTACAATTAACACCTGCAGCAGCCTGTCCGAGTGTTAATTGCGGCACATCTCGAACCAAGGAGAAAAATCGCGGGACGAGGAGAGGGAACTTGGTTCCCCGAGCTTCACCGTGTGTCCGCGCGGTTTATTTTATTTATACTCATCCTGGTACGAAGTTGCACCGGGCCGCACCGGGCCGCAACGGGGCCCCCGCGTCTCCGAAGAATCAATTCATTCTTTCATTTAGATTTATTTAATCACCTACTATCGCCGTCTCGTGACTGACTTAAACTCGGCTCGTACTGCACTCGGATCACGCATCGAGTTAACAAAATTAACATAAACATACTCTTTTCATCCTTACCTCCGTGGTTTTTATTTCGTCGGCCAGTTTACTTTTTATTTGCAAAATCCATCGCGTTGACCGAGTCGCAGGCCGCACGGGTCTTTTTCATTTTCGATTTTCTACTTTCTACACCGATATTATTGAACATGCTCCCGCGGAGTTAAAATTTTCACGAATCAATGCGTCCAATCAAACCACCAATTTGTTGTTATTGAATACCTGCGTACGAATAAAATAAAGCCGTGGTGTACGGTTCGGTCGCGCGGCTACACTTAATTAACTCGTCAAAAACTAATTGCTCGAATCGAAACGACTAATTACTCGCGAAAAAAAAAGATACATCCAAATTCAATTGTTGTTAATTTATTTTATTCGGTCTCTACAACTTTTCGAAATACCGAGTGAACCCAAACGCGCACTCTCGAGGAGAAACCGCGCCGCCGGTACCCGTACATATTTTGGTTCGCCTCGTAGCAATTGCCGGCAGCGTCATCGCGGAGTGATTGATTTCACGATAGCGGCTAATGAGCTTGTACCGGTTAAGACGCTGTTTAATTTGACTTTTAATTTCGTCTGCCATAACTCTCGTCCCTCAGCTCTCAGCTATACGAGTTCTCATGACTCGACTCAAAGAGATGAAAAAAGACGAGAAAAGAAAAGGGAATACGCGTATAGGTACATATATTATGCCTACACGGAAATTATATTTATATTGTGGAGAAGAGAGAGCTCGCTGCATACGAAATCTGAATAATCTTTCAACACTTTCTATTTCTGCTAATTGAATCCCGCTTCTCCGGCCTCTTTGATTAATTACGTGAAAAATATGCCACACCTACGGCCCGCAGCACACGTGTCGCGTAGTAGTTAGGAATACCGATCGAGGCTCGTAAAGTTACCCGTGCGCAGTTTTAATAATTACCGAATTGAAAACTTGAAATCATTGGGTACGATCATTTGGTCGATAACTGATCATTTTAATTATTTTCATTACTTTTTAACGACTTCTTGATTCGGCAGACGTTATATTTCTGTGTAATCGCATCGTGGCACGAGAAAATAAGGAAAACGAAAAGCCAACGGAGGAGAAAAAAAAAGATAAAAATGGCACATCTTATTGGAAGCTGGGCGGGTAGGTATGGATGTGGGCAAACGGGTGGACTTTGGAGTTTCCAGGTGCGCCGTGAAAGTTCATTAGAGCGAACGATGGACACGTACATTAATCAAGCTTTTAATTACCTCGGCGTGTAGCTACGTCTAACTAAAAACTAAACATACCTACCTACATACACCCTGGCGCAGCTCAAGCTCCAGCTCTAATTAAAGCTGTTATCGAGTCCAGAGATTAAAACTTGCCCGGGTTAACTGACGGCTATACCTTTACCAACCTTTACGTATATACAAACGTAGACGTGGACGTGGACGTGGACGTGGACGTGGAACTAGGCAGGCGATTCTCACTTCCCGTATAACTGTGCACCCACCTAATTCATTCCGGTATCCTTTTTCGAAAGATTAGAAGAAGGTACGACCGCGGGTTAAATGACCATTGCGCGTACACTTGAAGACGATAACAACAATAATTCCCACCAATTTTCGCCGTCTTTGTTGGGCGTAAATTATGTTTACT
>JAEUYN010002213.1:0-33971 GCA_018257835.1 Euura lappo
AATCTGTAACTGGCAAGCTCTCGTAGTTATTATATGATCGATGATTCTTTTACTTTAAACAGGAACCAGAATCGATATGAGAAACTGGTACAGGCACGCAAGCTCAGAAGGGCGACCATTCCAAGACAAAAGATTAGCTTTCCACTGCTGAAACCTGAGATTCTCCATAGATCCATAGATTACATGATCTATACTCAGCATTTCCGGTCGCTCACTTCATTTGCCTCCTTCATCAATCGTCACCGTAAGAACTCGACTATGTGAAGTGGTTCTAAACTAGCGCAGCCGCTATAACTCATTGAAACATCTTAGATCGAGAGGTATGCTATGAAATCGTTGCTTTCAAGTCAACGTGATCAATAGAACAGCAAACCCAGAAAATCACAACTGCAGCATCAAAGTATCAATTTCGTGTATTCTTATGATTTACAGGCAAGCTACGTCAGATCAGCCAATATTTCAGGATCACAGATGGCCCTGCAAAGATTCCAATCCCCGTTGATCTAAAGATCGATACGTCACTCTTCTGCACTTTCGGATTCTCACCATACCTGAACCTGGTCGATCGTCCTCCACTGGAATTATTAGAAGGCCACAGACACGCACGCAAGCTCGAAATGGCCATTGTTTCAAAAGCAAATTTTAGCCTACTGCTTCGAGGCTGTAAAGTCTCCACAATTCTTTGCAATCTTGCGCCACAGAGCGAGCGAAAGAATCAATCTGGATATCACATATTGAAAGGTATGTTATACGAGTCGATATTTCCCAGCTTGTCATCGCCACGGCAACATGGGATATATTTTAGTGATTGCTGTGACATTTCTGTTAGAGAATTGATCGTTTGGTGATTGTATGATTCTTACAGTGACCTGAATTAAATTGCAGTAGGCAAGCACGCAGGCTCCGAACAATCAACGTTGCAAAACAGCTATGAGCCTGTTACTGCGTCCGACAGCGCAGTCTCCGTGTATCCCTGTTATCGTTACATCATTGGGCTTTCGACAGCTATATATACCTTCTGTTCGACGAATCGTTGGTTGTTATATCGCTAAGACGACTGACGTTGTTACGACTGGCAGAGCTATCACGCAAAGCCATTCAACATACCAATGTCCCACATCAACAGGTATGCCATGCAAGTCAATACTCCACAACCCAACTTGATTCGCGTAACATGGAATAGTAGACCACACCTGCACTCTTTATGTCAATAATAATTCATTCACACAGTACTATATTCAACAGGGTAACTTGAATCATTTTCGTCATCAATACTTTGGAACGGACAAGCATGGAAGCTCGCTACCAACGGTCAAGTTCACCTAACTACTGATCATCAGTCGCCATTGCTCTTCATCAACAAGCAATAGAATGGTTATTGAGGGCACATTAGCCCGATCTACCAATGATCCAAGTACACTTCAGGACCTGAAGACCTTGGTTTATTGAATATGTACTTCTTGCCTCAACGAACCGGTCCAATCGCTCGCAAGCATCATACAAACTTCGAAATCAGTATTTGAACACGGCGACATACTTGTTTTATATTACCAGATAATCAAACACGCCATATTGATATGCTCAATATGAAAACCCACTTGATGGTCAATTTATTCATTAGGAATCGTTAGCAGCAACGACTTATTCGCCGTCTATGGTGCTTAAATTATTCAACATATTGTTTATCATACTTACGTGATTACTTTCAAATTTAGCAGCAAGCCTTAAATGTTAACGCAGGCTGTGTAAAACAATATTGATCCTGTCACAGTGAATGAGACAAGTCTACAATTTACACTGAAAAAAGTACAATTTATTGCTACGCTAATCCACTACATGCCAGTAGAAAAAGCTAAGGAGAAGAAGACTGTGCTGATCACTCGGCAAGCAATCTCTAGCCAGTCAGTACATACACAAGTCAAGCTATTATTACAGTCTTGCCGAGTCCGCTGAATTTCGTTATTATCATTTTCCGAAATATCAAACATGAAGCATAAAGTCCATGCAGCCTATTAGCAATTGAAAAATATAAAAAAAAATGCCACGAACCCTGTTGGGAATAAAAATTTGACTGATTTTAAGTGGTCGTGAGAAGAACTTAGAACACAGCGTGACTGGAGAACGATTCATTAAATTAAAAACGAAGCCAGTTTATAGAAGTTAGGTTTCAAACTACTATTTGTACAGATGAATGATGTATTAGCGACTTTCATTTTTATACATATTTTATTGATTGAGTGTGGAATGAATAGTGTTGAATGTTTGAGCTTCACAAGAGAAAAACAAAATCATTCACTAAATGAAAAACAGTTATTTCATGTTAGTGAATATGTCCGGCTGAACGAACCAAATTATTTATCTGTCTTTAATTGTACAGAGATTCTTTCTTCGTTCGCTTGTGCAGACCTCACAAAAACAGAAAAATAACTGATAGACAGTATATAATTTGGTTCGTTCAGTTCGATATACAAATACTGATATAATGTTAAGACTATAAAAACGATAAAGTAATTGAACAAAAAAGTTCAACATTGAAAGGAATGCAACGACTTGAATTATTCATATGATAGAATTTAATCCCTCGATGCGTTCAATGTGTGAGGAGAGGCGATCAAATAGAGTCATTTATTTGATAATTCTTGCATTTTGAAAGAATCAGTGATAGTTGTAAGCTAGTACCTGCTACAAGCTATACCTGGCAAATTAAGTTTCACCGAATAAATTATTTATGTTTGTCACAGTTGACAGTTGAAGTAAATGTTTTTTTTCTTTTGCGCCCATTGCCCGAATTCCGAATATATCTCTTGAGATAATCACATTATACAAACGTACCACCCCTCTGAAATTACATAAGCAATTCTTCAAGCGGAGAAGGTCCACCTACATCCACGTATATACTGAGTATATGTATTAGAGGAGAGGATTTAAGTCAGGCCGAATTACGGATTCGGGGAAGATAATACGGATTCAAACAGAAAGACGATGTTTAATACTGGTTTCCGAGATATTAGTCACGAAAGTTTGATGAAATAGCGCATCTTTTTTCGTCTTCTTCGCCCAATTTCTTCGCTAGACGCTTGCTAGGGACATCACTTCCGAACGAACGGCTGCACGGATCGACTTGGGATTTAAATCCTGGTTGTGTGCCGCGCAAACCTCGACCCCTATTGATTTTGAGCCGAATCCGATTTGGTACTCGGTCGGTATTGATAAATAAGATCGCGAAGTGATAATTCACAATATGACCGCCCGTCCGCGCTGCTCGCGACTCGCCGTAATAAAATGTCAATCAACTATCTATGATCTAGTTCTTGACTCACGGTCGATAGAGAAATCGATCGAAGATCAAGTTTGGTCATATCATAACCTGAATGTATATATCATGTATATATCAATAATATTTTGTCAGTGATCACGACGTGCTTTGTGCTGTGCTGGTGCTTTAAATAGGGTATCAATCACTTGATTGAGTGATATGAATATAAATTCTACGTAATGACACATTACGAAATCGCATAATAACCTCAAATCTACTTTCAAGATACTGGAACAATCAACACCGTCTCCATGATATTCGTCCAACAGATCTTCATTGCCGATACGGGAAAACATTTTGATTGAACGCCAAAGATTTGTCAAGGTAGACGTGAAAAAGAATGCTGTTGATTAGTCATTGACATGAGATATACTACAGATGTCCATACAGCTACCGGACGACTGCCATAATTCCGCCGCCAAAGAATGCGCCACTTCTCAAAGTTGCCCTGAATCCTTGGAGTCAGTGTTGTGTCCTCCTAAGCTGCTTTATACAAGTCAAACCAGCCAATTGTAATTTGTAACACACTGAGAATGTTCAATCAGATAATCAACGGAGCTGGCAAAGCCGCTACATACACAGATCAACACGAACAATTCGTTCAGAATCGTTTGGTACCCCGTGAAAGCTCGATACGTCCTCATTGTAAGTATCTTTCCTCGTTGCATTGATTCCGTTCCTACAGAAAATCTATAACGGTGAAATTTTGAACCAAACCCTACAACGTTTGTTAATTCGTCTGTGTAATGGAGTAATCTGATCTTTACAGGACAGCAATAGTCACACATCATTCGAATGACCAACGTTCTGAGATGGAATACTTATCTACTGCGTCTGACGCCTCACGGTCTTCCGGCTATCTGCAATCGATGTTACATTACAACCTAAGCCATTCCTTGCGTCAACACCGAGCGTATCATAATTTGCAATACCTGGGGAACGATCGATGCGACAGTGAACTGCACGGACGGATACACGACGCAGAGAGTCTTGCCGAATGCATTGTACGCCGATCGGCGCGCCGAGCAAAACTCTTCACTCAAAAACTAAGTGAGTAACTTTATTTTATCAAAGGTTAAACGAAAATTTTATAACTGCAATATGTATGTCTAATAATTGATTATTTGTGAAACAGATCCATTAGAGTACGCCAGATCAAACCACGGGAACGCAGAGTCAGACCAGATCAGAATGACAATTCGTCCGTCTCCAGAAACAATGATTACTACAACATTCGTGTTAAGTACGGAAAAAAATCTGAGAAAAATGAACAAATCGATCACGATGACTCAGCTCCGACAGTATCCCATAGATCACAAATCTTTACTCGACATGAGAGTTGCTTGCTTCATTTCTCACCTGATTGATCGTCACCGCAGGGACACGACTATTGTGCTCATCATCAAAAGGTATGCTATGAAACTGATGCTTCAAACTCATCCTTAACGATGGAATAGGGAACCCAGAAAAACACAACTGAAAATTTCTTTCATAGTATTTATTTCCGTTTATTCCTATGGTTTACAGGGGAGCTACTTTGGAGAAACCAATGCATCGGGGTTGAAGATGAGTCTGCAAGAGTCTGTATTTCCATTGATCTTGTGATAGATATACCACTTTCTCGCACTCCCAGCTTCTCACCGTGCCTCAACCTGTTCAATCGTCGTTTGCTGATATAAGTATGTGGAAACAAAATAATTCAGAATGGCCAATGTTTCGAATTCAAACATCAGCCTGATACCACCACCAGGCTTCAAATCTGCACAATTGTTTAGAATCTTACATCGGAGAACGAGCAAAAGAACAAATCTGAATATTTCATATTGGAATGTATGCTATACAAGTCGATAGTCCCCGACTTCCCTCTGCCACCACAGCATGGGATATTCAACTACCAGGTTGTTCAAATTTTTATGATTCTCAAAGTGACCTACATTATTATTGGATTTAGGTGGACAAGCATGCAAAGGACAATGATTTCTGTAAGCTTAATGACCCCAAAACCTCGTTTTACCACAGAATCTGTTGCAAATAAACAGTCGACTGATTTTACCTAGAAATGAGAAACAATTAGAATGCAGCGTGACCTGATGATAAATCAAGAGTTTATCTCAGCTATTCCTATTCAAAGAAGTTTAGTTTATTACTCCTAATGTTTACAGGTAAATAACTTATTCATAAATTGTATCTTTTGACATATTTTATTAATGAATTGCTGAATGTATAGTGTCGAATTTTTATTCGATTGAACTTGCATTTCGGGAGAATGAATGATAGTTCTAAGCTAGCACCTGATACAAACTGTGGCTGTTAAAGTGCTGAAATTTTGATTCCACATTAAGTTAGGTTGGGCTAGGTTAATTCAACAAGTTAAGACTGTATACAAAAAAATAAACTTCTATATAATAAATTATTCATGTGTGTCACAGATGACAGTTGAAGTAAATCTGTCTTTTCATTCGGAATGTTTCTCCCCGTACCATACTTCCGCATGTATTTCCTGACATAATCATACTATATACAAAATTACAGAATTAAAATAATTCAATTTCTTTGAGCGCCACGGTAGTTTTACCGTACATACAGTTGTGGTGGGATTCTTTCGGCCAGTGGAATTAAATTGACTCGCTCATGCACAAAGCGTACCGTCAAGTATTCCGTACAAAAACTGTACGAAAGTTGGAATAGTTGATACGTTAATCCGATTGAAATAATTATTGTCGGTTAAGTATGAAACAGCAGTATCCATATTGTGTACTTGCAAAAAGTAGTGAAATCCAACACAAAAACATCGTAGATGTAAAAAAAGCCGCCAAGTACCCACGCAAAAATGAGCAAAACGTATCGCCAGTCTCTGTCGTGAAATCAAGAAAGAAACCAAGCACCGAGCGTACCCCTTCGATCTCTCAGCAAGTCTACGTCGTCAAGTCGGAGTTTCGTGTGAGGATTTCGGAACATCATTCCGAGAGCTACGTACTTGGCGGGCACATTCGGTCCCGTGGAGCTATACAGACAACCCGCTGACAAACCGTTTACGTTTCATGCAGAAATTGAGTTTTTAATGCGACAACAATGAAATATACCCGAAAACTAGTCATTCCAACCAATAATCGTAGCAGAACTTACTTCTACATGTCCTAAATCATAAGGGTCACGTTACAGAGGTCAATCCCTTAGACAATACACAATAATCGTGATCCTTCCATTGTCATCAGATCAGACTCAGAACTTTGGGAGTCACGTACTTTATACTATGGAGCCGATGAGCGACGTAAAGTAGGTTTTCCTATGATAGGTGACTTATCGTCAAGCTCAATTAGTATGTTTGTATCAATTATGAGGGAATAAACTTATCCAATTGGAAAACGGTTAAATCAAGAAAACTTTACTTTGTATTTCGGCATCAAACCTAAAACTCACAGCAACGAATGTACGTGAATGCTATAAGTAGTAGTGAGCGTGACAGTTTGATCAAATGATGAATATAAAATCATTCGCAGCTACACATCACTGCGGAAAGATTGGCGCGTGCGAGTTTACGGGAGTGCTGTAGTGCGGGCGCCTTCAGGCGCTCGCACGCAAGCACGGACGTAAACTCGCACGCGCCAATCTTTCAACTGCCCAGAAGAAGTCGCCCAAAAATTCGGAAGATGGATTTTAAACGAGTGTGAATAAAATCAATGTTATCTGCAGATCGGACATTCGTCAGTCAATGCAAGATTCATGACGTACATACATATGACGATATACAGCGACCGGAAACAGTGTACTTTGAGACATCCATCAGCCGCCAAGTGCCGATACCAGCAATTCTTCACAGTCGAAAGAACGAACAACCAAACAGAATAAAACTCCAGGTAATCGTGTTCTATCGATCTGTAGATTTGAAATGCCAGATTTGATGAATGATCAATATGGAAAACAGTAGAACAAAAAAATCGTTCGCAAGATACGTAAAAGTGCTATGTCAATCCAAAGCAAAAACAAAAAATACAAAATAATTACCCGAATGTGCCCGCCAAGTACGTAGCTCTCGGAATGATGTTCCGAAATCCTCACACGAAACTCCGACTTGACGACGTAGACTTGCTGAGAGATCGAAGGGGTACGCTCGGTGCTTGGTTTCTTTCTTGATTTCACGACAGAGACTGGCGATACGTTTTGCTCATTTTTGCGTGGGTACTTGGCGGCTTTTTTTACATCTACGATGTTTTTGTGTTGGATGAAACACCTCTTTAGACAAATCCTTACAATTTGTTCTCATTGTTTCAGTTCAAAAGTAGTAATGATATATCTATGAGTGGATAAAACTCCCGGTTTTTGTGAGTTCTTGACCCAAAGAAAAGTTTGGACCGGTTAAAAAAAAATTTAAGAAAAATTCGGCCCACATTTCCGCGATCGGGAAACTGTTCTACGTTTTACAGATTTTAAAAAATGGTCCTTCTCTCTGATCGAAAAAAAATCATAACTCAAGCAGGGAATTTTTGAAAATCTGAAAAAATTCAGAAACATGTTTCATCCAGGACAACAATAGACAAAATTACGGAGCAAATAAAAAAAATTGCGGTCTGGAGCCTAGGTGAATTGACGTGGACAGCCCCATATTGTATACTTATAGAATACTCAAACCGTAACACAGCCGTAGGTGGTTGGCAGATAGTGGCTTCAAGGTGTACACAGGTATCACTCACAGCCTTATTTTCAGACGTGGAGAAAATTGAAAGGTGAAGCTAAAGGAAAAAAGGCAGCGTACACCGCCGCAGCAAACAAGACCGGAAATTCAGGGCCCATTAAACCACTCAGTGATTTCGATGCACGTGTCGCAGCGATATTTGGAAAGCACGGTACTGGGTTGAGCGTAATACCGGAAATTGGGACACCAAAGATCGTTCGAGATGTGGATCCGATCGACGAGATATCTGCTGTAGAACTTGAATGTAAAGAACCTTTACTCGCAATACAGTGTACACCATGTGTTACGATATTTCTGTCAAACATTATTTGTGAAACTGTTAATTTCATCTCGATATTGTGAGCTTGTGTATTCTGTACGTATGTGGCTGTGTGTAAGTGCCAAATTTCTGCGGTGTGGGAATTTTGATTCTTTCAAAAATGACGACCGTCAATGACAGTGCACTACAAACTGATTTTTCTTTCAGATGTTTATGTGCAAATGACGAAACTTTCGGGTAATTTACCGTACCTCCGATACCAAATCGGAAATGAGGGGGAATTGCTGCGCAAAGTACTGGAGTACTTAGAAGGTTCGTTGCTGAAATTCGTGAAGCAATTAGAATGCTTCATAAACTGCAGGTCAACAACACCTTGACTTGAAATAAATATTTTTGAGAACAAGGGGGTCCATAGGCTTATGGGCTTTTCGGGATAAATGTAATCATTGAAGGGGAACAGTATGTCGTGAAAACTGTATACAAGTAAACTTGAATATATATTCTGTTCTCTAGTACCGTGGATTCTAAGAATCTGTGAAAAATCAGGGTTACTATTCATTGTTTCGTCATGAAAACCCATATCGCGTGTCTAATGGCAGAAGGTCGTAAGTGCCAAGAATGCGATTTTGGTGCCAGAAGGTCGTATAATTATTATTTTTACGCCATTCGCTTTGAGAATAATCTGAACGTGTAAATCAATCAAAATTAGAAGATTGAAAACCTAAAAGCATAAGGTCGGATGTTGGCGAATACGCCCTTCTTCCATTATTGATTGTAATTAAAAAACGAAAGAGAGATAAAGCCAGAAGGTCGTAATCGAATTTTTTTTTGTTTCACATTTTTTCTGAAATAGTCGTCAAAACTCGTGAAACGCGCAGATAACTTGAAAAAACCCGAGTTTCGAAAAATTCGATAAAAAAAATATGAACGTAAAGCCAGAACGTCGTAATCGCCATTTCTTTTTTCTCACATTTTCGCTTTTTTTCTGAAATAGTCATCAAAACTCGTAAAACGCGCAGATAACTTGAAAAAACCCGAGTTTCGAAAAATTCGATAAGACAAAATCCGAACGTAGATGCCAAATCACTATTTTTATTTTTTTATTTAATTATCCTCTTTTTTCATTGTTTTGCGTTTGAAATGTTTCAACTGTGCACATAATAATTTACAAAATAATAGGGTCGGAACATTTTCTGCACGAATAATAAGATTTATTTCCATTCAAGTGATTTTATTACTAAAATACTAAATACATGATGTAGATCCGCGGACTCAAATCGGGTATGAACGCAAAATTTAGCGTCGCTGGGGAACTCGAGCTCTTCCATCAGGTAGCGTCATTATCGTTGTCAGCTACAATATGAAAATCGTACAGGTATTGCTAATCCACTGAAAATAGGTACTTTACGACTATTTTTATGTTTATCGGTTCATTTTCTTTTCTTTTTCTGCTAATGAAACAAATGTACTTACGATCCCCGACCAACAAATTCTTGTAGTATTTATGATATGCTTTAGGAATAACTGGGCGATTTTTGAAAGCTTTAAGTACGACCACGTGAAAAAAAAAAGAAATGGCGATTACGACCTTCTGGCTTTACGTTCATATTTTTTTTATCGAACTTTTCGAAACTCGGGTTTTTTCAAGTTATCTGCGCGTTTCACGAGTTTTGACGACTATTTCAGAAAAAATGTGAAAACAAAAAAAAATGTCGATTACGACGTTCTGGCTTTAAGTTCATATTTTTTTTATCGAATTTTTCGAAACTCGGTTTTTTCAAGTTATCCGCGCGTTTCACGAGTTTTGATGACTATTTCAGAAAAAAAGCGAAAATGTGAAAAAAAAAGAAATGGCGATTACGACGTTCTGGCTTTACGTTCATATTTTTTTTATCGAATTTTTCGAAACTCGGTTTCTTCAAGTTATCCGCGCGTTTCACGAGTTTTGATGAC
Source organism: Euura lappo (assembly GCA_018257835.1). Taxonomy (NCBI): domain Eukaryota; kingdom Metazoa; phylum Arthropoda; class Insecta; order Hymenoptera; family Tenthredinidae; genus Euura; species Euura lappo. The sequence goes on from JAEUYN010002213.1 coordinate 10,222, forward strand.
TATTTCAGAAAAAAAGCGAAAATGTGAAAAAAAAAGAAATGGCGATTACGACGTTCTGGCTTTACGTTCATATTTTTTTTATCGAATTTTTCGAAACTAGGGTTTTTTCAAGTTATCCGCGCGTTTCGCGAGCTTTGACGACTATTTCAGAAAATTGTGATTTTTTTTCGATGTACTGACTTTAATTGTTGAATTTCGTATTTTTCAAGTTTTTTTCAAATTTCACTTTCACTAAAGGCAGAAAGTCGTATAATGTCACTTACGACCTTCTGGAATTAGTGAGCCGGATTATTTTTCTTTGAATCAGGTTCAGAAGGGCGTATACGCCAGGACTTACGACGTTCTGAGTTTAAATTGATAAATTTTCAATCTTAACGGTTTTGAGCGTAATTGAAGGTTCTCTGCTTAGATAAATCTAAAAAAAAATTATACGACCTTTTGGTCTTGAAAATTCCAAACGGTCGTATAATGGCACTTACGACCTTCTGCCATTAGACACGCGATATGTTACGTAGCCGATTTATGGACACGTTGAAGATGGGCATTTAGATCAATTTCTGAGCAAAACCAGTTGGTTGTTGCAAGGTTCAAGGTACACCGTTGCATCAATTCGATTCCGTAAGGTATCACTCTCTTCGGAAGACATGCCATTTCGGTTTGAGTGTGGGAATTCGCGATAAAAAGTCAAGGCTAGAAATATCGTTCATATTCTAGAATTCGAGAATTTTTGTGGAAGTAAGACAAAAATCAAGGATATTTTCGGCTTACATTTTTTCGTCACAAATTCCCACACTCAATCCGAAATGGCACGTCTTCTTAAGAGAATGAAACCTTGTCGAATTAAATTGGTGCAACGGTGTACCTTGAACCTTGCAACAACCAACTGGTTGTGCTCAACAATTGATCTGCGTGACCATCTTCACGTGTACGTGAATCGTCGACGCAAAACATGGATTTCGATGATCAAACAATGAATAGTAACCCTGATTTTTTTTATAGATTCTTAGAAGCCATGGTACTCGAGAAAAAAATGTATAATCCAAATTTTCTTGTGTACAGTTTTCACGACATACTGATCCCCTCAAGTATTTGGCCCGCACCGTGCACAATCACGATTCAGTAGTTTGCGGTAGAATCTGGGGTGCTACATGGGCACTCTCTTCTGTATCTTGTTTGTTTGATTAGCATGGCAGCTATTTCAGTGGATATGGGCCTTCCGAGTTTCAATACATTCATGGCCACCTTCACTTACAATTAGCTCTTCTCAAATGAATCTGTATATGGAATGCATGAGGCATTCCACACCAACTCGAACAATCATCTGGCCTCAACATTTATGATGAGATTTATCTAGATTTTACTCGTCTGAGTATCCTCACTCTTACAAGCGAATCCTATGTTCTCAGATTTTATGTGACAAAATGTTTCCAATCTTCTAACAAAATTAAATTTTGAACAAATTCTCACAAATTATTGATTGAAAGATAATCAAAAACGTTACAAATGTATCAAACAGGGTGTCCATTTATCATGTAATTTCTGGGATCACGTAAATATCATAAAATTTGACACACCATGGAAAAACCTGGAAATCGAGTCAGCTTTCTGACCTCCAGTTTTCTGATTTCCAAATAATTTTTCTTTATACCATAGTACCTAAGAATGCACCGAAGCATTTTCATATGATTTTCCTCGCTTCTGGTTTGCATCAAACGATACCTGTATTTGTGGCAAGGTAAATGATATTTCGATTAAAGCAGTTCTGTGAGGATCGGAATTTGACTTGGTTTTTTGTTTCAATTTTTATTATCCATTATTCATAATTTGTTCTCATTACGTTCGCGAATGTAACATAAAACTCTACTACGTATCACCGAAAAAAAAAATTATATATGCATTCTCTTTGTCATAATTATAATTAATAACTATAGTTGTTAAACGATCATTCCGATTGACAAATCTGAAATTCAACTAGAAGTATGTGGTGTGAAAAAATGTTTGTGAATAATGTGTCACGTTGGTAGCAGCACGAAAGCTAGTCACGTGGTGTGAGGCCTCGGGGAAGGGGGTTATGCGCATACGACAGATCCTTCTATAGATTTCCGTATCTGCTTCGCACGCGTCCTCGTTCGAATTTCGCGCCGGCGCTGTTGCCAACCCGTAGGCCACACTTGCGTTTATTGTACAGTTGTACTCCAGCACGTGTCTCTCGCTCTGGCTTGTACATGTCTTGAAATTTCGTTGCACAAAAAAAAACTGAGAAGTCATTATTATTAGTGAAAATAGATAGAGAGCCTTTGGATTTACGCGATATGAACGATAAGTAAGTATTTTACGAAGATAATAATATTTGTTAACATTGTGTATTCGCAACCACGTGTATAAGTTAGTACAAAGCTGAATATTTTATTGCGATTCGGCTACTATGGCGAAGGGAACCATATTTACGAGATGAATGATTTTTGTTTGCCATCAAATCTCTGTTATAAACATGCCTCATTCACCGCACAAATTCATACGTTTGGATTAAGGTCGCGATTTCATGAGGTCTAACTTCCCCCAACGGCTCATACGATATCTACTAGGTATCCCATTGTATAAATCGGATATCTGTTCCATCTCGTGTTTGTTGCGTTACTGTTTGTGTCTATGTCATTGTGTTCTTGTAAAGTGCACTTTGTATTTTGCGACTACGTAAAACAGCTACTGAATGATTTAAAAAATTGGTCGTTGGTCGAATAAACTTTCCGTTTCATGGGATATTCATTGTTTGCATATCAGAAGATGCTTATCAGCACGTTGCTTTTGATGACCTGGTTTCTTTTTGAACTCAGCATCCATGCAGGCATTATTTGAAAGACAATTGTAATAATTGTGATTTGTACTCTTGTTGACAGTGAGGCAAAACGGTCCAAGACCCGAAGTAAAAACAGCCAAAGGGAGCATATGTTACGATACATGAAGGACAACCCTTTGTTGAAACACGTGGACACGATCGCGTTCATGACAGATGCGTCATCTCTCTTTAAATCTCGGATTAAAAACGCACTCAAGAAAGAGAACTCATTGAAAGTCAACAGTGTGTTTGCAGCTGAATACAGCATTATCAAAAATGAGGAAAAAGTCATAGAGGTCAAGTATTTCAATACAAAAAATGCTCCAATCCTTCAAACGACTGATTTCAAAGAATGGTTTGTAGATAATGTGCGAGATCCAATCCTCAAGGATATAGAAGAGTTTCAGGATAAGGATTCCGGCTGGTCATTACACTCAATCGTGAACCTAACAATAAACATTAACAAATATAATCCTATGCGCGGGAGTTCGTACATTGAAATACCTGCACCCATCAAGAAAAAGCAAGCATGTGTCAACGTACGTAATGATGATGATCAGTGTCTTAAATGGGCGCTGCTGTCTGCGTTACATCCAGTCGAGTGGGGGGATCACCCGGAACGGGTTTCAAAATACAAGCCATACGAAGACGAAATGAATTTCGACTGTATAGATTTTCCTGTAACGCGAAACAAGTAGCAAAATTTGAGAAACAAAATGATATTTCCGTGAATATATACATTTTGGAAAAACGAAATGGAAAATTCAAGACTGCACCCATCTACGTCACACCTCTAAAGAAGAATAAGCATGTGAATTTACTCATGTTGCAAAATTACTACGTCGATGGAACGGAAATAGACCATGAAGATAGTAGCGATGAAGAGGAGGCGCCAATCAGATTCCATTACGTCTGGATAAAAGACCTGTCTCGTTTGGTTTTCAAGCAACTTTCAAAAAAAAAAATCAAAAAATACATTTGCCATCGCTGTCTTCACTACTTTGGAAGTGTAGAAAAACTAACTACCCATGAACTGAATTGTGCGCAAGTGAATAAGTGTAAGGTTGTGCTACCTTCCCCAAAGAACAATACATTAGCATTTAGGAATTTTAACAACAAGGAAAGAGTCCCTTTTGTAGTGTATGCTGATTTCGAATGTCTCTTACTACCGGTTCAGGATAGCCAGTCTAATACTGCAGCGTTCCAGGAACACGAACCTTTCAGCGTAGGTTACTATCTGAAATGTAGTTACGATGATACGCTATCCTACTATCGTAGCTATCGAGGCTTGAAACCATCCGAATGGTTCGTGCGAGAACTACTGCAGCTAGCCGAGGATATAGCAACGGTATTTTGGTGTCCAATACCAATGAATGAATTAACACCGGAACAAGAAGAGGCATTCAGAAATTCATCGGTATGTCACGTCTGCGAAAAGCCACTTCTACTCGGTAAGAAAGTTAGAGACCACTGTCATCTAACTGGAAATTATCGAGGACCGGCTCATGAAAGCTGTAACCTCAGCTACCAAGATTCACGGACTGTTCCAGTTATCTTTCACAACCTTAGTGGATATGATAGTCACTTCCTCATTAAAGACGTTTGTACCTATTTCGATGGCCGCATTAGCCTTTTACCGCTGAACAAGGAGCGGTACATATCATTCACGAAGCACGTCAAGGGTAGCGATATCGCATTCAAATTCATCGACTCGTTTCGGTTTATGAATTCTTCGTTAGAGAAACTAGCGTCACACCTTCAAGAGCTCAAAATAGTGAGAAATGAATTTTCACACCTTAGCGAAGATAAATTCAAACTCCTAACGAGAAAAGGCGTGTTTCCCTATGAATTTCTCGATTCGTGGGAGAAGCTCGATGAACATAATTTACCGGCTAAAGATAAATTTTACAGCATCTTGAACGACCGAGGTATTTCTGACGAAGACTATAATCATGCTCAAAGAGTGTGGAATGAATTCGATATCGGAACCTTGGGTGAATATTCTGACCTCTATTTGAAAACAGATGTACTACTTTTGGCTGATATATTTGAAAATTTTCGGGACGGTTGTCTCAAAGCGTATGGCTTGGATCCCGCACACTATTACACGACTCCAGGCCTTACGTTCTATGCCATGCTGAAGTACACGAAAATTGAACTAGAACTCCTAACCGATATAGATATGGTTATGTTTATCGAGCGTGGTATCAGAGGCGGTTTGAGTCAATGCTGTAATCGATATGCGAAAGCTAATAATAAGTATGTCAAAGATTACAACCCAGATGAAGAATCAAAGTATCTGATGTATTATGACGTTAATAATTTGTACGGTTGGGCAATGACTCAGTATCTTCCTCACGGTGGTTTCGAATGGGTGCGTAACGTAGATGGATTCAATTTCGACGTACCCGATGACTCACCGGTTGGGTACATACTGGAAGTGGACTTGGAGTATCCGGAAGCTATTCTCGATATCCATAGCGATCTACCACTATGCGCAGAGCACATGAAACCTCCCGGTTCCAAGCAAGAAAAGTTATTAACAACGTTATATAAAAAAAATCGATATATCATACATTACCGCAACTTAAAACAGGCATTGAGATACGGTCTTCGGCTTAAAAAGATTCAGAGGGTCCTGAAATTCAACCAATCACCTTGGTTGAAAGAATATATCGATCTCAATAGTAATATGCGCAAACAGGCTAAGAATGAGTTTGAAAAAGATCTGTTCAAACTCATGAACAATGCTGTTTTTGGTAAAACTATGGAAAACGTACGTAAACGAGTTGATGTCAAACTTGTCACAAAATGGGCTGGAAGGTACGGTGCGGAAGCTCTGATCGCAAAGCCTAACTTCCATAGCCGTTTAGTTTTCAGTGAAAACCTGGTGGCTGTAGAATTGAATAAACTAGAGGTCGTGCTAAATAAACCAATTTATGTCGGATTCTCCGTCTTAGACCTCTCGAAAATTTGCGTTTACGATTTCCATTACGACTATATCAAACGTGTCTTCAAAAATGATTGTAAACTTCTATACACCGACACAGACAGTCTCATTTATGAAGTCAAATGTGAAGATATTTATGAAGTGATGAAACGTGATATTCACAAATTCGATACCTCTGACTATCCTCCAGAAAATATTTTCGGTATGCCGCTCTGTAATAAAAAAATCGTCGGCTTAATGAAAGATGAATGCAATGGAAGGATCATGACAGAGTTCGCTGGTTTACGTAGTAAAGTGTACAGCGTTCGTGTTCAGAATGATGATTGGATTAAAAAATCTAAAGGTGTAAAGATGAATGTTGTGCAAAATACTATTTGTTTCGATGATTATCTAGACTGTTTGCAGAACAGGAATACACAAAAGAGAAGTCAATGTACTTTCCGTACCAAATGTCACGTAGTTCGAACTGTCAGACAAGTCAAATTAGCTCTCAATCCTCACGATGATAAGAGGTATTTGTTACCTCAGAGTACAGACACGTTACCGTGGGGTCACTATAAAATTAACGAAGGTTGATTGTGTATTGACACACGTTCAGCTGTACCGAGTGTTATCCAGAGGGATCATATTACCTCACACTCAACGCTATAAGAGTAACCAGAAAGTATTTTACGAAAATAGTTTTTATGAATCGAAATTTTTTAATTTTTTTTTGTAAAATTTAGTACATTTTTTGTAAAAATTAGTAAATTTTTTGCAAAATTTAGTACATTTTTTGTAAAATTTAATAAATTTTTGTAAAATTTAATAAATTTTTGTAAAATTTAGGGAATTTTTTGTATCATTTTGTAATTTTGTAAAACTTTGTAAAATTTGTGTTAAATTTCTGTAATTTTTCTTTGCCACTCTAAAGGACGGATGTACGTCGGGTATGTAACGAAATAGAAACTGCATTAATAAAACCAATTTTTCATTTATTCATTCAAATTTACAGATCATTTTTATCTATCCAACTGTTATGTGTATCATCGAAACCTAACCACTTAACATATTGTCTGTTTCCTTGTCTCTTCAACACTTTTTCCACAAGGTAGATGTCAGGATTCTTGACAGCGAGGAGCTCTTTTTCGTAAAAACCTCCAGCGATGGGTTCATCTCGATAATCTTTCAGCTTGTACGTCACAGGGTCCGTATTCACAACCTGTATGATAGTGAATATTTCCGTTGTCCAATTGGGTGTATATCCTTTTTCAAAAACGTTTTTGAATTTGCTGACTCGAACTTTGTCTCCAACTTTGAATTTCGGCGGCTTCGTAGGTCTAGCTCGAACTTTCTGGTACACGGTGCGTAGCAACAGCTGTTCGTTCGCAGCTGACACATCCTTAGGCTTCATGCGTATAGTTTGGTGTTTGGTGTTATTGTAAGCGGATACCAACTCATTCAAGATATCGGTCCACTTGTAGCTACCTCGGAGACTGAACTGCATCCACATTTTACTTTTCAGTGTACGATTGAAGCGTTCACAGATTGATGCCTTTAAATTACTGTACGTAGAGTACAACACGATACCGTGACGCTTCATGAGGGATTCGAATTTCATATTGTAGAATTCCTTTCCTTGATCCACGTGTAATTTTTTAGGCACACGTCCCTGGAGGAATATAGACTCCATGGCATTGGTAACATCATCACCAGTCTTACTCTTAATCGGTACAGCCCACGCATACTTTGAAAAAATGTCAATGACCGTGAGCAAACGTTTGTAGCCTTTATTTTGCCCAGCGTAAGCAATCATATCAACGAGATCAGCTTGCCAGGTCTCGTCGATACCACGAACTTCTACACGTCGATGTTGGTAACTTTTTCTCGCTGGTTTATGCAGCTCCGTTACGAGTTCTAGCTTTTTATCGTTCATTTTCAAGTACACTCAATCGTTCGCTCAACTGCTCTCCGGCTCTCTCTAATGTTCTCAGTCTCTCGTCTATGTGTGAAATGAGCTGTGCGTTGCGTGTCGCGAGGTCTTGTACCGTCTCCACGTTGATGAGATAATTCTTCGAATCTTCCCGGAACCGAGCCTCGAGAGACTGAATCATTATAGTTGTATCGTCCACGTCGCTACGCAAGGCTGCTGTAACTTGATACACGAGACGGACTTCTTGCTGTATAGCATTTTGCATGACTTTTACGGTAGCTGCATCGTTTTGATTTACAGGATCGGATAAATTCACCAGTCGCTTGTTATCCATATCATACTGTCCTTCCGGGGTAATTTTGAATCCCACTCCAGGAGGACCGCGGTTACTAACGGTCCCACTCTTTTCCAGTTGTCGTCCAAACACGTCAACGCTCATCGTGGAAATGATCACACAACCGAAGATTATTGATTAATAAATGATTCCCGCTTCACGTAATTCTTCGATGACGGACATTATTTCGTTTGAATGACTTGAGTTGCCTGCTGCCTGAGACGCCAAGAGTAATCGAAGACGTTCAACCAGCTCATTCGGATCATCCCAAAAAACGTATTCCTGTATAACTCCTGGCTGTGCAACCATAGTCTGTGGTAGTAGACCTTCACCCTTACGTTTTTTCATTACAGAACCAGTTGTTGGCAATTCACCCTTACGTTTTCTCATCGCAAAACTAGTCTTGAGTAATTCGCCATTACGTTTTTTCATTGCAGGGCTAGTTTTTAGTAATTCACCCATTATATTTTTCAATTTGTTACTTTTTTGAATCCGGACGGGCTGGTCAGACTCGTAGTAGTTTCTGTGCGCATTAGTTTTGAGAATAATGTCTTGATAGATCTTTTGGTCCGCTGACGTTACAAAACTATCATCGAGTACCCTCTTGAACAACAGTTCCAACAACCCCTTGGTCTTTGGGTATAGCGTATCGCCTATGCGGACGTGGTGCGGTTCAAAACTTATCGTTGAATCACCAACCATGAGATTATCGTGTGCAAGTTTGCGTACACCACACACGCTATCCAGTTCACTTTGTCTCGTTTTATCCTTCATCATTTCGAGATACTTTGCTTCCTCGGAACGTATCTCAATCATTGACTGATCTCTCATTCCTTCTTCTTGTCCTTCTCCCTCTCCTTCTTCGTCTTCCTCTTCGTCTTCTTTGTCATCATCAATTGCTGTTAAAAACGATGCATCATCATCTTCTTCTCTACGTTTCGAAAATTCGTTAACCTCCTCTTTAGGTTTTATTATTTCCTCTTTACCCGTACGGAAGTATATATATGTTGTGAATTATATACAAAATATATTTGAACCTAAATACATGTCTTTTATAAGTAATTTATAATATACTTACACTTTGCATATATGTAAAATATATTCGAAATTTTTCGCGATTCCGACACCAACTCTAATGCTTCGTATATATAATGATTATATTTTGAATATATTTATTATCTATTCGAGTTTTATATGTGACACATATATGTTCGATATGCGTTGGGAAATGCATGCAAAATATAAATATTATATATTTCGCAGCTCATATTTCCTGCTTATATTTTCGAAGCATATATCACATATATTTCATATATATCACACAAGGTATACCACAATATATGTCACTACATCATCATTGAATATAGGTGACACATATATGCTACATATATGTTGAGTTTTATATGTGACACATATATGTTCGATATGCGTTGGGAAATGCATGCAAAATATAAATATTATATATTTCGCAGCTCATATTTCCTGCTTATATTTTCGAAGCATATATCACATATATTTCATATATATCACACAAGGTATACCACAATATATGTCACTACATCATCATTGAATATAGGTGACACATATATGCTACATATATGTTGAGTTTTATATCTGACACATATATGGTCGATATGCGTTGGGAAATGCATGCAAAATATAAATATTATATATTTCGAAGCTCATATTTCCTGCTTATATTTTCGAAGCATACATCTCATATATTTCATATATATCACACAAGGTATACCACAATATATGTCACTACATCATCATTGAATGTAGGTGACACATATATGCTGCATATTTGTGAGTTATCGAAAAACATGTATCAAATTCGAACGTAAGTTGCGTACGGTTTTTTATTCGTATTGTACATACATAAATATGCATTCGCTACATATCACTATGTGCGGTACATATATTTTCACATGTACCACAATGTATTTAAATATATAATCATCAAATTTGGGTGACATATATATAAAGCGTATACGTAAAATCTAATTACACTGTTTTTAATTTTTTTTTCGCAAAGTGCTATGTATAACTTTTCATATATGACAGAGTATTAAGTAATTTGTAGAGACATACTCGTACAGTCATATTTGGTGTACTCTCATACAAGTAATTCGCTGTGGTTCGAATAGATACAAGCTATTGATGTTGTAATATCCCCGTGAATTTTCAGTAGAATGACTTTCTCTCTGATATCAGAGACATCGATTGCTGCGAGATTCTCAATTCGTTTTTTCAGGCAGATCAAGTGTTCTAACTTTCTTCCCGGGATAATTGGTCCATTATCTTTTTCATAATATTTGCCTATAGCGTAACAATGTGGAGCTTCATTGAATGGTAGTATCACAAACGTATTAATTTCGAATATCTCCAAGTTTTTTAGAATCACGTTGTAATTGGATCGTTTACTGGTTCTTGAATATTTTAACGTGTGTACAAGTTCACCGTTCACATACGCACGGTTATAGTATTGGAAAGTGCTCGAAGGATCATGCTGAATATGATTTCTCTGAAGTGCGATAGAATGTTCACGAGACAATTGGTGGGTTTTAGCCCCGCCAATCATTTGTGCGTTTGCAACGAACTGATTGACTGCTGGCGAAATTTGGCGATTCAAGGTTTGATCCAAATATTGACGTTCGGCATGGGTTAAATCTCTGTCACAAGCTTCTTGTAAGCGGTTCACGCAACATTTCAATCGATAATGGTTAACAATCTGCATGCCAACACCTTGGGAACTTTTCACCGAATTGAGGATCTCTTGGTTGAAATCTTCGAAGCCAAACGCACTGTGCGTCCAAAGCGGGCCCCAATTACGAACACTTTGCGGCAAGTGTCTGAGAAGATGAACATTAAACGATACATGCTCCCTTCCATACAATTTCTCTACACCTCTGATGAATTCAATTAGTAGATTCTCCGCATGACATATATCTGATGTTGAAATAGAACGCTTGACTAAAATCGAGATCGCTTCGACTAATAATGACCAATGGCGTACATATTTCATCGGAAATACTTGCCTCAATGTCGGAACGCTGTAAAATAGTAGCCATACTACGCATTCATGACCTTTCCAGTTTTTTACTTCGGACATTTTTCGTGGAGTTCTTGATATTTCTGATGTTGGATTGTAGGACAATAGTATTGTATCAATCTCGGATAGCAAGTGAGCGAAATAAAATCTTTCTCCATGATATTGCGAGCCGAACCATAATTTCGGGAATCCACGGCCGAGACCCAACCCAACCAAATGCAGCCATTCTGGAGGTAAACCTGACACTATATCGAACATAGGAATATCAAACAATATTGATCGTCCCTTCATACCATTTCTCTGCTCTATCGCATCTCCTAACGTTGATTCGTGAGTTCGATCACTGTAATCATAAGGAATATCGCAATTTTCAGGACATAGTGGATAAACACGTACAGTTCCTTTACCCTTAGATATTTGCTGTCCAGGATGAATACAAAAAGAACATCCGAATTCGCCATTGAATTGAGTTGACATTTGGGCTTGAGGTCTTGCCACGGAATCACATATTCCCATCAATACGACACATTTTTTAGTCACCTGTTCCCCTTTACAGAAATACTGGAAACCTATTTCACTTAAACTTCGACATTCTGCGACGAATGGCTTAAAATATTCGTTCACGACAGGTTTCTCTTTACCGCACCAGATACTGCACAGCATCATATGCTTCCTTCTCAATTTAGGTGGAAGTTCATTCACTGTACATAAAATCGGGTGAGCCGAGTAATTCGATGATTCGAAAATTGGGACTCCGTCAAACCCAAACGTAATACTTATGACATTACTTGCCGTGGGTGAGGAGTGGAGCATCTTTTTGTATATTTTGCCATCGTATACGTCTTCAATTGCATAATAACGTTCTTTATCACGTGTATCACGGTGCTCAATGACGTCGGAGCACGTTTCCATGATATGTTTTATTTGATCCGTTAGCGATAAATACACAAAAGTCGAACCATTTTTCAAGTTTTGTAGAACATTAACATTTTTGTTACAAGACTGACATCGAAGTACTGTTTGTTCGTTATCGTCACCACATTGCTTTCCTGCATATCGACCACAATGATTACATATGTGATGGATTGAACATGCCGCAGTCCAATCGTCTAAAATCTGCTTCATAATGAATTTTGAGACATGTCGCCCTTGATCTTCTGCTGTGGTTTGTAGTAGAGACGAGATGTTTTCAGTGGCGGCGTATGTTAAATTGAAACGTAATTTACCAGCCATCAATAACAGGGCTCTTGTCAACACTCTCTTAGGGTATCTGTGACGTAGACTATGACTTGTATCAAAAGAAGGACCCATCTCGTCGTTATTTTCATGAGTTTCAGAATCTTCTGAGTAATATTCTTCAGCGTCAATTCCTGATGGTATGCCCATGATTTCATGATCGGTGTCTTCCGGATTGAAGCTAGAATCGGCGTTCGCATGTTCGCTATCATTTTCCTATGGAAAAAAAAATAGAAATGATCACACGTTGTTATAATATCGCAGGTTTATTCTGAAATCAACGATGGAGAAAAATGATGACCTTCATCGACAAAAAATGTGATAATATAGTACGTGTAAGAAACTCTATAAGGAATTACGAAATTCAGTGAAGTAATCACATAAAACGGACGAGAGAATATAGATGTATAATTGGCATGGATTCACAGTAGGTACACGATATAAGTTTGACACCTATGACATATTATACTTACAATTTGGTTAGAAGCTGTCGGCTGAACATTGACTTCGTCCAAACGATTACTGATGATAGATCTGGAAAAAAGCATAAGGAGCATAGGAAATCTTATTAAGCTCAAGCAAATACGAGCACGTCGGGCGATTCATAACCATGTAACATATTCTTGAAACGGACGGAATACCTGTGCCAAAGCTTATGGAGGCCATATATTCACCATTAAACCATTGTAAAAGAAAAGAAGAAATAACCTACGTAGGATCTGAATCAGCCTGACGAAGGAGACACCTTATATACACATGCATAGTGCTTTTGGAAAATTTAACTTAAACTTACTCCTGTATTGAACGTATTTCTCTGGCATCTGATGAATTCCCAGCGAGAGTTTCTTCCTCTCTCGAATTTTCGGACGATATAGTGTCATAATTAGTAGGAGTACATGGAAAATCTGTGCTCAGGCGCTCTAATTCCGCATGCGACTGTAAGTAATATTTACGTAATAAATGTTATCAGTTATAAAATTGTCTATCATCAAAAATGTCAGTTTTGTTTTTATACAAATTCATGATGCTCGAATTAGAATAGGGAGAAACCATATTTTCCAGAAATGTTATTCTTCATATTTTCTCATGCGATCAGGTGTATGATTACCAACTCATTTCAATTACCCAGTGAACGGGAACGAATTTGGAAACAAATCGAAAATGATTCATTGCACCAACTTCCAATCCCATTTTGCTAAAACCCCAACTGGGAATCATACATATTTCTATTTTCGTATTCTATTCGTTACTGAATTAATTATCTGCAGGCCCGATTATCTGAACAAATGTATTCAGAATTAGAAATTCAACGTAATTCTCGAATTGGAATTGACAATACATGTAATTCGATTTTAAATGACAAGGAAAATCATATGTAATGTGACAGAAGTCCCATTTTGGTTTTAGGTATATTATGCGTTTAAATTCAAATAAGCTATTCATTCGACAATTCTGGTTTTTGAACCAACACTCAATAATCACACAAGTATATAGTCAGTCTCAACAGATGCACGCAGTAGCGCGGAATGCCGTTCTTCTGGAAGTTGGCCAGTATACTTTTACCAACACAGGCAGCTGGTCAATTTCCAGAGAATAGTGCAGTAGTGTCAGACTCGTGATACGAAGCTCCCATGTTCAAATTTTAGTGGTGAACCATTTTGTCGCGTTTCAACACTGCGTGACACCTTTTTTAACACTTCTTTTTTACCTTATTTAATGGGGTATACACGCCTTTACATTAGGTTTGTGCGAATATTATTCGAATTTTCGAATTATTCGTCACGAATCGCGGAATAGTGAATTCCGATTCGGAAATCGAATTAAATAGTTCGAAGATTCAAATATGTATTTCGAAACTTCGAATAATTCGAATATTCGAATTCTTCGAATTATTCGAAAACTCGAACTATTCGAAGATTCGAACTTTTCGAATATTCGATTCGATTTTCAACAATTACATTACATCGTATCGATTTTCAACATATGTATACTCCCCTGCATACCTGCGTGTATTCCATACATTCGTAACCCATGTGATTGTCTTTGACTTCAAAGTTCAAATACTCACAGCTTCTGTATCAAGTTCTGCACCTCTGAACGCAGTGGCATCGAGAATAGTAACATTATTGCCAGTAGCGTTTGGATGACTGTAAATAATGAAAATTTCGTGTTTAATTTTGTGATTTTTTAATGAAAAAAGTGTGGGCGAATAAGTTCATAAATATAGTTTTATGTACCTCTCTATTTGTCTTATTTTAGCTTTCCGCCACCGCACTGTTCTGCCTGGAATATTTTTTGTAGTACTTCCGTGATAGTCATAACTTTTATATTTTGTTTTTCGAGTCTCCATTATTGACGTGAAACAAGTGATAATGATTTACAAGTACATTTTGAGCGTGAGACTTAGTCGACAAACTACTAATTAAGATATTATTCTACCGTGTTAATATCTCAACTAGACCCCAGGGCCGTCAGAACAGTGTACAAAAAGGTTACACATTGCGATGAATAAATTCACGGACGTATATTAGAGGACTGGCAACTCTCCTATGTCAGCCGTGTTAGAGTAGCGCCGATTTTTGTCCCGGTAGTTGCGCATTGTACCGTCGTATGCTGCGCGGCGCTGACTACCACTGGGGCCGATTTTCAGGTCTGGTGTTGATAAACAAACGAAACATAACCTTACAAGTAAAGGTATAGTAGTGACCACGGTAGTGACCCCGGAGTGGCATGAAGTGAAAATGGGTCGCCGGTGCATTGCTCCGAATTCTAAAACACCCATTTCATTCTGTTTCTTTTGTTTCCTCCATGTCACGCCACTCCCGTTTGAATTATCCCGCCCAAAGAGGCCCCAGTGGTAGTCAGCGCTACAACGGCAAAGGCGCCTACTAGCGGCGGAAAAGTCGGCGCGATATTGCTGGGAGTTGCCAGTCCTCTAATATACGTCCGTGAATAAATTCATCGACGTATAGTGCCTGACTTACCGACTGAGGACTGCCACTGAGAGCGTTGCTGTCGAACTAAACATGCATGGCACGCCATGTCTACAGCTGACGAGATCACGCATAAAACGTTCGAAATCTCTGGAACCCACGCCGTAAAAGTGAACTGTTGATTGTGTTTTATTTAAACTATAATAAAAGTGTTGGAAACCAGACCGGTTTTGTGATTCGAGTCACAGAGGTAAGTAACAATCCGAATTTCACGTAAAATTGTAGTAATTCATCCCGGATCACACGTGGTCCTTTCAACACATGTGGAATCACGACCATTTTGTCGCGTTCCTGTACCAGGTTATATATTTCCGCTGTATTCAGTTTTATTTTGTTGGGTTGGATTCGCTATGCAGGCATTTGATGTTAACTGGTTCACTGTTTATGAATAGGTTTCGATTAAATTTAATTATTGAAATTGTATAGATAACTTTTTCGTCGAAAATGGCGAAACAATTCGCTTTGGTCAAGTGGTGCGGTGGTGATGATGATAAGACGTACACACCTGGAATCCCTATAGAGTGGATCCGTGGATTCGATTATAGAGAATATCAAAAAGATACTTTCGATATCACTGAAGTGTTCGCTATCGAATGGCACGAGACTAAAAGACCGCCCAAGGGTGGTTGGAAACTATATGATGCATATATCATCGCTGTCTCAGGTATCATACTTCGTTATCACTAGCATTTGTTTTTGAAAAAGCCTTTCAAAACTTACTATCTTTGTATTTCAATAGACGATTGCAGTGTTTTAACTCGACGTATGCAGTTGTTGGATGGATTGCAATCTCCGATCAAGAATACCCACATTTTGAAGCCGCATAAAGTGGAAATTGATCAAAAGAAGTCCAACTCGCTCAAAACCAAGGTTGTCAAATCCTTGAAACTGGCAAACCCACCAGCTGCTAAGAAATTAAAGACTATGCACCTCAGAGCTGCGCCAAAGGTAATTTAGAATATGAAAACTATACAGGATGAGTTTTATCTAGTATGCAATAAGGGGGAGCCCCAGCAGGCTGAGGCAAAGGATATAAGAGACGAGGAACGGTGCTGATATTTAGACGCATTATTCTGCTGCGTAGGGATATACATAGAAAGAGGCTAAATCGAAAAGCCCTTCCTCCTCGATACCAACGAAACTCATGCTCTATGTTATACAGAGACCAATAACGATACGCTCTCACACTTGATTATTTATGCTCGTTACCAGATCTTGGGACCATCGAAGGTATCGGAGCCTTCTTTACCTGACGTGGAGGTTGATTCGGAGCACGAAGAGTCGGGAGTTGTAGCGTTTGACTCTGATTCCGAAGTTGAATGTGGAGAGACGGCTCCATTAAAAAACGTATGTATACATATTGTCCCTATGAGTCTGACAATGAGCTCACAGTTTTTCGCATTGACAACATCGGTATTGTAATTTTGAATAGGTAAATTTTGGAATAGGGAAATATGTGAGGTTCCCATCTTTTTGTCTACGTTCAGATGTAATTCCTGATATGTAATAATTATAATTTATTTCGCTTATGCAAATAACAGAGTACACGTCGCCATATTATAATATCAGAGTCGGAGGACGATGATATACCAAACTCTCCGTCTGGTTCAAATGCCTTTAGAGCTACCGAAGAAGACGAGACTTCATCAACAAAAAGTATTGCATCGACAGGAACCAAAATGGTATATAACTATAAGCTATACAAGTTTATGAATTATATTCCTAATCTAATCTAGACTACTTACCTTCAATCGAGATCACACTCAAGTTGCGTTTCCAGGACATTGTTGGAACAAACTCTCGATCTTCACCAGATGATACACATAAGGCAGCGGATAAAAGTGAGTGGGCGGCGGAGGAAGATCAATGTAGTCGTACATTTTGTAACGAAAGCGCTGTCGAATTGAAGGATTTGATGGATAGTAAGAAACAATTGTTACATAAATCTTGAAAATAAATCTTAAAATTATTCTGATATTAAAGAAAACAAAATTCATTACCTACAGAACTCGTGAAAATGGATGAGAAGTTTGATAAAATTCTCGATCATTTTATTGGAGAAAAAGGCAAAGGTGATGCTACTCCATCATCAACGAAGTCTGTGGGCGTCATTAATGCCAAATTTCTCGAAAATTCTGCATTCACCGAAGGAAATGTAAGTAGATGAATAACTTCCGAAAACCTTCATACATTTTAAAACGTATTCGCAATGTTATGATACATTTATATTACTATTGATAAGTCGAATTCAAAAAATGTTATACAATACTATAATTATACAGATTGAAATCGGGGAACCCGGGTCTGGTATAACAGTAAGCGATCTACAATGGAGTTCTGCTATTTCGAAATCGACCTACACAGCAATGACCATATCGTTGCTGCTATCATTATTCCCGCTGGATGTGTTATATCGAAGCAACTACAAGGGAGGAGCAACTAAGGTTGGGAGAACCGAAGAAAACTTTGGGCCCACTCATACAGCCTTAGATGAAAATATCATCGCAGCAATGAAATGTAAGTAACTGTTCTTGCATTAGCAGATTCAGAATTGTGCTCTATCTCATTCAATTATCATCATTTTGTTAACATGTTGAGCGATAAATTCTCCAATTATTATTGTTTTTCTCTCAATTTTTTCACTCATCTCTTTCAGATGCAGTTATGTCAAAGTTCCCAAATAAATACACCGAATCGGGATTTGGACAGGCTATAAACGGAAAATTATCAACTCTCCGTGCCAAAGTAAAGAACAGCTCCTCCAAACCGTGATCCACGTGAAATATACATATGAACATGGAGTTCCGTCTTTTATATCATTATACCTACTTTGAATTTAATATACCTACTCTGAATATAAAATAAATATATATCTCATATATCTTTAGCTTATACGTACTTTGAATGTAATATACTCTGAATATGAAATAAATATATATCTCATATATCTTCAGATTATACATATTGCATATATTTCGAATACACAATACAAATATATCAGACATACATTTGAAATATATTATACCAACAAACCCCATACCTCTTTCATATATATGTCGGATATATTTCGATTACAAAAAAAATATATCGAAGACATATATGTTACATATAAAAAAAGCGGCAAAAAGTTGTCTATTTAAAATATATTTCCAGATGATGAGAATATATATGTCTCATTTATATATTATTTATATTCTTGGACATATATATACTTCCGTACGGGTAATTTGACTCATTTCTTTTTTAATCTGTTTCATTTCTTCCTTGACGGGTTTCGTGTCCTCTGAAATATCTATTAATTTATGCAGTGGGGCTACCACGGGTTTGAAGACATCGTTCATAGTTTGTTCAACAGCTTCCTTTCCGGATTTTATCATGCAATGTTTCCGTCGAATCGCTGCGCTAGCTTGAGCGATTTGACGCAGGATTTCTTTTTGCTTCTGAATTTTATGCATGTTGACGTGTCCGAGTCTACAGCGTTACTGTTGTAGTTTCCGTGAAGACGCTACTTTTTAATACTCACAAAACAGTCGAACCCTTTTCTATATCTACCCTTATTGAGCTCGCTGTCCTTGTCAATCACAACGAACCCGTACTTATCGCTATCCCAGCAGGCGGAACACAGGTCTTCAAACTGCACGTACGTCATATCGGTGTTGACGTGATCATCGTACACATGCCTCAGGTTCATATCATCTTGTTTGAATAACACTATCAAGTTGGTGTTGTCACGTACGAGGTGCTTAGGAATACGGGCGTACGTCTGACAGAGATAGAAACTATCCACACTGTGATGCCTTCCCATACAGAAGTACGCTCTGATGTTGTCCTGCTTCTCACATGCTACGTCATCGAACACGAAAATAGAGTTAGGTCGTGCTTCGCTTGGTGCAACAACCTGCTCGTGCTCATTAAAGGGAAAATACTCGACGCCGTCTACAGCCTTGCGTAATTGTTCCAGCAACTCGTATTCAGGTTGATTCAGAGATTTCGAATAGACATAAACGTTCTCAAATCTGAGTCCATTGGGATGCGTTATGAGTGTGAGTAGCGCATTGGTTTTGCCGCAGTTCGATGGACCACAGAATACCGCGCGTACGCTGTTCGGTAGTAATGCACCATGTCGCTTCTCCTGTTTTTTGGTCTGCGATGAAAAACTATCGAAATTCATGATCGGTAGTTTGATAGGATGTGCCTTGAAGTTCATCTCGAACGTGACTGATCTCATAAGCTATAAATAACGCCTTTATATAGTTTTCGCGTCAGTCGAAGTGTGGACATGATCGTACACAGAGCAAAAAAAGGTACTCCCAAGCGAAACTGTAAAAAGCGAGGCAAAGGTTTGGTGAACAGAATCATCAATAGCCTCCCGGTAGAATTGCATATACCTGGCTACCAATATTGTGGACCTGGTACAAAATTGACGAAAAGACTCGCTCGAGGTGATCCAGGAATCAACCCCCTAGACGCCGCGTGCAAGGAACACGATATCGCATACTCGACGAATCGAGACAATCTTGAAGCTAGGCATACAGCTGATAAGGTATTAGCTGAGCGAGCTTGGAAACGGGTGTTAGCTGGTGACGCAAATCTCGGTGAAAAGGCAGCCGCGTGGGCTGTAACGAACGCTATGAAAGCTAAAACCAAATTCGGAATGGGAATGGGGAAGAAGAAGAAGACGACGGCATTGAGGAAGGTTATCGATGCAGCTAAACGGTCGATGATTCCAAGCAATGATGCACGGGTTGCCATTAAATCGGCGCTCGAAGGCGCACGCGGTGCTGTCAAGAAGGCAGGTGGTAAACGGAACGTACGCTCCCCGCGCATTCTACCTGTACCAGCTAAAATCGGTGGCTTTCTACCTTTCCTCATACCTATCTCTGCTGGGCTCAGTGCTGCTGGTGCCATAGCCGGCGGAGCTTCTGGAATTGCGAAAGCAGTGAACGATGCAAACTCGGCCAAGCGTCAACTTGACGAAAGTCAGCGTCATAATAAAACAATGGAAGCCATAGCCCTTGGCAAAGGACTTCATTTGGAACCGTACAGGAAGGGTTTCGGTCTGCATCTGAAGAAACAGTCAAAAAACTAATTATGAAGCTACCTCGACGAGCGTTAACCGATGTGGATCTGTCGAAGTATGCGAAAAAATGTGAAATTCCATACTTTCGCGGTGTCTTCATGAGAAATGACTTGCCGAAGAGCGGACCGCGCAGGCGTGAAGCAGCAATCGTAAATTTAGATGACAAAGATGGTCCGGGAACACATTGGGTTGCGTACAGAAAAATCGATAATAAAGTCGATTACTTTGATAGTTTCGGTAACCTTCGGCCGCCGTCGGACCTCGTCAAATATCTCGGTGTTGGTAGCGTAAACTATAATCATGAAAGATATCAAGACTATGACACGTTCGAGTGTGGACATTTATGCCTCAAGTTCCTCTGCGGACAGTTGAACCTATATGAACTTGAAAAATAATCAATCAAAATCAGTTCACCATTAGCCATCATGGATGATTCGTTGACATTAACCATTTCGGGGACCTCCTCCGTTTGAGAGGCTCAGTACTTTCCACCTATCGAACTTTCCCCTCACAAGCAATATGTCTTGGGTCTGGTTGAATTGCTAACCTTCAACTCGATCCCTAACGTAGACGTCGGTCACAATAAGATTTACGTCGGTGATCAAGTGGTAACCATTCCTACCGGTAGCTATGAAATAGAAGATATCGGAAGATATCTACAGAGTGCGCTGACGGATAAGGGTATCATTATTGAAATCAAACCGAACAATAATACATTGCGCAGCGAAATCAAGTGCAATCGTCCGGTCAATTTTGAACCAGAGGATTCCATTGGACATTTGCTTGGATTTACGCCCCGCGTATTACCGCCTGATCAAACTCATAAATCTGATCTCCCTGTAACTATTCTGAAAGTCAACGCGTTACGAATCGAATGCAACATCACAACAGGTGCCTACGTCAATGAGCTCAAGGTTCACACCATTCACGAGTTCTTTCCGGTCGTTCCACTAGGATATAAGATCATAGAAGTACCCTCGCACGTCATTTACCTTCCGATCACCGTCAAGACCATAGATCACCTCCAACTTCGCATCGTCGATCAGGACGGAGACCTGGTTAATTTCCGAGGAGAAGTTATAACCATCAGACTGCATCTTAAGACTCAATAATGGGAATTGTTTATAATCGAAAACTCAGCAACAGTTATATTAGTAGACCGACATGCCTCGGGGAAGTCAGTCGTCAACCAGTTCTCAAGGAGCTAACACATCAAAACGTGCTGTTTCTGACAAGTCTAGGTCTCAAAATCAGACCTTTTGGAAGGAAGTAAAATATCGATTTTTCTGCATCTGTATCGTCTGCTATATACCATGGAGGAAGAAATATTGAATATTCAGACTCCAGTTGCCTTCGATGAATCTATAGCACACTACGAGATTCATGCACACAAGCCTTATGCATCCTCAACTTTCAATAATAGCGATGAAATTCGCTTTACGGTTCAACATCAAGACCTATGTCTTTTGCCGAGCAAGAGTTCGATCCACGTATCTGGGAGACTAACCAAGGCTGATGGAACTCCAGCTACCACGGTTCTGGTCAACAACGCCATCTGTCATCTGTTCGAAGAAATTCGATATGAGATCAGTGCAATCGAGATCGATAGAATCAAGAATGTCGGTCTAACGAGTCTCATGAAGGGTTACGCCTCCCTCACCCCTGGTCAAAATTCGTTGCTCGAGAACGCGGGTTGGACTGATGTCGAGGAGAGCCGAAAATCGGCCGATATCAACGGTCACTTCGATGTGTGCATACCGTTGAATATGATTCTTGGTTTTGCTGAGGATTATCGTAAGATTATCGTCAATGTTAAACACGAGTTGATCCTAACAAGAGCGAAAACTGACATGAACGCTGTACTTGTTGTAACCGATAAAGAAGAATTCAAGATCACAATCAATAACATAGAATGGCTAATGCCGTACGTTAAACTCTCGGATCAGCGAAAAATTGAGCTACTGAGTTACATCGAGAAGGATCCATCCGTCTCAATGAGTTTCCGGTCTTGGGAAATTTACGAGTACCCTCTACTCCCCCTCACTTCCAAACACGTTTGGACCGTGAAAACCTCGTCTCAATTAGAAAAACCTCGATATGTTATGCTGGGCTTCCAGACGAACCGTAAGAATAAAACGAATAAAAATGCTAGCCACTTCGATCACTGCAGCATCACCGACGTCAAGCTGTTCTTGAATTCGCAATGCTATCCTTACGGTAACCTGAACCTCGATATGGGTCAGAACCAGTACGCTGTTCTCTACGATATGTACGCTAACTTTCAAGCAACCTACTATGGAAAAGATCCTGAACCGTGGTTGCAGAAAAATGAATTTCTGGAATACGCTCCCCTGTTCATCATTGACTGATTTGAGTCTCTCAAATTTGGACCCGTTGATATTCGTCTAGAGTTTGAGTCTAAGGATAATTTTCCTGAAATTAAAAGACTTGTTCATCTCATTCTACCTTAACCTAAAGTCTTACATAAACGGAAGATAACTGCATCTGCTGATCTATGTTCATGTATGACGTTGCTTGGAGTATTTAATACTATATCAACTAAGATTATTCGTGTAAGGAATATGCAGTCTGGAAAGATCGATTGAGCCGGTTGACACACATGAATTCCAGGAATCAAGCGTTCGCTCGAAAAATTGATTATCTGCAGTTGATTAATGATGAGCAATTTGATACTATTGTTTGGAATGTAACATGGAATGTAATTTGATATTGGAATCGCGGTATCTTTACAGTTGGAAAGTGCATTTAGCGAAGTGCTGCGTGTCGAAACGGGTTCAAGATGATTCCAGGAATCCTTCTTTGACTCAAGCATTATTCATATGCAATTAATTAATCATAAGCAATCCGACACTATTGTTCGAAAAATTAAAGAGGATTGTAATTTGATACTTGAATTGCGGTGTCTTTTGAAGCTGTAAATCGCGTATCGCGAAGATTCTCACTGCGTACAGCGCAGCAGGTCATGTTCCAGGAATTTATAAGACCGATCAATTGCGAGAAAGCCACCTTGAAACTTGCAGAATCTCACGGTGTGCCGCGTGGCGCAGCAGGTCATATTCCAGGAATTTTTTAGTCCAATCAATTCAGAAAAAGCTTCGGGAATCGCACGGTCTGCCGTGTGGCGCTAGGAATGGCTCCCCGACCACAGGAAATGACGTCATAGCCGTTCCAGAACTCGTTGTGAATTTCCCGCCTCGACACATGCGCAGTAAACCTGCATTTCAAATCTCGCACCCTGATCGTCCTTGAATTTCCCACCCTGACGCTACAGGAAATGACGTCACACCCGAATGTTCCAGAAGATGACTCATTGTCCTTGATTTTGAATTTTCC
>JAEUYN010002214.1:0-69169 GCA_018257835.1 Euura lappo
ATTCACTTGTTGTTCGAATTTAGCTCAAGCGAGTCGAGCACCGCGGAATCAATTTTTCAAGTATTGTGACTCGAAATATTTAACGGTATAGTCCAGTAAAATTAGACTTTGCAAAGGAAATTTCTTCTCGGGGCATGAAAGTTACACCAATCGATAGATGAAGGTCCCCTTATGACTATATCAAAATGTATCCTCGCCAATTTCAGGGCGAGATTAGTAATAATTGAAAAACCATCGAAAATATTCGGCCAACCGACTTTCGCCGGCCCTCGTTCGAATGTTACTTAGTTATTGACGGAAATGAAATGACCAATTTGTAGCAGCGGTAAATTAGTATTAGATTCAACTGAAAAATGTGGGAAAATATGCACTGTTAATTTACTATAATTATCTTAAGTAATTTCTGAGCATTTTCCGACAAGGCGTCAGCTGATCGTTCCGTCGTTCCCATGGCGTCTGCGCCTGGGTCCCGTGACCCGCAACGCGCGCGGTAATTCAATTCGAACCACACACCGCTACGCTGCGTGTCACGTGACCCAGGCGCGATCGCCATGGGTACGACGCCTTGTCTTGCCTTGCCTTGCCATGCCTTGTCGGAAAACGCTCAGAAATCACGTGAAATAATTATAGTACATTAACAATGCATCTTTTCTCATACTTTTCAGTTGAATCTAATATTAATTTACCGGCGCTACAAAATGGTAATTTCATTTCCTTCATTGACTCAGTAACATTCGAGCAAGGGCCGGCGAAAGTCGGTGGGCCGCAAAGGGTACTGCCGAGTAAGGGGGTAAAAAGTGCCCTTTCACCAAATAGACGACGGACTTCATTTTCAGTTGGGCCTTGGTAAAAAAGGTATCCATGCCAAATTTGAGCCGTCTACCCCTTCTGTCGCGGTAGTTATGGCGAAAAAACGTGATTTTCGCGTTTTTTTTTTCTATCTTTCCTAATTCATCGTATAGACCTTTACCCAAAATTCATGGCCATGTATTAACATGTAAGAAATGTAGAGAAAAATGTTCAGAGGTTCGGCACTGCGGATCCGATCTTTAAAAAATTCCTAAAGATTTAAATGCGGTGTTCTCAATCGATTTTCGCGAGGCACTAAGTTCCAATAATTTTTTTTTACAAATGTCGATCACTTCCGCCCAATTTTTCATATTAGCCTTCGCTTCACTTCTGGTGCGTTATGATGAAAAAAAAATGAAGAAGCCTTTGGGAATTTAAAAAAATCTGATTTCGTACCCAAGGAAGTATAAACATATTTTCGCATGTGTTTTGATCACCTTCTTCTGTACGAATTTTTCAAGTCATTTCTAAGATATTAGAAATGACTTTTGGCAGTTTTGACTCTCTTGACATTTTGAGGTGTATATACCCCCTTAATTTCAATAAAGTAGAGGAATATCCCTCCACGTGCATATTCACTACCCATACAGCAAAGAAATGTTGCTAATGGTAATGGGCCATACGCAACATTGCTGCAACATTGCTTTGCTGTATATGGGTACCATTCATTTTTCTTCTAGTTTTTGAAGTTTCTCAAATTTTTTTCAACAGTTTCTTGCTCTTCCTAACTCTTGACGCGAAAGGTATAGCCCATAAATCCGTAACTATTGGCTTGAAAAAATTCGTATAGAAGAAGGTAAGTAAAATAAAGTAAAGTTCGGTTCGGGCTAGTCCCAGGTCTTTTTTCTGCTCCTTTTCGGAGCTAATCGACCTATGTTTCCATGCCTATATTGGGTTTTTGGTACTCTTTAGTTTATATGTACCGCGTAGCCTTTCCCTATAGTCGAAACGCATTCGCCCCCCACACACCCATTCTCATGTGAACATGAGCCTGGGAGGAAGAGAGCGCTTGCATCTCGACTGGACCTACAATTTTTTATACGGTGGGTTCCGAACCACCAGAGTCGCAGAATTGAGCACTTGAAAACTTTTTCTCTCGAAAAAATTTCAGAGGTGCCCGCTCGGGATTTGAACACAAGCCTCCCGGGTGGGAGTCTGTGTGCTTATCCACTGAGCCACTGCGACTCTGTGTATAGAAGAAGGTGATCAAAATACATGCGAAAATATGTTTACACTTCCTTGGGTACGAAATCAGATTGTTTAAAATTCCCAAAGGTTTCTTCATTTTTTTTCAGCATGACGCACCAGAAGTGAAGCGAAGACTAATATGAGAAATTGGGCGGAAGTGATCGACATTTGTAAAAAAAATTATTGGAACTTAGTGCCTTGCGAAAATCCAATGAGAACACCGTATTTAAATCTTTAGGAATTTTTTAAAGATCGGATCTGCAGTTCCGAACCTCTTAACATTTTTCTCTGCATTTCTTACATGTTCATGCATTGCCATGAATTTTGGGTGAAGGTCTATACGATGAATTAGCAAAGATAGAATAAAAAACGCGAAAATCACGTTTTTTCGCCATAACTACCGCGGCAGAAGGGGTAGACGGCTAAAATTTGGCAGGGATACCTTTTTTACCAAGGCCCAACTGAAAATGAAGTTCGTCGACTATTTGGTGAAAGGGCACTTTTTGCCCCCTTACTCGGCTATACCCTTTCCGATTGTTTTTCATTAATTACTAATCTCGCCCTGAAATTGGCGAGGATACATTTTGATATAGTCATAAGGGGACCTTTATCTATTGATTGGTGTAACTTTCATGCCCTGAGAAGAAATTTCCTATACACCATGTAAAAAAAGTCTAGATTGACTGGACTAGTATACTTATTTGGCAGCAATTATTCTGCAGACTTATCGAATCGTTATGCCTACATTTTAGTATCACAGGAAGTAAAATTTAAAACCGTAAAATGGTACTGAAGTGGAAAATCGACCATTCGTCGAACTTATGTATATCAAGAGCAATCAACTTTTCAAGTGTTGTATCGCGAAATATTTAAGGGTATGCTGGACTCAGTATTTCCGTATTTAAAAAATAATGACGCCTGATATGAACGGGGGGGGGTGTTTAATGGGTTCCTTAGACGATTTGTAATCAAATTGGTAGCTGCATGAACGTGTATCTCACCAAAATCGAGTGAAATAAGGCTTTTTTGTTTCGCGAAGCGTGGGGACCGTCACTTGTTTTCACTGATATCACCGACTACGCATCACAAGAGTGGAAACGAACCATTGAGCGCCCTCAGGAATATAATTCCACTCACATATATCGCAAAACTTGTTCATTTCACTCAACGATGAAGACGAAAAATTGTTTCTAAAAAAAGACTGTAATTTTTCTCGGTATAAAGCACTGGCCGCGGCCATGTTGGATCGTTTCGCGTTGAATAATAAATGGCGTATACGACTCTATACCTCTGCCTTGTCTAGTTTTTTTTTATGATGAGACTTGAAAATTTCTCAATAGATCCGGAATTTTGATTATTCTGTGCGTTTCACAGGATTTTAGAGTGTTGGTAGAAAAAAAAATGGCGCATACATTTTCATTTCCATTTACAAATTTCACCACTTGCGAGTAAATTTTTGGCAATGATAATAATAATAATTATTATTATAATAATTGTTATGATTATTATTTCGGAAATTGTAATAATAATAATAATAATAATAATAATAATAATAATAATAATAATAATAATAATAATAATAATAATAATAATAATAATAATAATAATAATAATAATAATAATAATAATAATAATAATAACAATAATAATAATAATATTAATAATAATAATAATAATAATAATAATAATATTAATAATAATAATAATAATAATAATAATAATAATAATAATAATAATAATAATAATAATAATAATAATAATAGTAATAAATAATAATAATAATAATAATAATAATAATAATAATAATAATAATAATAATAATAATAATAATAATAATAATAATAATAATAATAATAATAATAATATAATAATAATAATAATAATAATAATAATAATAATAATAATAATAATAATAATAATAATAATAATAATAATAATAATAATAATAATAATAAAATAATAATAATAATAATAATAATAATAATAATAATAATAATAATAATAATAATAATAATAATAATAATAATAATAATAATAATAATAATAATAATAATAGTAATAATAATAATAATAATAATAATAATAATAATAATAATAATAATAATAATAATAATAATAATTTTGAAACCATTTTGATGAAAATACAGGGAGCTTGATGGGTGGACAGTGGGTTTAGTAATTTGAGACACGATTACTTTAGTTTAACAAAACACAATTATAGTCTTTTATTCTTTTGTACATCGTGATCATTTCCTATTCCGTAGCCAGTGTCGGTTTGTCCTGTGTGAGAGAGTGTGCATGTGTGAGTAAGGTAGGTATGTGTGTGAGTGTTTTGTGTTTCCCCGAGAGGTGTCGCTGTGTACATTTGATTTGAAATTATTGTCGTATTACAACACCCCCCCTCGACAAAATTTCCCTCGTTACTCCTCAATTAGTTGACAAAGTTCCCGGAGTTGCTTCAGTTTTGTTGCCCCCAGTGGTTTTGTCAGCATGTCTGCGATCATGGTTTCGGTCGGACAATATTCCAGTTTCACTATACCGTCTTTAACGGCTTTTCCTGTGTAGTGATATTTCGTATCGATGTGCTTAGTCCGATTGCTGTGTTTCATGTTTGTGACTAGATTTACACAGCTCAGGTTGTCTTCAAACATCGTTGTTGGTCCGTCTTGCTCTTCGTTGAAGTCCTTTAGCAGTCTTCGTATCCAGACTACCTCTTGGCAGGCTTCTGCCAGTGCTACGTACTCTGCCTCAGTACTCGATAAAGCAATGCACGATTGCTTCCTGCAGCTCCAAGCTATAGTCCCTCCGTTGAATTGGAATAGAAAACCGCTGTTCGACTTTCGATCTCTTCTATCTTCCGCCCAGTTTGCATCAGCGTATCCGTGCAGCTTGCTTGATTTTGATTCACCAAGCTTCAATTTCAAGTGCTTCGTGCCCTTGATATATCTGACGATCCGTTTACCTTCTGTCCAGTCTACAGTTGTCGGTTGTTTTATTTGTTGACTCAGGATTGATACGCTGGCTGCGATATCAGGCCGAGTGTTGACCGCTACGTAAAGTAGAGCTCCCATTAAGCTCTGGTAGTCTTCGGTTTGCTCCATTTTTTCTCCGTCGTCAACCAATTTGTTGTATCCTGGATCTATTGGTGTGCTCGATGGTTTTGCATCGTGGAGGTTGAATGACTTCACTATTTTTTCTATGTATCCCTCTTGATTTATGCTGTAGATTCCTTCGCTATCCTTTGTTACGTTTATTCCCAGGTAGTTTGTCAATTTTCCCAGGTTTGAAAGCTTGAATTCCTTGCCCAGGTTTCCAGCTACCTCTTGTATTAGGCCTTCATTTGAGCATGCGATTAGCAGGTCGTCCACGTATACTGTTATGTAGATTGTGGTCTCGTTGCATGCCTTCGTATATAGGCAGGGGTCGGCGATGCTCCGTTTGAATCCACGTTTTGTGAGTATTTCGTGTAATGTTTCATTCCAGACTTTCGCTGCTTGTTTTAATCCGTAGATGCTCTTTATTAGTTTACATGCCATCTCCTCTTTCCCTGGTAGTTCGTAACCCTCAGGCTGGTTCATGTATATTATTTCTTGTAGTTCCCCGTTGAGAAATGCTGTCTTTGCATCGTAGTGATGAATGTGCATTCCTCTTTTTCCAGCGATTGTCAAAAGTAGGCGAAACGTTTCTGGTCTCACTACCGGCGCGAAGACTTCGTCGTAGTCCTTCCCAAACTTCTGACTAAATCCCTGCGCTACCAGTCTTGCCTTGTATCGTGTGGTTCCGTCCTCTTGTTTCCTCTTCTTCTTGAATACCCATTTGCAACCGATAGTCTTTCGATCGTTTGGTGGCTCCGTTATCTCCCAAGTCTTATTATCACGCAGAGATTGCATCTCTTCGTTCATTGCTTGAATCCATTGTTCTCTTTCTGCTCCTGCTAGGGCTTCGTCTCTTGTCTTTGGTTCCTTGTCTTCTTCGTCGCTTTGTTTTGCGACGTTGGCAACGTTCTGATATCTTTCCGGTGGTACTCCCTTTGTTTGCCGTTCTGATCTGCGTACTGCTTCGTCGGCGAACAATTCTTCTGCTCCACTGTATCGGTATGATTCGTCCTGATCTGTTAATCCGGAGATATCTGATGTAAGAATAGATTCTTCATCCCCTGTTTTCGCATCTTCGAATCGCTCGGGATTCTCTTCTCCGTCTTCTTCGTCGCTCTGTGGCTCTCTTCTTTCTTCTGTCCTGGTTAGAGGCCAGACTTCAACTTCCGTTTCTTCCTTATTCCTTCTTTTTTGCTTCGGTGTGTTGTGGGTTCTCATCTTTGGTTTGGAGTCATCTGTCTTACGCTCTTCTTCTTTGTCGAGTGATTCTATGAATGCTACGTCTCTGCTTATCGTTATTTTGTTTGTCCTTACATCTAGCATTCGGTAGGCCTTTGATTGGCTTGAGTATCCGACGAACGTAAGCAGTGTGGCTCTTGGATCAAGTTTCTTACGTTTTTCTTTTGGGATGTGCACGAAACCTTTGCAGCCAAATATTCGCAGGTGCTTGACGTCTGCCTTTCTTTCGTTCCATATTTCAAATGGTGTCCCTTTGATAGCGCTTGTCGGCAAGATGTTCTGCAGGTGATTTGCTGTGTTCGCTGCTTCCGCCCAGTATTTCCCGTCCATGTTCGCATCAAACAGCATTGTCCTCACCGCCTCCATAAGTGTTCGATTCTTGCGCTCCGCTACTCCGTTTTGTTGCGGCGAGTAAGGAGCTGTTAGCTGTGCGTGTAATCCTTCGTCTGAGTATAGCTTACCCAGATGTTTATTCACAAACTCCTTTCCATTGTCTGATCTGATTACTTTGACCCTTTTGTCGAATTTTCTTTCCACAAATTGTATATATTCCCTAATGCATTTTTCTGCCTCAGATTTGTGTTCAAGAAAATAGATTGTAGAAAATCTGCTGTAGTCGTCGATGATCGTCATTAGGTAGCGTTTCTTGCCTGGAGTCTCTATCTGTAGTGGTCCGCAAACATCTGTGTGTATTAGCTCTAAGACTGACTTCGTTTTGGTCGTTGATTCTTTAGGAAACGGTTTTCTCACCAGTTTGCCTTTTATGCAGTGCTCACATACCTCTCTGATTCCGCAGTCCCTTATCTTCAGCCCGGTGACGAGTTCTTCCTTCTTCAGTCGTTGAATGACGTCAGGATGTCGGTGTGCCAGGCGCCTGTGCCAAGTGTGTTGACAGTATGGTGTGTGCTGCTTTGCCCTAGCCACCATGGCCTTCTGCGCCGCCTTCAACTCGTACAGATGCTGTGATAGTGTTGCAATTATTATGTTAGTTCCGTTTTTTGATATAATGCAATGGTTGTTTTTAAACTCTGACCTTTCTGCGTTAGGCGTTTTACTGAAATTAAGCTTTCTTCTAGTTCTGGAACATAGAGTACATCATGTAGCGTGACTTTTACTTCTTTACCGTTCCCGTTGTCACACCTTATTGTACCATATCCGATGCCGGATGCTTTGGCTGTGTTACCGTTCGCAAGTGTCACCTGTACGTGCGCCTTCGGTGTCAGCCTTTCGAAGAAGTCTTTATCGCTGGTCATATGGCTCGATGCGCCTGAGTCGATGAACCATCCCTTATGCGAGCCTTCGACCTGTGCTCTGCATTGTGTGCTGAAACAGTACTCGTCTGCGTTCCCATCGGTTCCGCTTTCGGTGGCCTGATTTGCCTTTTCCTTTCCTCTTCCTTTGTCCTTATTTTCTTTGTGTGACTTCCATCTTGCATACTTCCTGCAGTCTCTCTTCCAATGCCCTTTATTGTTGCAGAAGTAGCATTCGATACCTTCGCTCGTACCTGCGGTGGGCTTCTGTGTAACCTTTAAGGCTGAGTTTTCTTCCCTATCCATTCCTGTTGAGCCGGTGCGCCTCCTGTATTCGTCAAGTAATTTTCCTTTTACCAGATCCAATGTTAATTCATCTTCGGATCGGCTCTCGAGTGCAGTTATCAGAGTGCCGTATGAGTCCGGAAGGCTGCTTAGTAACATCGCGACGATGAGATGATCCATCAGTTCTTCGCCTAACGCCGTCAATTTTTCTACTAAGCCTAGCATCGTATTAACGTGTTCTTCCATGCTTCCTGTTTCTGATAACTTTAGATTACAAATTTGCCTCAAGAGATACACTTTACTGGTTAGTGTAGACTTTTCGTGGTAACTCTTTAATGATTCCCATACTTGCTTCGCTGTTGTTGCCTTGCGTATGTGAATTAGCTGCGAATCCTCGACGAGGAGCCCCATGATTGCTCGTGCCTTATTGTCCTGCTTCGTCCACGTTGCTGCTGCTGTCGAGTCTGTTGGTGGATCTGAGCTTATTTGTCCCCAAAGGTCTTCCTTTATTAGCAAAAGTTCCACCTTGAACTTCCATACTTGGTAATTCTCGTTGTTTAACCTCGTTATAGCGAACCGCGTGGCTTCCGCCATGTTTAACCTCAAATTTTACACGTGGCTGTCCTTAGTAGTCTCTATTATTACTCTTTATTTGTCCCTGGGCCCATAACCTGATGAAAATACAGGGAGCTTGATGGGTGGACAGTGGGTTTAGTAATTTGAGACACGATTACTTTAGTTTAACAAAACACAATTATAGTCTTTTATTCTTTTGTACATCGTGATCATTTCCTATTCCGTAGCCAGTGTCGGTTTGTCCTGTGTGAGAGAGTGTGCATGTGTGAGTAAGGTAGGTATGTGTGTGAGTGTTTTGTGTTTCCCCGAGAGGTGTCGCTGTGTACATTTGATTTGAAATTATTGTCGTATTACAACACATTTTATTCTCTACATTTTATGCTACACGGAATGTTCAAACCATTTTCAACATGTCGGGTTCCACTCGATTCGTCAAGTATTGTCATGATATCCTGATTTTTGTTTCAGGAGCTCCCCCAACCCAGGCTCCCACCAACGGTGAGTTAAAGATACAGAGATTTTCGATAGTGACTGTTTTATCACTTACCGTGAGTTCTCCTCGGCAGTTATTGGGATAGGAAGAGTGAGTGAGATGGTGAATAAATAAAACAGAAAGAATTCGCGGGAAACAAAGAGAAGCTTGCTTCGGCATAAAAACCCTCACGAAGTAGAGGGAAAAGCCGAAGCAAGTCCAATATTTATTAATAAAAAAGCAATGAAATAGTTACAAGAAACAAAGACAAAAGAACAAGAACAAATGTACAGTAAACAAGGTGTAATAGCCGCTGCGGGCACGCTTACAGTGAACAAAGTGTAATAGCCGCTGCGGGCACGTTCCTTAACAACTAAATTGAATGATCATTCAATAACAATGTTATAATAATTACCAAGCCAGCACACATACACCAACAAAAATACGCCGCAACTTCCGACGGTTACGTGGAAGCGGGGTATAAACAGGGAGCGTCCAAGATGGCCCTCTGCCGTGCAAACAGTGGCCCCGACGTCTCGGAGGACCCACTGAGATCCTCGGGCAACAGAATCGTTGCCGCGCAGACGCTCGCCCAGGGACCGGCACCACGGATCACCGGATGGTGGCCGACGTCCCTACAAACCAAATTCAAGCACACGAGAACATTCAAATTCACACAAACCAAACGAAACCAACGCGAGACCTCCTTGAGGCACGCGGATCGGACAACAAAAAACCGGCGCACAAACGCAGACGAGAACGACACGAGATACGAGCGAAACACGGCGATTAATAATGCACACGACGCGACGCGACACGAACGAATAAACGCGGGAAAAGAAGCTAGAGATCTCACAACGCGCGGAAAGAGAAGGAAACCTAAGCACGTCCTACCTATTCGAGCGCTCGAGTCTAACTGAGCCTAACTGCCTGATTCTATCCCCCCACCAAGATGGCCGACCGGCACCACCGACTCACGCGCGAGTACCACTGATCTATATACTAACTGGATAGCTGTTTGCCATACAAATGCATAGGGTCCTAGCGGGCCGATTAGAAGCCTCGCCAGCGCCACCGAATATCGTGGGAAGAACTAAATGAGTGCTATCTGAGCATGCGCCGTAGCAGACATGCGTAGCTGATAGCGTCAATTTCAAAATGAAATGTAAGTCACGTAAGGTATGCTCGTTAATGTAAATATACAAAATAAATATGGGTTGGTGTGTTTATTGTAAAGTGGATACGGACAATAAACGCCTGTCTTTCCACCGGTAAGTGAAATTTATTGTCTTTGGGATTATACAGTTAGTGGCAGCGTTGTTGTTTATTTTAATTTTTGTGATTCAATTTTTTACCTTTTATTGCTGTAATAATTTGTGCAACTTATGTATGATTTATTTTTAATGTTATTTTCATAAGTAACAAAAATATATCACATTTGAATTTTGCATAGATTCCCTCGAGATGAATCTCACAAAACGTGGGTAGCCAATATGGGCCAAAAGGATTTTATCCCCACACAATATTCCGTTCTTTGTTCCGATCACTTTACGGAGAATTGCTTGGACCGGCGCGATCAAAGAACAAGGTTGCGAAAAGGCTCCATTCCAACAATTTTCAAAAAAGGCGGAACAGAAGTTTGTGGTTCGAAAAAGTCAATTGAAAATGCAGACGATTCTCGGTCGTCAAAGCGAACCAATGACAGTGGTGATAGAGCTGACTGCCTTCAGAAAAGTAATTATTTTTGTTAATTCATACCAGTGATCTTTAATACACATATTAAGTTACCGCAGTCTAAAACCAGAGCATAGATATAATAAATAGTAATGAACTATGATTGAAAAAATGTTACTATTTGATTACAATGTAGTTTTATTGTGTGTGTTTCTTTCATATTGTGATATTCAATGATATGTTTATTCAATTTTATTTTTCAAGTACCAAAACTTGACATCGAGGAGAGTATGATACCTCCTGGAGCCCCAGTAACAGCAGATCCATCTGAGACAGGAGACGAAG
The DNA here is from genome assembly GCA_018257835.1 of Euura lappo. Lineage (NCBI taxonomy): Eukaryota > Metazoa > Arthropoda > Insecta > Hymenoptera > Tenthredinidae > Euura > Euura lappo. The sequence goes on from JAEUYN010002214.1 coordinate 10,974, forward strand.
TAGAGATTGAAATTGTTAATCATCCTGGTGGTATGTATGCATACTCATTGTTAGTGTATTAATAAATACGTCGATTTCGAAATTGGTGTGCTCAAATCTTTTGTCAGATAATAAATGTGATCTGTTTATTGTTTTTCTACAGGTGACGTAATCAGCGAATCGGAATGTACAGTACCGATCCCTGAACTTTTGCAATGCACAGGGAGCCCTTCAATTGCTGATCGAAGAAAGAATGCAAGGCACGATCACTCTTATACAGATACGCCAACGAAAGTCAGAGATAAGTTGATTGTGACTAGGAGGAGATTGGTGCAAACTAGGAAGGAAAAGAAAGCATTGGGCCAAAAAGTGCAGAGAATGAAAAAATCTGTTGATTCGCTAAAAGAAATTGTGAAAGAGCTCCGGACCTCTAATCGGATTTGTGAGACGGGTTTGTACTGTTTGAAAGATCTCCAAAACACTCCTCTCCAAATTTTCAATCGCATGATTAAAAATAAGAACTCTCAAAAGCTCACTCGAGACAAGTACCCGCAAGAATTGAGGTGCTTTGCACTGACACTCCACTTCTACTCACCTAAAGCGTATGATTATGTACGAGAAACTTTCGACCTAGCACTACCACATCCAAGTGTTCTTCGGGAGTGGTATAGTAGTATAGACGCGGAACCAGGCTTTTCTGAAGAATGCTTCAATACTTTAAATATCAAGTCACAGGAAGCTACCAAAAATGGCCAAAAATTAGTATGCGCCTTACTTTTCGATGAAATGGGTATGAAGAAGGGGTGTCAGCGAAGCCGCGACGGTAAGATACGTGGGCATGTGGATATTGGTGTTGGCGCTGAAGGTGGAGATAACTTACCCGAGGCAACTAATGTGTTAGTGATGATGGTTGTTCCTTTGAATGATAATTGGAAACTTCCGGTAGGTTTTTTTTTCATTACCGGATTAACAGCAGAAGCGAAAGCGAATTTGATTAGTGAAGCCCTAGTACGATTACACAATTCGGGGATTGAGATTTGTTCTATAACATTGGATGGTCCACCTGACCATTTTGCAGCTGTTAAACGATTAGGGGCCGAAATCAAAATGGACCAAAATGCAAAACCGTTTTTCCCTCATCCTATTCCGACAGAACCCAACGTTCACGTACTGTTTGATCCGTGCCATATGTTGAAGAACATTAGAAACTGTCTTGGCCACTATGGAGTTATTGTAGATGCGAATGGTGACAGAATTTCTTGGCAATACATAGAAGACTTGGCGAAACTTCAACAAGATGAAGGGTTAAGACTTGGAAATAAGTTGCGAATGCAGCATGTAGAGTACAAGAAAAGTATAATGAAAGTTTATTTGGCGGCACAAGCACTGAGTAGTAGCGTAGCTGATGCCATTGAGTTTTGTTGGAATGTCTTGCGTTTACCGAATTTCAAAGGTTGTGAAGCAACTGTTAGATTTATTCGCGCTGTTGACTGCATTTTTGACTTCCTGAACGTCCGTAACCCGTGGGGTAAGGGATATAAAAGTCCATTGAGGCGGGAAAATGAATATATTTGGCGTCCTCGACTAGAAGGCGAGATTGAGTATTTGCGTGGTTTGAAACTATTGAACAACCAGCCCATTTACAGATCTGGTCGCAAGGCCGGTTTCTTGGGCTTTTACACTGCGGTGTTATCGGTCGTGGCCATATTTGATACGTTTGTGAAACCAACAGATGCACATTTGAAATACCTCTTATCGTACAAAATGAGTCAAGATCACTTAGAATTATTCTTTGCTGCTGTAAGAAGTCGAAGCGGGTGGTGTCCGAACCCAACTGCAGCACAATTCGTCTCCGCGTTCAAGAGACTTCTTGTACGTCATGATATCAAAGTAAATAGCGGTAATACACAAGCTCTAGATAGCACAAAAATTCTAAATGTCTCGTCATCTGCGAAAAGGGGTGCAAAACTCGATCGTCATGATAGTAGCATTTACGAAGAGGTTGACAACTTACGCGTTCGAGAAAAATACGCTTTCGACGACTGTCCTGCTCCTGCAGTGTTACGCCATGACGCTATCAGTAAATTTTTACATTTCGCCTGGGCTGTCCCAAATTCTATGAACGAATTTTCAAAACAAGCAGTCGGGTACATTGCCGGTTACGTAGTTCGTTCAATTCAGAAAAAAATGAAATGCATTGACTGCTTAGCTGCTTGCGAAGTCATAGCTACTAACGATGAAAAAGCAATGGCTTATCACCGAGCAAATGGGATAGCGCTGATAGTCGCCAAAAATCGCGGTGGTTTGACCATGCCTTCACAAAGCGTCATGGACATTTGCACTGTTGTAGAGCAATTATTCAGAACAGCACTCAATTGTAATATGGGCAAGCCACCCGCAGAAACTAATTTTCCTGCTGTGCTAACCGCTGCTGCGCAAAAGAAATTATTAGGCTCTGGTAAAAATTTGTTTCCGGAATTATATGACCACTTCCTGGACACACATAACTCTGAGACATTCACTAATCACAGTCATGTTCTGGTTAAGCAAATTTTGGTCAATTACATCGAAATACGCATGTATGCTGCGACAAAAAATTACGCACTGTCATTAACTGGAACTAACATTCGCCACTTCTTAACAAGACAAATCGTGTGGGCTCATCAATAAAAAGCTTCACATTTCAAGCAATGTATTAATAGGTGACTGCTGTATAATATGCACTAATATGATAATGTGGTTGCTATTTTGTGTTTGCATGTCCTATGTTTGTAATGTTTTTTTGTGACACCTAATTTGCAAACAGTAAATATAATATTTTGTTGGAAACTTTTTGATTATGATCCCAGCCCATAACTAATTGATATGATGTCTTATCCTTAGGGCCACAATCTCTGGAAGCATGTCATCCTCATGGCTGCTGTCGCGCTGAAGAATCTACAAACTTAACTGTTGATTCCAATCTCCAATTATGACAGAATCATGCAGTACCTACGTCAATAGAGAAAAGGAACGTCCCTGTGTTAGAAAAAAATATATATATAGATATTGATAGAATGTTCATGGGATTCTATTTATCTGGATATGACATCGGCTCGGAAGAACTGATGGCAACTAATGATGCGGAGGTTCACTGAACCTGTTTCAATCCATCTTTATGTATTTCGGTAGTTCTATCGTCTCTATTGTTTTTTATATAGGGGATCATGCCCACTGATATAGATCACTGGGGATGCTACATCGTTGGTGGAAGCGGAGGAAAGTATTCGTATAAGTTATCAGTAAGAATATGTATAACAAACTGTGGTATGAAAAATGATCGTGTAAAAATGACTTATAACTGGCGATGAAAGTATCGTATCATCGTCTGTAATTGTTTACAAAATTGAATGATGTGAAATGAGTATTAATAGATCTCAGATCAGAGTATTTTTAATAACAGTAAGTTATCATAATCAATCATATCCTATTTTTTTGGTAAACAATCAGTTGAAAAAATATTGCAACTCTTGAGAGAAATTTCGTAAATATCGGACTTGTGAATTGACAGAAAAATGAAATGAAACTCCAACAAGTACGTATTTACAAAATTACAAAGGGAAGACAGATTGAAAATCAACTTTTCATATACGAGCAGCACTCTGTTCTCTATATGACGGTTGAATGAATTGCCACCGTAAAATCACTGATCTCTACACATATGGTTATGTTTAAATGAAGCGCGTCGACGCATGCGCAGATTATGGAAATTTAGTTCTCCCCCCGATAATCGGTGGCGCTGGCGAGCCTTCTAACCGGCCCGCTGGTCGCGTGGGTATCAGCTATCCAGTTAGTATATAGATCAGTGGCGAGTACCCAGCAGGCCCGGGCCCGCATAGCAAGCGCCGCCACGCGGCCGAAACCCTTCAACGTCTCGAGGCCCGAGCGGCCCGCGAGATTCGAGCGCGAACAGTGACAGATATTCACTTGTTGTTCGAATTTAGCTCAAGCGAGTCGAGCACCGCGGAATCAATTTTTCAAGTATTGTGTCTCGAAATATTTAACGGTATACTTATTTCGCAGCAATTATTCTGCACACTTATCGAATCGTTATGCCTACATTTTAGTATCACAGGAAGTAAAATTTAAAACCGTAAAATGGTACTGAAGTGGAAAATCGACCATTCGTCGAACTTATGTATATCAAGAGCAATCAACTTTTGAAGTGTTGTGTCACGAAATATTTAACAGCACACGTAACATTTTGTAGCACGTATGTTCTGCAGGTGGTAAGATTCATCGAACGTGTTTTTTGAACGTTATGTTCTTTGTTTGAAACCATTTTATTCTCTACATTTTATACTACACGGAATGTTCAAACCATTTTCAACATTTCAGTTTTCACTCGATTCGTCAAGTATTGTCATGATATCCTGATTTTAGTTTCAGGAGTTGACCCACGCGCGGTTGCCAGAATCAACGGTAAGTTAAAGATACAGAGATTTTCGATAATGACAGATATTCACTTGTTGTTCGAATTTAGCTCAAGCGAGTCGAGCACCGCAGAATGACGACTTAATCACACTCCTCTTTACTTACATTTCAGTTGGCGTGAAAACTGTCGAAGGCCGACTGTTAAAACTTGCGGATAGGGTTACAGAGCTGTCCCGCCGTAAGTTGAAAACAATGTCACCCAATGAAGATATTCGAGTCATAGCTACTAAGCATGCGTCAAATATTGACAAAGTACAATAGTGTTGCGTGTCACCACGCAAATTCTTAATATTAATGTAGATTAGATTTGTTCTATTTTCAATAATATTACATCAATTCTAGCATACAAGGACCAACTGGTAAAAACCCAGAGACGAGACGAAAACACGGAACAATAGACAGGACGTCGACCATAAACCCTTCGAACTTTCCACTAATTTTCTCTATTTCTGACCAGCACATTTGGCGACCAAATGTGCGGCCATAAACTCAAAATTACAGTTCTTTTTCACAACCCTACCTACGTGACTTTCTTCAAATTTCTACTCTATTGTTTCCAACATTTCCTGGACTCGACTATAACCTATGTATCCACATACCTCTCCAACCCTAAGTACCTCCTACTTCGGATGAACATCCCTTCCTCAAAAATGATCTACCAATCGAAGAAATTATCCAATTTCCCTACTCCACTATCTTAACCAATCCTAATCTTCGTTACAAACTCTTACACCCTCTACTTTTCCAAAATCTTCCACTTTCTTCCTTCTACTAACTTCCAAACGACAGTACACATCAAATCATCAGACCAACAACAACTAAGTGGACAGTCACTCCTCAAATCGACAAACTATCAAATACCTAACAAATCAACATCCTATCGAATATCTAACAAACAGTCAAATCTTACTGAAATATCAATTAAACAACTTAGTAATATTTCGTCATATCAACTAAACAAAATAATTCAACAAGTTCAAGAACATTTAACAACCATAACTAATTTCTGTAAACCTTGTAAATAATCGAACATGCAACAATTTGTAAATATACAGTTATTCGACCAAATTCTATTCAACAATTTTCAATTAACAAAACTACCCGCGCCATATCTAAAGCATAGTGTGGGACGCACCAAAATGGTCCTTCGAGCCAGGTAATGCATCCGATAAACAATTAACAACTACGATCTTCATCAAAAAAGTAAATCAATTCAACAAATCATCAAAAGTGATATAGTGTCGTTATCGTGAGAATCTACTTCACATCGGCCGAAATCGACATCTTACACAATCAACCAGACGACGAGACCAACAAAGGGGATCCAGCCAACGTAACGAAGACCTCAGTAAGGTAAGCTCGCTTCGTTAATCGCCATTCCCAAACTTATTCCATTCCAAAAAAATATCCATCATGACTAGAGACGCAGTAGCTACGTTGGTACGTAGGCGTACAGAAATCAAAAATCGTATAGCAAAACACAAAACGTTTCATCAGACTCAACGGACGTCACCGGACCTTGATATCATACAAGTCAAGGCTGAAGCGCTCTCCGAAATTTTCAAAACTATTCACGCCATACACGATGACTTAATGGAAAAGGACGTGGCAACGGCACAGGCGAGCCATGTTAAGGAGCTATCAACAATAGAAGACGAATATCATCTAACGGTGGCCGCGTCGCGTAAATTAATCCGTGAGGCTCAGCCGCAAACTCCGCCACCCCAAATTGCTACATCTCATAGTACCACACAACTAAAACTTCCTGAGATTACGTTGCCCAGTTTCGACGGTAGCATTGAGAAGTGGCAATCATTCCGCGACGAATTCGAATCTAGAATCGGAGGAAACTCTAGAATATCAGCAATCGACAAATTTCACTACCTTCAATCATCTTTAACCGGAAAGGTAGCTCGCGCGATAGAATCCATAGAAGCTACAGAAGAAAACTATAAGGTTGCGTGGGATATCCTCAAAAACAAATACAATAACAATCGAAAGGCTATCCTGCGACACTGGTCGATCCTCCACGGTATTCCGAAATTACCGAAGGATACCCCTCAAGGTCTTGACGAACTCGTCGACACGGTTCGACAGCATCTCCGGGCGCTTGAAGGTCTGGGTGAACCAGTCGAAAAATGGGATAGCATCATAATCTTCCTGATATTATCGAAAATCGGGGAACACACGAGGTACTATTGGGAGATTACTCTACAGGATAATACTATGCCAGCCTACACAGATCTAATGGACTTCTTAGAGAAGCGGGGAAGCTGCTCTGACTATTCTTCTACCGCGTCCAAGGATTCGAGCAAATCTCAAAATAAGGCAAAGGCCAAAGGGCAATCGCGCAGTCAGGCATTGGTAACTACTAATACTAAGGGTTCATCGCGGTCAAACACAAAGGGTAACAATCATCAATCCGTACCCTCTACATTCAGGAGTTGGCATCGGATGCTTCAGCAGCATTCGTGTGTCAGAGCCAGGTATACGGGTGCACAGAGCCTAATAGGATTCACTTACAAGGGATTAAAACCTGACCGCCGGAGACCTTACCTGGGAACGCCCGGGTCACGTAGAACAATAGAATCTCTGAATTCATTCCTAAATTCTAGGAAAATAAATATAAAAGCCTTCAATGCTCAAGGCCTGATGCAGGATTAAGTGACCTTTCTTGGACCCAGGTAACAAGCTTACCGTGGACCCAATTACCAGTGCACGTATTGTTCAAAATATGTGCACTGCTAATTGGGTTCGTGCCGAACACTGCTCTACATCAACTGGTTCCTCGACGACACCCGCGGTCAACGGTTACCCGTGCCCAGTATGCGGAGAGACGCATATGGTCTATAAATGCCGAACCTTTCTTTCATCATCTATCGAACAAAGGAATCAACTAGCGAACAACGCGTCGTTGTGCACCAATTGTTTGGGCAAGGGTCATCTACCTGCCGACTCACAGTGGCGCATTTTCACGAATTCGTGGCCATTAATCAGGGGATTATCGGAACTTTGCCAAATTTGGTATACTAACGTTTTTGGGGTCGCTGATTACGAATCCGAAATCAAAATTTCAAAAAACAAAATGGCGGCTCCAATATGGCCGGTTGGATCAAGAATTTTCCAATAAATTTGATCGAAATTCTACTATCTCTATGTTTTTGGGGTCGCTGATTACGAATCCGAAATCAAAATTTCAAAAAACAAAATGGCGGCTCCAATATGGCCGGTTGGATCAAGAATTTTCCAATAAATTTGATCGAAATTCTAATATCTTCATGTTTTTGGGGTCGCTGATTACGAATCCGAAATCAAAATTTCAAAAAACAAAATGGCGGCTCCAATATGGTTGGTTGGATCAAGAATTTTCCAATAAATTCGATTGAAATTCTACTATCTTTATGTTTTTGGGGTCGCTGATTACGAATCCGAAATCAAAATTTCAAAAAACAAAATGGCGGCTCCAATATGGCCGGTTGGATCAAGAATTTTCCAATAAATTCGATCGAAATTCTACTATCTTTATGTTTTTGGGGTCGCTGATTACGAATCCAATATCTAAACTCAAAAAAAATTAAAAAAAATAGCGGCTGCCATGATATATCAAAAATATATTGGGAAATTCATGAAAAAGCAATTGTCCCCTAGTGATATAGTGAATAAAGTATTTGTTTTAAAAAATTACAAAAAATATTTTAATCCGAATCCGGATAAAGATTTTGTTGAGCCTCAGGCGTATTCGTTCCAGCTAGTAGCGCAATAGCTTCTGGGGACATCTGTTTATATTTCTTTGGCGGTAGTTGCCTGAGGTTTGTGATGAATGGGTCAGATGACACTAGCAGCCAATTCAAAACATCCTGCATGGTATTTTCACGCGATGATTTACGAGAAAATCCGTCTCGAAATTTCTTAACATCCTTATTTCTGGCTTCCTGAGCCTCCTCTGATAATTGTCCAATAGGTAAAAGAGCCGAAGCTATTATCAAAGGACCATGGATTAATATTTTGTGCACGGTTGTTGGCATGTAATACCATGAATAATCACGCACGTACAGTCTCGCAGTTTCCAAAGCATATTCTTTAAAGTTGTCGACGTTGATTTCGTACCCACTCGAGATAACTTGTAGAATAACATGAAATCTTTTTATAAGATCTTCGTCCAAGCCAGTTACCACTGACGTTGTTTCGCTGTTTTCAAAAAAACGCCGTGCTGTGTTTCCATCGTTGGTACTCCCATACCCAGGCTTCGGGCGATCCACTATCAACCCCAGTGCAGACTTTAGAGATTTTTGAATCTGTGCTTTTCGATCGCTAACCAGCTTTTTTTCATCTGCGGTTCGTGCCTGCCACTTTTTCAGGTCAAGTTTGTAAGAAAGATGCAAAAGGAACTCAAAAAATCGGATCCATGCATGTAATGTAGACATTCCGAATTTTAAGTTCTCTTCATTCACCTCTCTTTCCAGGATTGCATCAAAGTCGTTGAATTCTTTTGAAGTAGCTTCACACAAATAGCATCTCTGTGCAGATTTTGTAGACGTTACAGGCCAGGGTGGCCAAGTTGGGAATTTTCGCTGCACAAGGCCGCCGGGGCGATGCACATAATTGGATGGGTCAGTTAAGCTTGTTACCTGGGTTGGGAAAAGGTCTGTTAATCCTATAATGACGCACAATAGTACACTTGACTCGGGATATTTATTGCGATATATTTCAGTGGCTCTAAAAAGAGCCGATTGTTTTTGGCGTTGAAAAGGAACATTTTTAAAGTCCAAGAACTAATTCAGTGTGATGATTGCCCGTGGGCCTGTTCTGCAAGTTTATCGAAATCCGGTGCGTAGAAGCTGGCAGAAATCCTCAACAAGCACTCCAGATTGTCAGCATTAATCGTACTATGGACACAAGTTCGGAAGGTAAACTTCGAATGAGCTTACCTACAGTATCCCACCGTTTTATATGCGCAAATACTTCTACCATAAAAGGCAACTGATCGATCCTATTGGTTCAATTCGACGGGCTAGGAAGACTAACCTTCGAATAGGGCGAATTTGACTCGAATTCAAGAAAGTACTCGCAGGTGCAAGTGCAGCTGCATCTTTTTGAAAATTTATTCAATTTGAAGAAGTTTTTCAATAGCTTTTGATCGTAGCCCGGAATCGAAGAAGTATTTTCATAGCCTTTCATTAGAATCCGGAGCTAGCGAAGTTATGCAACAAAGGAAAATATTCGTAAGCAGGTAATGAATTCCAAGAAGCTATTGTTCTAAGCGACACAGGCGCGCTCCAGGTAGTCCCGGGCCGCCGAGTCCTAATCCCTTTTGATTGGCTGGGTAATAGGATCGGATGCACGAGCCTATCCAGCCGATGCAGAATGTGCAGCGGATGCACAGGTTGCCCCCCATGGCGTTACAGCATTGCAGACTTTTCCATCAATCATAGTAAACAGCATTTTATAAGTAACTGTTACTTCTCTGCCATCAATTCCAATTTTCAATTGTTTTAAGGATGAGATTTCTTCCTCAATATACTCCGCTTCATTTATCGTAGATTCTGTATTTTCGTGCAGAAATTTCATTCTGATAGGCCGGCAATAGCGAGGAGATGAAGGCCTCGGATTTTTCCACAAAACTTTACAACCGGAGTCCATAGATTCACTCTCGAAAAATCTGAGTTGTAACGATACAAAAGATGTCAGGAACATATTTGCATCGGAATTACTGTCGTCCTGAAATTTCTGTTTGTATACGCCTTGGCCGGAACTTCCATCACACCCCCATTTAAAGATAAATTCAGCATTTACCAGCTTGTCGATATGCCCTGATTTTAGAACTTCTCTCTGACTAACAATAATACGCTTGCATGTGTGGTCCAGTAAGTCTTGTAGCTTGATTTCAGCAGAATTTTCGGTAACGGATATACTAGATCGTGGTGGGTAACATAATGCTTTGGCCTCTCTAATTGCATCGTAGCGTGGATATAGGTGGCAGTTATGCTTTTTCATCGAATTTCTTATCACATTGTACTGATGTCTGGTAAGTTTGGCTTCGACGATAATGGAAAGAGCTTCATCTATTGATAGCGGAGTATGCTGTGTCCTCGATAATGTGGGTGAAGGTGCGGGTGTTATAACGTCTTTAACCTTTTTCGACGACATTACTTCTCCTGAAGAGCCTCCAGAGGAGACTCATTTGCGCTGCATAGCACAATTCTTCAGCGGTATGAGTTTGACGAAGTTCTTCTGTTTTCGGTCGTTTCGATCGCTCACTCAATTCAGCAAACTCCAGCGAGGGACGCCCACGTGTACTGGGTTAATTCGGTTCAGAATCAGCGGGAAAAGCTATATCTGTGTCCAGCCACTCTTGATTTTTTTTTGAAAATTGGCCAACTTTCTTCCTGAGTCTTGCCATTTTGAGCGCATTCTGGAAATTGCCTTCGCCAAATTTTCCTTGGCATCTTGGTGAATGCGAATGGTACATTTGCTTTTCTTCGATAATTCTCGTTCCAAATGTTCTACTTGGACGTTAATATCTGCCGCCAAATGTTTTTCCAAAATTAAAAATATCTCCCTCCGTTTGAACGATATAAGAGAACCTCCAGAACCTACAAAGAAAGAATATGATTTATTATTGATGATAAATTAATGGTATAATAATGCGAATAAGGATTAAACTTTGTGCACCTGGTCATATACTTCGTTAGAATAGATTTAGTGCTCCGAATACAATGCTAAATTTATCATGAATCCTTTTCCTTCGCGGAAACTAATTCTACGTGAGCAAAATCAGGTATCCGAATTTTTCGCTAACAATATATTATATTTCGAATCTATTGTCAGACTATAAAACCAGTCGACCGAGTCCGCGTAGGGTCAAGCAGCTGCAGCTCAGGTAGGCGATCTACTGGCCCAGCTCGGCTAACCACGCGCCTGCGCCCGCGCCGAACGAGCGCTGGGGGCCTTCTCGGATCACGCGTAAGCTCACAAAAATCGCTCTGGACCACGCCGCGCACGTTTGCGCACTTTCATATACACGCCATTCGAAAGGTGAGATTCTAAGCTACGATTTAAGACAAAAACCAACGTGTGATCGCTTGTGAGTGGATACTAAAAGTCTATGCAAAGTCAATATTTACTTCGGAACAAAGGCACTTTACACGACTATCGTTAAACTACGATAACATGAACAACAAATAATATTTTTTAATTGTTAAGTAGGCAAAATTTTCTACATACCTTGAGGAAGGGCATCCATTTTGCAGAAATTGATTATCACTTTGTATAACAACTCTATAAATGTTCAAACTTGCGGTTAATAACACAGCGCGGCTGACGTGTACGACCGTCACCGCCAAAGGTCGACTTTGAACTGAAATATCTACGGGACTATGAGGAACAAAGGGTCGGGACAGTCAGGTCATGACGCAGAATTTAGTTCTTAACCAATCCCTGTGGTCGTTATACCTGCATGGGAAAATTTTTATTTTCATTTTTGGCCACGAATTCGTGAAAATGCGCCACTGTGCGACGGCAGGGGAGGTGTTTCTAGGGTGTGCGGTCAGAAACATCATACTTTCCTCCACCCGGTATCAACGACCAACACGACTACGGAAACGGCGTGACTACACTCGGATTTCATCAAATCTCTATCGCTCGAAACGCCGACCGACGATATCATTCCTACAGCTCAATTAATTCTTCATCACAACAAGTCCAAGGTTCTCTGTCGTACAATCATCGATACAGGTTCTACGACGAACTTTATCACCAGCGACCTTGTGGCCACATTGAGTCTGCCGAGAAGGGCCTGTCAAATCCCTATCGGAACTCTAAACGAACTATCAACCGTGGCTAATCATTGGGTTACCGCCACTATCAATTCTATCAAAAACAATTATCAAAAAACGCTCGAATTCCTAGTCGTGCCCAGGATCACAACGACTCCTGATCAACAAATCAATCGTCAACTAATCAACATTCCATCAAATATCCAACTAGCCCCAGATGGAACTAGCCGATCCAGAATTTCATAAACCAGCACCCGTGCAGGTATTGTTAGGCGCAGGGGTGTCCCTTTCTCTGCTCTGTGTCGGTCAGGTAAAATTATCGAAAAGGCAAGAACCTCTTTTATACCTGCAGAAGACCCTTGTCGGTTGGATCATCGGCGGTAGCTTACCTCCAAAGGGTAAACAAAAGAGTGCTAAATGCCATCTACTCAATCTGCGTGACGACATCACCAGGTTCTGGGAAATCGAAGACGGCTTTACTAAACAACATCTATCCGCAGAAGAAAATGCGTGTGAAGCACATTTCAAAAAACACGTAACCCGGAACCGCAAGGGTGAGTACGTAGTGGCTCTACCATTCAACGAGAAGAAAAGGGTCAACTTGGTAATTCACGCGGTATGGCTCTCAAACGGCTGTCAGGTCTCGAAAGACGGTTTAAGAGAGATCCGGAATTTTATCGACAATATCAATCAATCATCAACGAATACATCGATCTAGGACACATGGTCAATGTCAAAGGGGAGCCAGAAGACGGTTTTCTCTTGCCTCACCATGCCGTTGTCAAGGAATCGAGTCTCACAACGAAGGTCCGCATTGTCTTCGACGGATCTGCAACATCCAGCACAGGTGTATCACTAAATGACACGCTGATGGTTGGACCTATCATCCAAGACGATCTTCTTTCTATGGTACTCTGGTTCCGTATGCCGAATTACATGGTTCCTGGAGACATCGAAAAGATGTTTAGACAAGTTCTAATACGAGAACAGGATCAGAAATATCTTCAATTCTATGGAGAGAAGGGGACGGATCCATCGCCACGTATCAACTGACGAGAGATACGTTCGGACTCGGTCCAGCTTCGTTCTTAGCGATTCGATGCATACATCAACTAGCCGACGACGAACAACATCGATATCCGATCGCATCCAGGAGCCTGAAACCACGTCTGTACGTTGATGACTTCCTGGATGGCGCTCAGACAATCGAAGAGGCTGAGCACTTGAGAGATGAAGCTATCGCTCTTCTGAAATCCGGCGGATTTAATCTTCGAGAATGCGCTTCTAACGCGCCGCAAGTACTACAAGGGCTGCCAGATTGTAGTATAAATCGACAACTTCAAGACAAAAACGATCCTAACCTGAAAACGCTTGGGATGTACTGGAACTCTCAGCAAGATCAAATTATCTATACCGTCAAACCGATCATCACTCCATCATCAACTACCAAAAGAATCATCTTCTCAGAGATCGCGAAAATCTTCGACCCTCTCGGTCTGTTGAATCCAGTAATTGTCACAGTAAAGCTATTGATGCAAGAACTCTGGAGGCTACAACTAGATTGGGATGAATCTCTGCCTCAAGATATACACACACGATGGAACACCTTCACCTCGCAACTTCCCGCGTTGAATGACATGGCTTTCGATAGAAAGATGCTCCACGATAAACCAGTCAACGTACAACTTCACGGATTTTGCGACGCGAGCGAAAAGGCCTACGGAGCGTGTATATATCTACGATCCACGGATCAATCCGGAGACGTACGAGTACGTCTCTTCTGCGCGAAATCACGCGTAGCTCCTATGAAAACGCAACAGACTATTCCGCGACTAGAGTTATGTGCTGCTGTACTCCTTGCTAATCTATAGGTATACAACTGTCAGGACAGCCATAGACTCTGATATTGATCAAACTTATTTCTGGACCGATTCTACGATCGCACTTCACTGGATCAACAAATCTCCCCATCTAATCAAAACTTTCGTGGCAAATCGAGTTGTCGAGATTCAATCGAAAACGAATCCGTCGTGCTGGAGACACGTGCGTACTCAAGACAACCCTGCTGATCTGCTCTCGCGTGGCTTACTACCTAATGACCTCAACACAACAATTATCTGGCGTCGGGGTCCGGCCTGGTTAGCCGGGGGAGAAGATGAATGGCCCATATAACAATGGGACAACAATACCGATCTACCTGACCTGCGGAAGGTATCCTGCCTGACGACGGCTGTCATTGATGACGATATACTTTCGCGGTATTCGTCTTTCTACAAACTGCAACGAGTCATAACCTTTTGTTTGCGATTTAAAACTTGTAACCAAAAAAAGGTAGCTATGACCGTTAATGAATTACGAGTAGCCTCCACGAAGATACTTAAATTAGTTCAACGAACCGCGTTTCAATCGAAACTAAGATGCCTACAACGAGGCGAGCCTGTACCAAACAAGAGTAATCTGCTCACTCTGAATCCGTTTATCGACAACGACGGGATCTTACGTGTTGGAGGCAGGCTACAGCAATCCGATCTTTCATATCAACAAAAACATCCGATGATTTTACCGAAATCCCACCACATCACACGTCTCATCATCGAACAGGTACACAAGGATAACTTACACAGTGGGACACAAGCGACACTGTGCATTATACGGCAAAATTATTGGATAATCGACGGAAGAAATCAGGTACGCAGAGTCATTCGCGCGTGCGTCCGCTGCACCAAAGTGAATCCTCCAACGGTGGATTACATAATGGCTAATCTCCCCAAGGTACGCGTGACTGAAGCTCGGCCATTCCTCAACGTTGGAGTCGACTATTGTGGACCTTTCTACATTAAGGGCATGCTGGACTCAGTCTTTTCCGTATTTAAAAAATAATGAAGCGTAAAATGAACGGGGGGGTGTTTAATGGGTTCCTTGGACGATTTTTCATCAAATTGGTAGCTGCATGAACGTGTATCTCACCAAAATCGACTAAAATACGCCTTTTTTGTGTTGCGAAGCGTGAGACCGTCACTTGTTTTCACTGATATCACCGACTACGCATCACAAGGGCGAAAACGAATCTGAATCCACCCTGGTCAATATAATTCCACTCACATATATCGCAAAACTTGTTCATTTCACCCAACGAGGAAGCCTCAGAATTGTTTCCAGAAAAAGACTGAACTTGTCGGCATGAAGAAGTGGCCGCGGCCATGTTGGGTCGTTTCGCCAACCTTCGTCTCGCCGTCCTGCGTTTCACGAACCGCCGTTCCTTGTTCAGCGCTATGACAGCTGAGCGGGAGTTCAAACGGAAATAATTCGGAATAATAATAGTTATAACAAATGTAAGATATGTATAAGTTGTAAAAATGTGTAAATTAGTCTAATTGTAAGTAGTAATGTATTCGATGAAGTTATGGAGGCGGAAACCATGTAACCCCGAGGGGAACATTAAATAAACATACATAAACATACATAATAGTTATAACAATGCATTGTTATTATTATCATTTGTTGTATTTTATGTAATAAATACTCTGATTTATTATAATTTAATAAATACTCTGATTTATTAACTGACACATAAACGTATAAAAAGATATCGTGTTCAAGTGTTTTTCAAACAAAGACAAAAGATACATAGTTACAGTGTTTTGTCTAATTAATCGAATCTCACAATTTAAATCAACATATTACTCCAACAGAAAGTGTTATGTGTCAATTAATAAATCAGAGTATTTATTAAATTCTGTATTTATTAAATTCTAATAAATCAGAGTATTTATTACATAAAATGATTTATTAACTGACACATAAACGTATAAAAAGATATCGTGTTCAAGTGTTTTTTCAAACAAAGACAAAAGATACATAGTTACAGTGTTTTGTCTAATTAATCGAATCTCGCAATTTAAATCAACATATTACTTCAACACTTTCCCTAGTTGATTAAATTTCAAACTTCTTAAATAAGTCCCATTTTTACACATAGAATCTTCAAGCGTGTTCTCGGTAAAGGTTTCGTCATAATGTCTGCTGTTTGGTGCTCTGTTGAGATTTGTTGAATCCCAAGTTTTCCTTTTGTTACTTTTTCTCTGATAAAGAAATGCTTGATCAAAATGTGTTTTGTTCTGCGATGAAATACTGGATTCTGTGCCAGTCCCACTGCTGCAGAATTATCGACTTGAATAATTGGAACTTGTCTAAGTTCGACAATTCCTTTGAAAAGTCTGCTCAACCAAATTGCTTCTTTAGCTGCTTCGTTAGCTGCGATGATCTCAGCTTCAGTAGTTGAGGTTGCCACCGGTGCTTGCCTTTGGCTTAACCAAGAAATTGCTCCTCCTGCGTATTTTACGACAACTCCAGAAGTTGATCGTCCTGACTTCAGACACCCTCCAAAGTCTGCGTCACTGTACACTTCTAAAATACCTTTTTCGACATTTCTTTGGTAAACTATCCCCAAGTCCAGCGTTCCTGCTATGTACCGAAAAACTCTCTTGACTCGTACAATGTCTTCAGGCGATGGATTTTCAAGTGATCTTGATATGAAACCCACACTATATGCCAAATCAGGTCTTGTACCAAGCATCAAATACATCAGGGCTCCAACTGCTTGTCGGTATGGAAAGTTTTGAGTTTTCTGGTCATCTTTCCCTGTTATCAAAGTCTTAGAGCCTTTGAGCATTGGAGTTGAAACTGGTCTACAATTCGAAAAATTAAATCGTTCTAGAATTTTTCTTGCATGCATTTTTTGATGAATCTTTGTTGTGTTTTCATCTTGTTGAATTTCAAGACCCAAAAAATAGAGCGCTTCTTCTGAGACAATCTTGAACTCTGATTTCAACTCTGCAATAAAAACTTCTAATTCTTCTGGTTCTGTAGCTGCAACTAGGCCGTCGTCTGCTTTAGATCACTAAAATCAGCTTTTTCCCGTCCTTCTTTCTGACGTAGAGACATGGATCAACATCACAGACTCTAAATTCAAGTTTTTGAAGATAATCCCCGAGTCGCTTGTTCCAACATCGTGGAGCTTGCTTCAGTCCGTAAAGACTCCTCTTGAGTTCACAAACTTTGTTAGATCCATCTTCGTAACCTTCGGGTTCTTTCATGAATACCGTCTCTTCAAGTTTCCCATATAAAAAAGCTGTTGATACGTCGAACAGTTTTAGATGCATTTTTTCACTGGTTGCAATGCTTAAAATTGAACGTATTGTTCCTAATTTTGCTACTGGACTAAAAGTTTCGCTATAGTCAATGCCGTAACGTTGACTAAATCCTTTGACAACCAATCTTGCTTTGTACTTATCAATTGTGCCATCAGGATTCTTTTTCAGTCGGAAAACCCATTTGCAAGGAATCGCCTTCTCACCTGGAGGAAGATCTGAGAAAATCCAGGTCTGATTTTCGTTTAACGAGGCTATTTCTTGATCCATGGCTCTTTTCCACTGAATTTTGTCTTCTCTTTTCAGTGCTTCGTCAAAATTTTCAGGATCTTCAGAGATATTAACAAACTCCTCAACTGCTAGAGCCAAATATTCAAGTCGTTTTGGCTTCTTGATACTTGATCTATCTCTCAAAATTCGTTCATTTTGTTGCACTTTGGAGTTTTCTTCTTCTTCTTCAGATTCCAACTCATCTTCCGTTTCAGACTCTTCTTCGATCTGATCCATTAACTCTTGTTTTACATCTCCAATTGGTAATTCGACTTCTTCACATTCTGCTAACTTTTCTTGAAATTGAACGTCTCGTGATAAGATCACTTTATGCTCTTCTTGAACATAAATTCTGTACCGTTCATCTCCATCGTACCCTACAAGGAATCCTTTATTCTGCTTTCTTGTCCATCTTCTTCCTCTTCCGCTGTCAGTCTCTGTGTAATTCCTTCTTCTGCAAGAATTCCTTTAACATTGCCACAGTCAAACTCTCCTCCATTGTCGCTCAACATCTCTTGTATCGTGTGACCTAATCTTTTCGAATGAGCTAGAAATTGTTTGAGTACACCACTGACATCAGACTTTTCTTTGGTTATAAAAGCATAGCGAAATTTCGTAAAACTGTCCTTAAATATGACTAGAAATCGCTTCTTACTGAATGACTCGTGAAAAGGTCCTACTACGTCAGTTGTAATCAGCTCCCCAGGTTTCGTCGCCTTTTTTCTGGTGCCAAAAGAAAGACGATGTGCTTTCCCAAAGATGCAAGGTTCACAAATTTCTCTCTCCAGTTTGTCAGTGATGCCCAGTTCTCTCTGTAGCATCTCTTTTACATACCGTTTGTCCTGGTGTCCCCACCTCTCATGGTACAACTGCAACGTAGAGCTTTCTGCCTCTGCGACATTTACTCTTTCCACTTTTTCTGGAATGACTGGTTCGATAGCCGCTTTGTACAGAGTTCCTGACACTTCACGACTTCCACACAACACTATTTTTCCATCAACCTCAAGTCAACACTGTGTCACAGTGGAGTTGAACTTGCTATTTTTGTTTCGTTCTTGCGCTGCCAAAACAGAAAATAAATTCCTCGAAATTTTCGGGACAAACCAAACATCATTTAATGTCATCTTCAAGGTTTCTTCTTCCGTGAACGACAAAATTTGAATGGTTCCTTTCCCAACAGCCTTGAGAGCTTCTTTCCCAGCTGCTTTGATGACGCATGGTCTCTGAAACTCTGTGAATTCGATGAATAAATCCGGACAATTTGTCACATGCTTCATGGCTCCGTTGTCGATCCACCATCCAGTCAAATTTGTCTCAGCTACAAACACTTCTTCTTTGTGAAAATCTTCACTAATGCTTTCTTCACTAGTAGAAACAAGGGCTACATGAGTATATTATTATTATTATTATTATTATTATTATTACTATTATTATCATTATAATTACAATTTCCGAAATAATAATCATAACAATTATTATAATAATAATTATTATTATTATCATTGAAAAAAATTTACTCGAAAGTGGTGAAATTTGTGAATGAAAATGAAAACGTATGCGCCATTTTTTTTTTCTACCAACACTGAAATCCTGTGAAACGCACAGAATAATCAAAATTCCGATTCTTTTGAAAGATTTTCAAGTTTCAGCATAAAAAACTAGACAAGGCAGAGGTATAGAGTCGTATTTTTATTTTTTTTTTTATCTTGAAAATGTTGTGAAAATCGGAATTTCAATTCTTCTATGCGTTGCACAGGACAAGAGTATTTGTGAAAAAAAATGGGGTACTACGACTATACGACTTTATACCGTTGCCCTGTCATTGTTTTTTTTTTTTTTTTTTATTTTTGAATTTTGAAAATTTCACATAAAGAACTCTGAAATCAGACTTTTTTATGCGTTTCACAGGATTTTAGAGTTTTTGTAGAAAAAGAGAAAAAAATGGCGCATACGTTTTCAATTTTATTTACAAATTTCACCACTTTCGAGTAATTTTTTTTCAATGATAATAATGATTATTTATAATAATGATAATCATTATCATAATAATAATTGTGATTATTATATTATTATTTTTGGTATGGAAAAAATTGAGATTCCGATTTTCACAACATTTTAAAGATGAAAAAAAAATAAAAATACGACTCTATACCTCTGCCTTGTCTAGTTTTTTTATGCTGAAACTTGAAAATCTCTCAAAAGAATCGGAATTTTGATTATTCTGTGAGTTTCACAGGATTTCAGTGTTGGTAGAAAAAAAAATGGCGCATACGTTTTCATTTTCATTCACAAATTTCACCACTTTCGAGTAAATTTTTTTCAATGATAATAATAATAATTATTATCATAATAATTGTCATGATTATTATTTCGGAAATTGTAATCATAATGATGTTAATAGTAATAATAATAATAATAATAATAATAATAATGATAATATTAATGATAATAATAACAATGCATTGTTATAACTATTAGCATTGAAAATGCTTCTATTTTGGGGTATTTAGAAAGTGTAGGTGGTGGGTATGGGTGTCTGATCGGCAGATTTAACATTTTGAGCAACAGATGTAACGTAAAATCGTCACGCGAATCGGATATAGAAGGCATGTAAGGTTGGAAAGTTTTTTGTTTTAATATGAACAAGAGAACCGGGGGTGTATTATGGTCAGTTATCCCGCGAGTAGTGGAAGGCGGAAGCGAGTATACGTGGAAAACGTTACCTGATCCCGAGCGATCCAAATTATATTGCAAACACAAATTGGATATCAATGACGGGAATAACTTTGAGTGTGAAAAACCTAGGATTTCTGAGGTTGAAAGGATTAAATTGTTCCGGGAACGCCAACCTAAGACACAGTGCATAAAAAAACATAAAAAAGTTCAGCGGAACGTACACGTTTGAGTTGTTTGAAGAAAAATAATTGAGGGTTGAGAAAAATTACAGCAGGAGTTTCAGCGTTTGTTTTTTAGAGAAATGTAATTCAAAATTGTGAAAAAAAAATCAAAATGAATGAAAAATCATAAAAAACATTTTCAATGTCTAACAATAAGATTCTTGCCCCACGGGTAAAACCTGTAGATATTATGTATATGTTTATGTATGTTTATGTATGTTTATTCAATGTTCCCCTCGGGGTTACATGGTTTCCGTCTCCATAACTTCATCTAATACATTACTACATACAATTAGACTAATTTACACATTTTTACAACTTATACATATCTTACATTTGTTATAACTATTATTATTCCGAATAATTTCCATTTGAATTCCCGCTCAGCTGTCATAGCGCTGAACAAGGAACGGCGGTTCGTCAAACGCACGACCGCGAGACGAAGGTTGGCGAACCGATCCAACATGGCCGCGGCGACTTCTTCATGCCGACAATTTCAGTCTTTTTCTGGAAACAATTCTGAGGCTTTATCGTTGGGTGAAATGAACAAGTTTTGCGATATATGTGAGTGGAATTATATTGACCAGGGTGGATTCGGATTCGTTTTCGCTCTTGTGATGCGTAGTCGGTGATATCAGTGAAAACAAGTGACGGTCTCACGCTTCGCAACACAAAAAAGGCTTATTTATTGTCGATTTTGGTGAGATGCACGTTCATGCAGCTACCAATTTGATGAAAAATCGTCCAAGGAACCCATTAAACACCCCCCCGTTCATATCAGATTTCATTATTTTTCAAATACGGAAAAGACTGAGTCCAGCATGCCCTTAAGAAAAAACGATTTCGAAACCGGAACAAGATCAAGGTATATGTAGCTGTCTTTGTATGCCTGGCGGTCAAGGCAGTACATATCGAAGTCGTCGGAGATCTCACAATCGAAGGGTTTAGCCTCCACCCGAGTCGAAATTTAGCGTCTACTTTAACCCTACCTAGGTTTATATGAACCTACTTTGAAGGAAACTGAACCTACAGCTCCTACATTGAACCTCTAACTCCTACAAACTTTTAAGTCAACCCTACATTGAACCTCCAACTCCTACGAATTTTCAAGTCAACCCTACATTGAACCTCCAACCCCTGCGAATTTTCAAGTCAACCCTACATTGAACCTCCAACTCCTAATAATTTGAAACCCAACCCTACATTAAACCTCCAACTCCCGAAAATCGAAAAATTACCCGGGAAAAAAGTTCGTATCTAATCATAAGTAATTATAACTAATAATATCTTATTATATGCGATTGTGATTTTCTTTCAATAACCGTTGATTATTTACGCATCTTCAAAACTGCAAACGGATAGACATTTTTGAAAATTCTAAAATAAATTCTAAAAAAATCCAGTGAATGACACAAAACAGTCCCCGTTTAGGAAAACGTGGGCCGAATTTTTCGACGGTTTTTTTTTCACTCAATTCGGAATTTTCTCATTTTTGAAACTGAAATTGTATAACACAGGATGAAATTTCGAGCGTCAAATAAGGTTCAATTTACTTGGAAACGTTCGGTTCCACCAATTGACCCTTATCTGACGCTTACAATTTGATCCTGTATTAATTTCAGTACTTAAAATCTAAAAATTCCGAATTCAGTGAAAAAACAAAAATAGGAAAAAAAAATTCGTTTTGTGTCTGTTTTGTGGCTGTATTGTGTATCCACTGGATTTTTTTAGATCTTGTTCAGATTTAAAAAAAAATGGGCATTCTCAATCAACTTCAAAAAATAATAACAAATTAACGGTTTAATAAAAATAAATCTGGAAAAAAATTCGGGACGCGTTTTTCACTGAACAGAATGTTAGAAAAATACATGGAATGATTTTGAATTGGTCGGAACTTAACACTGGTCGAGTTGGCGTGGGATGCCCCATATGTATCCATACATCATCGAATCTGAACCAATTTTTGATAAAAAAAAGGGTTCATGTTCAATCAGACATGAACATGTATGGGAAGTATGGGCAGGTATACGATCATAAATGGAGTGATATCTTCGGTTGGGGATTATAACCGGGTTTGTATCTGTTCATATTTGGTCACATAATATGACCTTATCTGGTAACCCGCGTTAGATTTTGTTCCGAATTCTTTCAATACCGTTATTCTGTATCCTGGCATAATATACGTATAAGTATTCAACGTATATACGTGGTTTTGAGATCGGTTCTCGTGACAATGATTTTTTAAAATCTTCGGTTCTCTTATATGTGAATGAAATGATTCCTTAGGAAAATAGGCCATCAATCCATTATGTAAAAAATATGAGAAAAAATAGTCGTTTTTTTGCAAGGAATACATGCAACATATGCTTTTCTAAAATGTTATCAAATCTCAGAAAAATTAATTAAATTTGGTCAAATTGCGCCGAACATTTTGTGATTATATGCCTGAATTCTGAAATGGCCTTCATTTTGTTCTAGAACGTGCAAAAAATTTCGGGAACTTGATAGAATATTATTCATTACAATTTAATCGAATAATGAACTTACATGTGTATGCTATAAACGAAGATCTATTTCATCGTACTGCCATATACGTCAAAATGATCGGAACAGGACACAAGATTTCTTACGTTAATTTTCAAATATTTTGTTTCTCGAGACTCAGGATTTAAGTTTTACCGCTTATTGTCACCGACGCGATCACGCGACACCACTAGCCGCCGCCATATTGTTTCAATACGTCAACGACATTGAATGTGTTGTGCGCCTCGATCACTGGTTTGAACAATTTTTCTTCGAGTGTTCGCTTCTTCAACAAATTCGAGTTTGTACTCTATATCAGGTGAGTAATAGTCCATCATTCACTCATTTTATATAAGGAATATCGCCGAACAAGTGATATTTCTATGCCCTGGCATCCTGTATCGTGCTCCCTAACCTAACTTTGGTCCGACGCAATCGTGTTCACTGTCTCAAAGTGACTTGAGACTATATCAGCCCGAAATTCTCTCTTCAAGTATCAAACAACCAAAAAAATGTGAGCGTATAGAAGCTTCTTTATCACATACAGTCCAATATAAAACAATTATGTGATTATTCACCAAATATAACCTTTGCCTCTAGTCATTCTGATCGTTCACAGTGAAATGTACATCCAATTGAAATTATTGTTCCAACAGGATATGTGTGATGTTTTCAGTGTGATACATTATTACGACATGTCTTTCCTGACAATGAATGGATCGTCGAGTCTTTCAGCGATCGACTCGCATATTGTCCGACGACGAGGTGAAGACTTCGGATGAAGTATGTATTCACTTGAAAATTTAACTTCCACAACTCATAAGAACATACACATTTTCATGGATTTTCGGTGTTTACGTCAGCGCAAGACAATACAAGGGTAGGCCAGCAGCTGACTTGCTCAGCGAGAAGAATATTTGGGATACTACTACAGTGGCGTCGGGTCCTGATTCGTAGTTTCGGTAGTTTACTCTTTACATGATGCCTCTGTTTTTCGCGAGGAAGCCATATGTTTCCTGCAACTAAATATGAAGCTGTACTATTGTATGTTCTACAGAAAGGGACTATATTTTTACACTCCAATGTTAGACCCTAAAGAACCAAGAAGTAAGCAAGTTTTTGTGGCATAAAGTCTGACTATGTAAGATCGAATCTTACAAAGATCTTACAAAGCATGCGTATCTAGATTATGGTAGTACAGAGCCTGGTATGTAATTCTAGTCTTCTCGCTATCAAGAGACTCGGTAGAGTCTCGCGCCAAGTACATTAAAAAAAAATTTTTTTATACGCTGCGCGAAGACTCGAACCGAGTCTCTTTACCCGAACGGGAGCGATCCGGGTGGTGGGGGAAATTATTAATGTCTCATTTCTTCTGCTTCGATATATACACGACATTGAAATATTTATCCTGGGACGTGGGCGTGAAAAGCTTTTATTTAAGCCCTATTCCGATGCAATCGGCACACGGGGAGCAGTGATATGATTATTGAAAGTTTTCAGAGTACCCGTTTCGTCGTCAGAATTTTCTTCTTCACCTTCACCTCTTTCAGCCTAAAAACCGATTTTCATAAAAATTAGAGAAGAGTGGCTACGCCTCGACACCTGAGATCTCAGTAGCGAGGTTTGTCACCAGACGGCGCTTGAGACGGCACTGTTAGAATCACGGGTTAGATCGAATCACGATGAATATCACACCGTAGATCGAATCGAGAATGTGAACAAGCCGCCATCTTTAAACATAACAGATCGAGAATCGATCGCCCGAAACTGCTACCTATAGCGTGTTCGCGTCGGCTGCTTGGATTTGTTGCCTTAAAAGTGGTACGAAAATCAAATTTCGATCCCCGTTTTCGGCGCTATCGTATGGCAATTGAGAGTCAGGTTCACGGAGAAATCAAATTTCCCATTTTCAGGTTAGGATGGCTAACTTGTTGGACTGACGGCAAAGCTGGAGTATCAATCGCTTACATAATTTACAGCAGATCACGATGTGAATTGTATTCATTGGAGATACGTAAAATTACGCACGAAATTCATTATGTGTCAGAAGAAATCGGCTTGAATGCCTTTCATCATATCTTTTCTTGATTGTGGCTGTGTCTCAGGCTAGTTCGAGCTGAGTGACAAAATTTGTACAATATTATTACAATACAATGCAATACATGATAGCGTGCTTCATTGTTCATATTTTCATCAATAATAAATACATTGAGATTTATGAACAGAATTGCGGAACATCAACTATCAACTAGAATTATCAAGAGACTCGGTAGAGTCTCGCGCCAAGTACATTAAAAAAAAAAAATTTTAATACGCTGCGTGAGACTCGAAGCGAGTCTCTTTACCCGAACGGGAGCTATTCGCGGTGGTGGGGGAAATCACATTCTCTTATTTCTTTCATCTCGCGATATCCATGGGTCTCGAAATATTATTGTTAGAATGCCGGCACGAAAAGCTTTCATTTGAGCCCTATTTCGATTAAATCCGTGCACGTAAAGATGAGATATGATTATTTCAAAGATCTGACAGGTCCGTTTCGGTCGAAAATTTTCGTCTCCTTCATCATCGTCGTCTCCTCGAGCCAGACTTTGCTTTGAGCTACGAGTATAAAAATTAGAGAAGAGCGGCGGTCTGTTCTGTAGTTTAGACTACGCCGCTCGCATGGTAAGGTAGGCCGCTAAGACAGATCTCGGTTACGATTGGTCGTTGTAATTTAGTTCGCTTTGGATCATATCCGATGCTAGATGGCACTCGTGACACGTGAGCAAGCCGCCACTTTTCAGCGTAAAAGATCGAGAATCGATTCCTTTACTAAATGTCATAAATATTAGAATTAAATTAAGAGAATTCATACGATAATTATTATCAGTAATTACTAGACCCGTTAGATCAAGAAAATTCGGAAAACAATCTCTAATATACGTGACAGTGCTTCTGTACCAGGCATATGAGTGGGTAAGTGAACGAATTTTAATTCTAATATAATTATACGTCCGTGGTATAGGCTGTTGTTTCGGCTACTAAAAATTAGAGACGAGTAGCGACCGCTAGACAGTCGGGACAACAGCGATCCGAGTACCTGGCATTGGCCGCCGGACAGCGCCTGTGTCAGCACTGTTAAGAATCACGAGTTAGATCGAATCGTGAATGTAAACAAGCCGCCATCTTTAAATGTAACAGATCGAGAATCGATTGCCCGAAACTGCTAGCTATAGCGTGTTCGCGTCGGCTGCTTCGGTTTGACATTTCATTGCACTCGTTATCACTGCGTGATATTGAGATACATGATGTGATGTGAGAATCATTACCGACAAAGTGAAACAAGATGGGCTTTGAAGTTTATGTATCAGCTCGACATCGTATGGAAATCGCGAGCCTGTTTCATGGAAAAATCAAGTTATGAGGTTATCAGAGTCAACCAGTTAGATTAATCAATTGGTCGTTCGTATAAATATTAACAGTTCAGTATGCGAAACATAATCATTGAAAATACGTGAAATTTGTTATGTGTCAGATGAAATTGGCCTCGACCAGCTTATAATACTTTATTCTCCATTTATCGCTAACCATCTGATAGTATATCTAGCTCAGTTAAAAAATTCTTACGATGTAGAATAAGACGCTTTATTGGTTATATGTTCATGATTCAGGTGCTGAATATCAAGGGACTTGGTAGAGTCTCGAGGCAAGTACATTAAAAAAAAAAAAAATGGCATAGGCTTCAAAGAATCTGTATACCTGAGTGGTTTAGTTCCGGAGAGAACTATTTCGTGGCCATGCTATTGATATATTGATTGATATATCGACGGGTCCTGAGGAAGCAGAGGTATCTGGGCGGGCAGTCTAGAGCAGGCGTAACTCGGAATACGCTCCAAGAGGAGTATAGAGGTCCGTAACACTTCATACACAGTTTTCTGAGTTACGTTTCAGTTCTGGACTGTCCGCCGAATATGTCCGTTCCCTCAGGTCTTGACGATATGATCAATTCTTTAACTGCGCTGGTTATGGTTATCGCACGCCTACTTCTAGCTCTGTGAAGAAAATGTGTACATTGCGCTATGCTCCGGGGGTTTGCTTCGATGACTCAGCTGTCAATGTAGATATGGCGGCACAGTTATTAGACTACTGGAGTAAGGATAGTTACACGACTTGAAACCATCGGGTTCTAAGAATACCTTGGTGAACCGGATGGAACGGACGAATCTTGTCATGGAATTTATAACAGGAGTACTAAAGTCTCGGAAGACTTTATTGAGTGCATACCAATCATTATTTATACACTGATTTTCAGATTTTCTTACTGTGAACATTTTTTAAGATTTAATTTGTAATGAGCAGTGACTATAACCCTGTCTGTAGGTAACTCCGCTGTGGCCGCTCCCAATCCCGGATGAGAAGGGAGGAGCGCCGCCATAGGGTTCCACGTTGCGAATATTTACTGTGAATGATTTTGACGGATCAATTTATACAACCCAATGAGGGTTAATATTTCACGTCTGCCCCTAAGCAAAAGTCAGAGTTACAGAAATCAACTGGACATACATTTACGCGTTCTCATCAACATTTCCGATAATATCTAGCGTTTTATAACAGAAAATTCAAAATTTTTAACCGTCTATCCAATGGAATATACTCAATGGAAATAATCGGTCAGAAAAATACTGACAACCGAGCGAGCATAGCGAGTGAGGATCTACGAAGACCCAATCGAGCAAGCACAGCGAGCTAGCGCAGTTAGCAGGAAGTAAAAAAATATACAAAAAGTAGTGATATCCCCCAAAAAGCACCTCTGGTGCAAAAACCTTTCGCCAAGTACATTAATGTGGTCCACCCACAAAACTTACCACCAAAATTCTTTCACACAAAATCTGTCTTCAAAAATACCCATCAATAAAAATTCGTCTTCCACAAAAAGTCTTCTTCCAAAAATTCGTTTTCAACAAAAGTCGTCCTTCAAAAAAATCTCTGTAAAAGGATTGATATCAAATACAAGTACCAAGTACAAAAAAAAGAAAAATCAAACCATATAACGTTGTGCTCGTTCGCTCGTTACGCTCGCTCACTCGATTGGGTTTTCATAATTTGTGAGGAGAAAAATTGGGAGCATGAGTTTCGAGAAGAGAAAATTTTCGAAAGAAAAAATTGAGGGAGTGGTACTTGGCGGGCCTTCATAGCAAGATAAAAAAATGTGACTTTTAGACCTCAGTGGTCACTCTTTCACTCATTCACACTTGGCCCGCAAGTACCACTCCCTCAATTTTTTCTTTCGAAAATTTTCTCTTCTCGAAACTCATGCTCCCAATTTTTCTCCTCACATAGATTAGACGCAAGGAAACTCTTCGTTGAACCCTTTCGAAGCTCTCCGAAGAGGTCTGGCGCATGGTTCTTGTATTTCAATTTTCATCTCATGGATTTTTACTTTACAATTGTGGCCCAGGGTCTTTCTTAATCCTTAACTGGTTTTAATTCACATATTATGAAATGATATTATAAATTGATAAATATAAGTTCATGGAATTTCACACCCCTAAACTTTTCAAGCTATTGTAACATAACATTTGAAAAAATTAAACACACAGAATTCAATAGATCAGATTCCGATAATTTTGTATACTTATACGCTCATTGAAGTGAATAATTTTGTATCTGAACATAACGGAGAAAAAAGATTTTTTCGAATATTTAGCCAGTCGCTGTTCCTAGTTCATAAGACGTCGACCACAATCAAACTTCTCCTCTAGTCGCAGCGCAGAAAATTGAGAACTGCGGCTGGCAGAATATTCAAACTATCGAGACAAAACATTGTTATCCAATCGTGGCACCTATTGTAAGAATATTCATCATTCACTTATCGAAAAATTAATAAATTCATATTCATCAATCGTGGCACCTATTGTAAGAATATTCATCATTCACTTATCGAAAAATTAATAAATTCATATTCATCAATACACTGATAAATACTGATATACTATTTATACTGATAAATTACTGTTATAAAATATTATGATCTTACAGAATAAAGAAGCGTATAATAAATTGTGAAATCCTTGTCTATAATTGTTTCGCATAATAATTTCATGAGCTATAAATCTGATCAGATATAATCATACCTAATCAAACCACAATTTTCACATCCGAATTTATGCACAACGTTCGTATCTGATCATATCTGTCCATATCTGACTCTATACATGTCCATGTCCATGTCCATGACTAGGTGGGGCCATTTTCGGATACATATAATCATGTCTGGTCACTTACATATGGGGTATTCCATGTCAACCCGACCAATGATTTTCCCTCGCTATTTTTTATTCGCTTCACGATTTCTTATATAATTTTACGATATCAAAAAAGGTCTCCTGAAATTTTCCAGATTTTTCCCGCCTACCGTTTATTTTTTATGATTGTTCAAACCCAGCTCAAAATTGGATTTTTTTTCAATCTGAAAAAATTCTCAAGAATCTAATTTTTCATTTCTATAATTTTGACACCCGTTCGATGATCGGCCGATTTTTCTTTCCATTTTTTCTAACGCATCAAACATTTCGAACGAACAAAACGCCATGTTTCAACGTTACAAAAATTCTCCAAAAATTAATTAATTTAAAGTAATTTTTGAAAAAACTTTCGTAACGTTGAAACGTGGCGTGTTTTCTGTGCAAAATGTTACAAGTGCTAAATAATAATAGAAAAAAAAATCGGTCCATCGTCGAACGGATGTCAAAATGATCGGAATGAAAAATTTGATTCTTGATCATTTTTTCCAATTTTTTGAAAAAAATCCAATTTTGAGATGGGTTTGAATCATCAGAACACAACGTGAATATCATCAATAAACCTCAATATCCGAAACATAGATCCGGATTTGGAATTGTTTCTTATCGCTGCTCATTACAGTTGACTTTATTGTCGTAGAGTTGCGTCTGAGTGCACTCCGCTAAAGAATGTATTAATTCCGATTGATTGTGATTGAATATACTGAAAACACGATCAAACGCATATAATAAACCAATTTATATTCAATGGAATTTGAAATCGTGTTTTTTACATCATAATCGGAATCGATCAGAGTCGATGCACATTGTCAGTGCAGGGTAGGGTTTGGAGCGTCAAGCGAGGGTTTTAAGCAAGCAGGTTTAACCCTACCTCTGGAGGGTCAAAGGAGGTTTTAAACAGACCCTACTTTGAAGCTAAACTTGGTAAAACGGGAAATTTCGGACATTTTTAGCGTCAAAGTAGGGTCTAATATTGCATTGAAATAGAACCTACTTTACTATCTCTAAAGCCTACGTAGGAGCTCCTACATAGGGTCAAATGTAGGCGCTAAATTTCGACTCGGGCATACATTCGGACAATGGGTCGAACTTCGTCGGTGCTAACAACGAATTGAAGGAACTACAAGCTCTCTTCAATGATCAACAACACAACGACAAGGTCCACGACTACCTCGCGGAAAAGGGTATCGCATGGCACTTCATCCCTCCACGGTCTCCACAGGTCGGTGGGATTTGGGAAGCGGCGGTGAAGTCCTTCAAATATCACCTGAAGCGAGTATTCGGTTCTGAACTCTTTACTTTCGAACAATTGAGCACATTAACAACCGAAATAGAAGCTGTTCTTAACTCGCGACCGATAACCCCCTTATCTTCCGATCCAAACGACTTGACTGCCCTCACTCTCTCTCATTTCCTAATTGGCGATTCACTTGCGAGTTTACCCCAACAGGATCTTTCAGCGACACCGACCAATCGATTGTCCACCTGGCAGCATATCCAAAAGGTCAAGCAAGACTTTCGGACCAGGTGGCACAAGGAGTACATCAACGAGCTGAACATCCGACGGAAGTGGATGAGAGGTGAGCATCCTATCAAGGAAGGCTCCGTTGTTATCATAAGGGATGATAACGCACCACCGTTACAATGGCGTCTAGGACGGGTCATCGAAGTGCATCCTGGTCCAGACGCTGTGATCCGAACTATTCGGGTCAAGACATCAACGGGTATTCTAGATCGTAATGTGAAGCGGTTAGCACCGTTGCCAGTGTACAGTGAACCTAACAAATGAACTGAAAAAAAAAAAAAAAAACTATAACAAGTGATATATGATATAAATATGGACTTTTTTAGTATTAAATATATATAGCACATAATCACATCTCTAGATTCTAATCATTCTAGAATTAGCATATTCATTAGCGTAATCAATTTCTTTCACTTTCAAACCTAACATTCATGATTCACTTCCTTGTGTAATTTGATCGTACCTCTCAACCGGGGGAGTATGTTGCGTGTCACCACGCAAATTCTTAATATCAATGTAGATTAGATTTGTTCTATTTTCAATAATATTATATCAATTCTAGCATACAAGGACCAACTGGTAAAAACCCAGAGACGAGACGAAAACACCGAACAATAGACAGGATGTCGACCATAAACCCTTCGAACTTTCCCCTAATTTTCTCTATTTCTGACCAGCACATTTGGCGACCAAATGTGCGGCCATAAACTCAAAATTACAGTTCTTTTTTACAACCCTACCTACGTGACTTTCTTCAAATTTCTACTCTATTGTTTCCAACATTTCCAGGACTCCACTATAACCTATGTATCCACATACCTTTTCCAAGAAACTCCATTTACCTAACTCCAACCCTAAGTACCTCCTACTTCGGATGAACATCCCTTCCTCAAAAATGATCTACCAATAAAAGAAATTATCCAATTTCCCCACCCCACTATCTTAACCAATCCTAATCTTCGTTACAAACTCTTACACCCTCTACTTTTCCAAAATCTTCCACTTTCTTCCTTCTAACAACTTCCAAACGACAGTACATATCAAATCATCAGACCAACAACAACTAACTGGACAGTCACTCCTCAAATCGACAAACTATCAAATACCTAACAAATCAACAACCTATCGAATATCTAACAAACAGTCAAATCTTACTGAAATATCAATTAAACAACTTAGAAATATTTCGTCATATCAACTAAACAAAATAATTCAACAAGTTCAGGAAAATTTAAAAACCATAACTAATTTCTGTAAACCTTCTAAATAATCTAACATTCAACAATTTGTAAATATACAGTTATTCGTCCAAATTCTATTCAACAATTTTTAATTAACAAAACTCCCCGTGCCATATCTAAAGTATAGTGTGGGACGCACCAAATAGTGTCATGATGTACCTATTTTATTTTGCAGATAACGCTTCCCCGCTGACCACCGCATACCGTAGTAAGTGATGAGTGGATACACTTACTTGACCAATTTATACGTCTACCAAAATGCTCGAATTATCTTTGTCTCCGTATTCTGGAAAATCATTCCATTTGATATTTAGGACCTCTCTATTTCTATTTCAGATACTTTGACGCGTGCCGGAAAGGATTTCGCAGACGCTGTAGCTTCTATCTTAGGGGGTAACGGGGGTGAGTTGAAGACGACTTTTACCCTTTAAAAATGTTTTTGTGATCTACTGTTCGCTTCACATATCAGGGTGCGTTTTGTTGGGAGTCTAATTCTGGATTTCTTGGGACTGTGAGTGGTGAGGATGGGAAAATGATTGCACTTGATTTTGTTCACTTAAATTTATCAACACAATTATGGCATCAACCGAATTAGCGATACCACGAGAAAACGAATGAAATGATACAGAGTTATTGATTTTCTTATTATGTTGATTGGCTTGATGTAGATTCTACTCGAAGGTACTCGAGATACTGACTGAGACTCAGGAGAGTCTGATTTACCACGCGTTCTCGAACTGAGTGCGCGCACACTAGTTTGAATATTATGAGATATGTGCTTCGATCTATTGAGATTAATATCGACACTGATGTCAAGGAATAGTGTCGGTCAGGCAGGAATTGCTCATTTCGGAACAGGGTGAAGTCGAGAAATTGTTTCAATTGACCGAGATTTTCTATTTTGATTCTTCATATTTCATTTTTTTTTTTTCACTTATTGCCATTATATCATGCGTCAATTGGTGAATTTCCACTCTGTCATGATACGCCCATTTTATTTTCAGGAGACAAAGCAGAAATTGCTGCCGGATTGTCGAGTAAGTGACACTCATTCAAAAAGTACATCAAGCCTAGCTTGATTTTCATCCAGCTGTTGTTAGAACTGAGTGAGAGTCGAAGACGACTTGATCATAAACTCTCTATTCCAATTTCAGATTCTGTCAACTCAGTAATATCCAATGTGACAGCCGGAGGTGAGTTGAAGACGATTGTGCCTATCTAGAATATCGCGCCTCAATCAGCACTCGAAAATTGTCTAAATTATTGAGGTATCTTTTAATTTCCAGATACCAGCCCTCAGAACAGCGCTCGTGTGATCCAAATTGTTAGAGCATTCAACGTAATCGCGAACCAAGTCAATGCGATTTTGAATGATGCTATCGCGGCCCCTAGTAAGTTGGAAACAATCGTACCATTAGAAATATTATTGCAATACTGAGATCTATCAGGAGTCGCAGTGGCTCAGTGGATAAGCACACAGACGCCCACCTGGGAGGCTTGTGTTCAAATCCCGAGCGGGCACCTCTGAAATTTTTTCGGGAGAAAAAGTTTTTAAGTGCTCAATTCTGCGACTCTGGTGGTTCGGAACCCACCGTATAAAAAATTGTAGGTCCAGTCGAGATCGCATACCTTCTCTCCCTCCCAGGCTTATTTTCACACGAGAACGGGAATGGGGGGCGAATGCGTTTCGACTATAGGGAACGGCGCGCGGTACATATACACTAAAGAGTACCAACAACACCCACGAGGTACACATAAACTGAAGAGTACCAAAAACACAAACATAGACTGGAGGTCGATTAGCTCCGAAAAGGAGCAGAAAAAGACTTGGGACTAGCCCGAACCGAACTTTGCTTTGCTTTACTTTACTTTACTTTACTGAGATATATAATTTGCTACAAATCAAATTCCAATGAGGCTTTCATAAATTGATCTATTTCCTGATAGTACGAGAGCCAGTTACCAAACCCATGTGTCATCGCCACGAGGACAAAACCATATAGAATCGCTAGTTTAGATGACGCTGAACCCGTCTAGGGAGTATTAGACTCCAGAACCCTTGCACAGCCGCGGGGGGTAATTTCTGCTGTGCAAAAAAAAGGCACACTGTGTCATCGCAAAATGTCTGATTTCGAAAATGTACGTAGTTTTTGTTATTTGATTACTAAAAACCCGATTTTCAGACATTTTGCGCCTTGCGTTTGACCTGAGCGAATTTTAAAAAATGTAAGAAAAATAGCCACCATGTGTCATAGTAATTAGGTACAAACTGGTTTCAACTCTTTTGTATGACTACCGAGATTACCAAAATCCCGTTTTCAGACATTTTGTGCCGGGTGGGGGTCAAAATTCCGAAAGATCAAAGAGTCGACGGGTCAAAATGCCGAAAATTAAAAAGCCGAAATTAGAAGATGTAGAAAGGCTATAATTCCGAAAGTCTATTGAGACGGAAAATGAGACATCCGAAAACAGAAGTGCCGAAAAAGATTCTACCGAAAAAAAATGTCCGAATGGGCAAAATAACGGCCAGCCAAATATCACAAAGAACACTTGAACAAAGCCTAAATTTTCGGTTTAGTGACCTTTCGGCAAAATGGCCTCTCGGTGGATTGGTTATTCGGCTCATTGACAAGTCGTCGGGTTGAATTTCGTGTTTCTGAATTGTCGTTACTTTAAAATTCGTATCTTTGAAAATTCGGCATTTTGACCCGTGGACTTTTTGGTTTTGCGGAAATTCGACCCCCACTCGATTTGGACCAGTTGATTCGGACGCTTGTCGTCCAAAATGTTTCAACTAATTTGCGTGTTCTGCAATGTAAAACCGGACGGACAAGAAAAAAAATTCACTGTAGAAAATTTGAAAAAAGTTGTCTGATAGAGCCCGTGCAACACTCAATTTGTCTGATATTGTTTAATTCTACATCTCCCACACAACACAATGACGTCCCTATAATATCCCTTGGATATTTTCTCGGGATATGCTGGATATCCATGGAATATCCAGAATAGTCCTATGGATGGCCATTGGATATACTATGGATCCCCAGATGTCCGCCCTTTGGACCGTCCTGGGGATGTTTTGATTAGATATCCATAGGACATTTTGAGACATCTTTCGGACCATTCATGACATTCCAAAATACGTTCCGGACTTTGAGAGGCTATCGTGAGGACTTCCAAATATTTTCCGAAAATTGCAGCAGGTGAAGGTTTCCAAGGGAAAGGATAGATGAATCAGGATTTCAAGTCATCAACCGCAATGACAGCCATACATACAGGGTATATATATTGTAACGTGGCAGCTTCGGCTCGTCTCGTTACTAAATGCTCCCTGAACCCTGGACGGTAAGTAAATTCATTTTCCTAGGAGTGATTGTGTGTGAGAATGAGTTTCGAGCAAGCCTCCACCTAGGGAACTGTAGAAACCGAGAAAAGCTCCGAGCGGCGACAGAGACAGATATGGGCTAATGAATTTGTTGGTAATTCTATTTGTTATTCCTAAAAATTCTCTTGAGGTAACCCGTTTCCCGTGGGGAACTACGAACGACTATGGAAAGGCATGGAAAAAACTCAGAGGCGAGAGATAAACCCAGGGAGGTACGCAGGCAACGAACGAGTCCGGGGGAACATGATCACGAGAGGGTATCTGACCGCTCACCACCGAGGGACAAGGTAGCGAAGGTCCTTTTGCTACCGAGAAACACCGTGAATCTTCCCCAGGACAAGGACCCGCCTGCAGAAAGACAGCCCGCAGCACACGGCCGTGACACCGCTCCGCATAACTCTCAGGAGTTAAAGGGTTTCCCGAAATTCGCCAAGAGGACGACACTAACTGATCATAGCATTAAATAGAGCGTAAGGAGGGGGTGCTGGACACCTCGCTCGTCATCGTCACTCTGGCGCTAGGCCTGATAGTGGAGAGTCACTTTGTAGAGACTTTGTAGAGCCGTGAATTTTGTAGAGAATAATTTGTTGAGTTATCGAGAGATCCTGGAGATCATTTTGAGAGTGTGTACGAGCCCTGGAAGCTGTATTCAACCTCAGGAGGTTGCCTTGATTACGCTGGTTATCATAAAAGTAAGTGGCCTCGTTTCACCTGCATTAATTGGAACCCGTAACTTTTTCTTCGGTCTGAGAATAGACATTTTTGAGTATTTGATCCTGGGTTCTATTAAGGGGAGGCTCTACTCGATTATGACCGACTTTTACCGACATAAGTGGGGGTGTCGCTTATTTCGATGAAAATTGAAGTCTACGGGCCTAAATCGCAAAAAAGGGCTCTGTCGCGGATGGCTACGTGCAATTCCGAACCTAAATATGTCAAAACCTTTTTGTTTTGTGCGAAAACAAAGGAATGGCATTGTTATTACGAAAATGTGTCAATTTGGCGATATTCAATCAGCTGGGACATGGTCGGAATCGTGGCGATAGTAGTGTCTGCAGCGGCCGAGAGATGGCGTCCTCCGCGTATCCCTAGGACCGCGTCGGTAAGTACGCTATCCGCCTAGTGTAGGACCACGGACTTATGGACGGAGCGATAGCTGCGTTTATGGGCGAGGGGAGGCCGTTATCCGGGGAGTACGTGAGGTAGCATGTCGGCCATATTGATTGGTGGCGTTTACGCGCCATATTCAAACCAGTCGCTCCAAATAATACTTCCTACCGGTGAATTATGGCATTTAACTTGCTTTTTGCGCTGGATTTGGTCGTGCAACCTACTGCCGCACGGTGAGGCATGTTGGTTACAAGACTACAAACGAAAAATAATAAACAATCTAGTTGAGTATGAATTTATCGTACATTCTAACCTCTAAAATTATCAAAACATATTTGTGAGCACGTGGTTGGATTGATATCACTTCTCAATTCAACTGAACAGATTTATTACAACCCTTGTCACTTATGATTGCTGTTTGTTGTGAAATATCCACCCGACCCTGAAAACAAACAGTGTGTATACGGTGTATACGCCGTGGTATACGCGTACTATATCTATATAGATGCCACCTATCAAAATGGTTGACCAACGGATTCCCCTTCCGTCTTTTGGCACAGGCCCCGCAAGGTATCGCTCCGTCCATAAGTCCGTGTGTAGGACTGATCTCACCGATCCAGCGATCGAAGCAGCCGGCTGTCAGTGACAAAAGCACGTGGGATGTGCCTAATTGTTTCGAAATTTCCAAAGAATGTTGTTATGATTGTGAGAAGGCACAGAACACGAACGGGCAAGATCAACAGTTCATCGGTAAGTGCTATATTAATGATAATAACAATAATAATAATAATAATAATAATAATAATAATAATAATAATAATAACGATAATAACGATAATAATGATAATTATAATGATAATGATAACGATAACGATAATGATAATAATGATAACAATAATAACGATAATAATGATAATAACGATAATAATAATAATAATAATGATAATAATAATAATAATAATAATAATAATAATAATATATGTGATTCGATAGGAGAGTATAACCAGTTGGTGGCTAAGTCCCCCAAGCTGGTAATTTTACATTTAAATATTAGAAGTATTGATAAGAATTTTAATGAATTTTGTGCAATTCTGGAATCTTTTGCGAAGAAACCGGATGTGATCGTCCTCACGGAAACATGGACTGTAAGATGTTTACATTTTTACGATTTAGACGGATATAATATTTATTATAGTTCAGGCACCCTTAATAAGGCAGATGGGGTAATTACGTACGTCAGAAGCTCCCTAAAGGAGTCCACAAGACCCGTTAATATAGGGATGCTTAAGGCTTTACTAACTGAAATAGACTGCGGTCATATGAAGAGAGTTACACTTACAGCTGTGTATAGGTCGCATGAAACGGATAAGGCTAATTTTGTTAGAGACTTGCAGCAGCACCTGGTGGAATTTATGAATGTTGACAACCACTTTCTCGTCGGGGATCTGAATATTGATACTTTGATTTCGAACCGAGAAACAGAAGAATACAAGAATAACTTCTGTGAGTTGGGATACAAAGCTTACATAGTGGGAATTACGAGACCGAACCGCGATAAAGGCTCGTGTATTGATCACATCTTTGGAAAATCTGTGAATCTAAATAACGTCTCCTACTTGCTGAAGCTAGACTTGACGGACCACTACCAAACGGTTCTTCACGTCGACCTAGCGGCAGCCGGTCAGACTGACCAGACACGCCCAAACACGCGAATAAACGCGGATAATCTCGTCCACCTTTTGTCTACTGAGAGCTGGTCTTCTATCACCTCGTCTGAAGATGTAAATTTTTGTACAAAAGAACTCGTAAGAATTCTTCAGGGTGCTGTAGCACAGTCCGAAGAGTGTGCTGGTAGGAGTAAGAAATCATCTCATGCACTAAAACCCAGAAAAAGCTGGATTACCAAGGGAATGATGAAGGCTTGTGAAGTTAAAAAAAGACTACATCTCGAATCAAAGCAAGCCCCGTGGGATGAGGCCTTAAAGAAGCGCTATCTAGATTTTAAAAGCAACCTCCAAAAAACTCTCAAACTGGCGAAAAATAAGTGGGATCAGATGATGCTAAATAAAAACAGAGGGAACAGTAAAGGTCTATGGGAATTCGTTCAAGAAAAGCTAGGGAAGAAGGGGAAAAAAAACACCCGTGTTCATCACCTGACGGTTGAAAATCAGAAGGTAACTGGGGATAAACAGATAGCAGAGCGATTTAATGATTTTTTTAGCTCTACTAGAGTCCAACAGCGCGCGCTTCGCGCGCGCTCTAAATTTTAAGTTTGTAATATTAATCTTTTTTTTCTAATTTGTATTATTTTTATTGCTCATGAATTTTATTCTCTTTCCATCCTTCGCTCAAATAATTGAGGTAGCTGGACAGGGTGTCCAGTTATCATGGAATTTCTGAAATCAGGAAATATCATGGAATTTGACATACCCTGGAAAAAACCTGGAAATATCATGGAATTTCGTATCGGTTTTGAAATTTTCCAAATAATCTTAAGAGTGAGTTTGAGTCATTCAAGTCAAGCGGGACAGCTTTCTGACTTCCAGTTTTCTGATTTCCGAATAATTTTTTTTCATAAATTCTTTGGAACAAATTAATAATGCACCAATCCATTCTTATATTATTTTCCTCGCTTCTAGTTTAGAAGTTATGCAGGGTTGAAATTTCTGAAAAACGACAAAAATAGAAAACACGCTTTTTTTCAACTACTTATATCTCCGCTTCTATTTGCACTACAGCCTTTGTCAAAATAGTTATTTTGAAGCTCTTGAATATCACTTTCATAACATTCTCATTTCATTCCACAATAACGGAAGATTCAATTTGCTATAAACAATTATATCATTCAAACGTGGTTTTCGAGGCGAGAACACGCTTTGAAAAAATAGCAAAAAAAAATGTACGTTTTCCTTGGTTAATTCTCTACAAAAATATAAAATTATAGAATAGAGTTCCAGTATACTATTTCGAGTTCCCACTTGCATTTATCGGGTAAAATTCTTCTTCTGACGTGTGTTTTAGTCAAAAGTGAACTTTCTTGTTGATATTTCTGTTATGACCCTGAAGACTTCTGCATCTGGAAAAATGAGCTTAAGCAAGCCGTAGCTTTCGAAGGTTTACTTTGAGAGCACAGTTGCATGAGAATATTATCTCCCATTTTAAATTATCCAATAGTGATATATATATGGGGCATTCCACGTCAAACCGACCCCTCACGAGCGTGACCCTCTGGGATTTCGATGCCCAATGGATTTTTAGGTTCGTTTTGGTCAAAAATGATGCCTCCAATTTAAAAAAAAAATGTCCGCCTTTTTTGAAGGTCGTATGGTGACCTCAAATATCATCATCAAGATGGACATTTTTAAAATCGCTGATTTTTTTGTGTAAAATCAGGGACTCGAAAACACATCGTTTGGTCATAGTCCGATCATGGGATGAAAATGCTAACATTTTTTTTTCAATTTTTGATTTTGGAAAAAATTATTTGAAAAATTCTAATCATGGTTTTTTGTAGTAAAAAATAAAACAAAAAGAAACTTGGTCTTGGTGAAATTTGATTTTCTTATTGATTCAGTTCAAGCGACGCGCATACTTATGTCAGTAACGTAGTAAAAATAAAAATAACACGTTACTGACATGAGTATGCGCGTTGCTTATTACGATTAATATCCAAGTTTACGCACCTCAACTGCGAAAATATACCAAAACATCGTGCTTTACGGCAAAAACAAAAAAAAAAACTTCGTAAAAAATACGAAATTTGTCAATTCAGCGATAATCAACTCTCTACTTTTCACTCGTTTTCTTTGAACGGAACAATTCTATGGAAATAATATTGAAATTTCATGACAATTAAGTAATTTCCCTGAATAAATTGTATATTTTTTATTGAAGATGACCGTTGATTGGTTTGTTTCGAATCGAGCATCGTCTTCGGCGTTTTACTTTTGAACCAACAGGGAAATCAAATGTCACCAAGACAAAGTTTCTTTTTCGTTCACATATTTGAATTTATCGGACGAGGCGAAGCAAATTAATTAATTATTGGTCCGCACCAAGGAGAGATTCTTCCTCTATTCGAGCGTGCAAACCTTGGTGGGACCGAAAAAAACCTATAGAAAAATCCAATTTTTATTTTTTTAATTCTTCGAGTAAAAATTCCCTCGGCCCGGGTTTGAACCGGGACCTTCGCATTTGTACTGCGACGCCTTGTCCAATTAGAAGATTAGATTATAAGATATAGATTTAAGTTTGTTTTTGTTTTATTTTTTACTGCAAAAAACCATGATTAGAATTTTTTTTTGATATTTTTTTTCAAAATCAAAAATTGAAAAAAAAATGTTAGCATTTTCATCCCATGATCGGACTATGACCAAACGATGTGTTTTCGAGTCCCTGATTTTACAGAAAAAAATCAGCGATTTAAAAAATGTCCATCTTGATGATGATGTTTGAGGTCACCATACGACCTTCAAAAAGGTCGGAAAAATTAAAAAAAAAAAATTAGATCCATTATTCTTTACCAAAACGAACCAAAAATCCATTGGGCATCGAAATCCCAGAGGGTCACGCGCATGAGGGGTCGGTTTGACGTGGAATGCCCCATATATATTTTTACCACAAATACGGCCATGGGATATAATTTGAAGAGGATTTTTCTAGTTTTCATACGATATATTTTTTATTTTATTATTTTTTATTTATATACAGTAAAACCTCAGTCCCTGTCCCCTCGGTCCCTGTCCAACTTCAGTCCCTGTCCGGTCCCTAGTTTCAGTCCCTGTCCGCCGTTCGGTGCCGGATTGGTGCTGCTCACAGCTGTCACGCCCCGTCTAACTGTATCTGTATCGTGATTGGTCGAGCGCTCCCCTCCACAGTCAGCTGTTCCGTGGACAGGGACTGAAGCGTTCAGTCCCGAGAGCGGACAGGGACTGAGGTTTTACTGTATTTTGAAACTGACTAATGTCGCTGTTAGATGATTGAAAGAGAAAGAGAAAAGCCGGATAGAATTTTGCTTTAAAAATGATCGTTTCGAAGTTACGTCGTGCTGAAGTACTAATAAACGGAGAAATGGGGCCAACATCAGTCAAAAAAAAATTCTCATGTGCCTTTGCTCTGACAGTGAACCTTCCAAAGCTACAGCTTGCTGATGTTGATTTTTTGCAGATGCAGAAATCTTGAGGGTTATATTTCTGTTGTATTTTCATTCATCGTCTACCATGATGGACCTGTGAAAATCATCAATCATCTTGGCTGGAAAACCTGGAATTATCATGGAATTCCATTCTGGCAGATAACTGGACACCCTGCTGGATTAACAGATTCTTAACTCATTTTTCAAATGACTCTTATTGAAATGGATGAGATGAGGTATTCCATGTCAACTTGACAAATGATTTTCGATCACCATATTTGATCTGAATCGTGATTTTGAAAGGAATAATTGTTTCAGCTCTCATTTTTCGAAACCACAAACATGGCTTTTTGTTACATGTTATACATTTTTTTCAGAGTATTCCTTGCTCGCGGATGGCTATTCGAGGCCATATCCAAACATGGAAATTAATAATCTTATTTTGGGCGACGGCTAGTGCAAAAAAATTTATTTATTTGAATACGGCTTACGTATATATAAACCAAACGGCTGCAACGGCTGGAATGAGAACGAATGATATCATGTATTTTGAGAGACTTCAGTTCGGTGTAAAACTCGTCTGAAAATTCCTTCAATGCTCATCAACTAACCTTTCACATCAATTCTCGTGCAAATTGGGGCACTTTCTTGGTTAAAACTTCAATTCCTTCTCTTTGCTGTCAAAAGGTCAACCTTCTTGGCTGTCCCCATCTCTCAAACGTGCCGGTTTTTTCGTCAACCTTTTTCTTGTAAAATGCAATGCGATTTCATCTTGATGCAGCGATTTCTGTACTCCAAAAATCTTTACTTTTCTTGTTACCCGACCTAAGCCCAGTTGTCTAACCTACACGTCACTCAAACGCACCGCCCTGAAGTTCCTGAAGAGCGAACAACCGACAACCGCAGCGCAAACCAATCAAGATAGGTTTTAAAAAGCTTCAATAATCAAACTCGAAGTTCGAATACTCGCGCGAGTTCACGCACGTCCACCGATATTTTATGAGGGGATTGGGTCAGTTATGGCTGGGCAGATCGAAAAGATAGCAGG
The DNA here is from genome assembly GCA_018257835.1 of Euura lappo. Taxonomy (NCBI): domain Eukaryota; kingdom Metazoa; phylum Arthropoda; class Insecta; order Hymenoptera; family Tenthredinidae; genus Euura; species Euura lappo. The sequence continues at coordinate 53,765 of JAEUYN010002214.1, forward strand.
ATATGAGCCGATAAACTCTAAGCTTCCGAACTCTCTATTTCTTGCGCCGGTCACTGAGCCGGAGATAGTAGCAGTGATTAGAGGTTTAAACAAAAATAAAGCAGGAGGTGTTGATGGGATCTCCACAAAGATCTTACATTTAATCGCAAATTGCATAGCACCACCTTTGGTGCATATTTTTAACCTTGCGTACAATACTGGTGTTTGCCCCGCACACTTTAAGACGGCTGAGATCATCCCAGTTCACAAAGCTGGTGACAAGCATGCCGTGACTAACTATAGACCGATTTCGCTGATTTCGAACTTGGCTAAGATTTTTGAGAAAACAATAAAATTTCGTTTATCCAATTTCCTAGAACAGTATGGGGTGATCTCAGATCGCCAATTCGGTTTCAGGCCAGGTAAATCCACGGAGGACGCTCTTTCGTATGTGTCAAATTACATTTACTCTAAGCTGGACAGTAGTATCCCCACCATTGCCATTTTTCTTGACCTTGCAAAGGCTTTTGATACCGTGGATCACTCCATCCTGCTCAGAAAACTGACCGCTGTAGGGATTAGAGGAACCCCCCATAAACTGTTTTCGGACTATCTAGAGGGTAGATCACAATCGGTAAGAATCAACGGCCAGATAAGCTCGGGAAGAGAGGTCACCTGTGGGGTCCCGCAGGGCACAATTCTGGGTCCTATCCTTTTTACCTTGTATATTAATGATATGTTAAAGCTCGGAGGTGGGGGGAATATTGTATCTTATGCTGACGACACAGTTATCTTATGCTCGGCGAACACCTGGAAAGAGGCTGAAGCTCTGGCAGGCTCACAAATGGATGAAGTGGTAAAATGGCTTAGGTTTAACCGGTTATCACTGAATGTCAGCAAGACAGTCTTTGTGACTTTTGGAAATTACAAGGACAGTGTTCCAGATACTTGTAAGATTAAAATACATGACCCTAAATGTGAGAAAGAGGAGTTTTGCGCCTGTCCAGATATCAAGCGTGTGCAGGACACCAAATACTTGGGACTGTTCGTTGATGCTCAAATGAGATGGGATGTGCACGTAAATCACGTCACAACTAAAAGTAGATATCTGTTATTCGTATTTGCAAGGTTGAGAGAGATCCTTACTGCGAGCCAGCTCTTGACACTTTACCACGCACTCTTCTGTTCCACTTCTTTGTATGGAATAGTAGCATGGGGAGGTGCATATGATAACGCTCTGTATCCCCTTCAGTGCCTGCAACGAAGGTTATTGAGACTCATAAATAAAAATCCTGGCTCTCTTAAACTATTGTCGCTTGACAACTTTTACGCGGTGGCTGCGCTGGCTCGCATGTACCAGGACCTTAGAATTAAATTCAATGCGCTGACTACCAGCTCCAGGACTAAACAACTTCCTCTTCCGTGTGTAAGGAAAGAAGTCGGTAAAAAGTCGCATATCTACGCAGCTTACAAGCTTTTCAATTCACTCCCGGTTGGCTTAAAAAATATGGATTTCGAACCAAAGCCGATTAGGAGACATATTTGTAGTTGGGTATCTGAAAAAAGCGGGAATTAGGCTAAGTAATTGGGTATTTTGTAGTTATTTTGTTTGTTTTGTTATATATATTTATGTTTGATTGTTAGAATAAGTTTACGTTAAGTATTTTTAGCGTCAAGGGCTGCACACAAGCATGGTTATGCTTCGGCAGGGGGATACTATTTTGTTATCCCTGTTTCACTGTATAAATCTTTGTATTGTATGCAGAAACCCCTCTAAATAAATTGAAAAAAAATTGAAATTGAATTGAATAATAATAATGATAATGATGATGATGATGATGATGATGATGATGATGATGATAATTATAATAATGATAAAAATAATAATAATAACAATAATAAAAGTAATAATGATGATAATAATAATTATGATAATGATAATTATAATAATGATCAAAATAATAATAATAATAATTTATTGATTATTTCCAATACAGAGGAAAAGAAAGATATAGTGAGCTGGGCATAAATAATAGTAATAAAAAAAACAAAAAACAAGATAACATAGTAGAGCAACAGTAAGGAGAAGACCAGGCCCAGATCAGAGATAAGATGAAATTAGTCTATAAAAATAAGTGATAGTAAAACGAATAACAGATAGTGAATCTAAATGAAAAACACAAAAAACAAATATCATTATCATTATTATTATTATTATTATTATTATTATTATTATTATTATTATTATTATTATTATTATTATTATTATTATTATTATTATTATCATTATTATTATTATTATCATTATTATCGTTATTATTGTTATCATTATTATCATTATCGTTATCGTTATCATTATAATTATCATTAATATCGTTATTATCGTTATTATTATCATTATTATTATTATTATTATTATTATTATTATTATTATTATTATTATTATTATTATTGTTATTATTATTGTTATTATTGTTATTATCATTAATATAGCACTTACCGATGAACTGTTGATCTTGCCCGTTCGTGTTCTGTGCCTTCTCACAATCATAACAACATTCTTTGGAAATTCCGAAACAATTAGGCACATCCCACGTGCTTTTGTCACTGACAGCCGGCTGCTTCGATCGCTGGATCGGTGAGATCAGTCCTACACTAGGCGGATAGCGTACTTACCGACGCGGTCCTAGGGATACGCGGAGGACGCCATCTCTCGGCCGCTGCAGACACTACTATCGCCACGATTCCGACCATGTCCCAGCTGATTGAATATCGCCAAATTGACACATTTTCGTAATAACAATGCCATTCCTTTGTTTTCGCACAAAACAAAAAGGTTTTGACATATTTAGGTTTGGAATTGCACGTAGCCATCCGCGACAGAGCCCTTTTTTGCGATTTAGGCCCGTAGACTTCAATTTTCATCGAAATAAGCGACACCCCCACTTATGTCGGTAAAAGTCGGTCATAATCGAGTAGAGCCTCCCCTTAAGATTGAGCTCCGAGGGCTGACCGAAGCCAGAGTTTGCCAAATGGGTTATTAGAGAATTTTTATTGTTATTCTTGAGTATTGAATAGAGTCTTTTTCCTCGCGGAGGGTTTTGCCTCGTGGCGTGATTCGCCATCTTGTCTCTGTCGTTGCCTCGTGGCCTTCAACAGAAAGTCAGACGCGCCAGAGTCTTGTAGGGAGAATTTATTAATTTATGAGAGTTTATTTTTTGGGAATTCTTATTTTATAGAGTTTATTGTAATGGACTAGTAGTTTTTTTTGTGGAATTATTTTCTGGGAAAGAAGTCATAAGTTGAATACAGGGTTTCGCGGTTCGCCTCACGGGCCGTTGGAGTTCAAATTTGCGCTGTATGCTTGTTTACCTTCTTCCCGGAGCTCGGTCTCGCTTCACGAGAGCCGCGCGAGGCCCGCAGCGGCCACTGCTGTTATTGTTTCTTAGGAGACAATTTACTAAGATAATTGTTCGCTTCACGAACCTTGCGGAGGGATTAGCCCCTTGGCTAATGGATTATTATTATTTCTTGTTATTTGAACTTATTGTTTTTTGAATATTATTTTTCGTGATTATTTTTTTGTTAATTTAGTTGTAAGCATGATCCCTGAGGCTCGTTAATTTCATTTACTGGTTAACCCGGGCCTGTCGGGGCATTAACTTTCTCTTCTTTATTGTTCCGAGACCTCAGCCCTGAGCTGCCTTGTTTATTTGCTTTTTGCTGCTTTTTTGTTATTCAGAATTTCCCTTGGAAATTCACTGCCTCATTATTGAATAAATTGCCAGTTATCTTGTTTGCATTGAAACCTGAGTTTGTTGCTGTCAACCCCTACTTCTCCCCTCCATCTCGGCTTGCCGTAACGTTTCCCCGCCCCTCTACCAAATACTTTGCTGCCGGCCGCATTTGTTTTGTTTTGCATAAGGTTTACAGATTCTGAGGAGAATTGATGCGAAAGGCATCTGGCGCCCAAAACAACCCCTGCTTTACCCGTCGAGTCGATACGGCAGATCCGTATCGACCCGTCTGATTAGAATACTGATTACCTTGGGGGTCGATCATATCGACCCGGCTTGATATTGGAGATTACAGTGACCCCGTGAGTCAGTGAGCGGAAATTTATTTTCAGGTCTTCCCAGTGAAGGACTTGCGCTCAGACGCGGGCCTGAGTCGCTTGTATAAAAAGTCCTCGTCACAAGATATACTTCACGTGATAGAAGGCGCTGTGCACTGCAGTGCAGTGCAGTGCTCTAGTCGGCGTCAGCCTTAAGACGGCCTGCCGTAGTGAGAGGTTGAGGTGGCTTGCCACGGAAAGAATTGAGAGAACAAAAGCAAAACCTTTATAACTAAACTATAACACTTCTTAATAATTCGGAAATAAAGAACAATATTGAACAACGAAGAACTAGTGAGTTACTATAAAACCTGACAACATCTAACCGAAATTCCCAACCAATCCTAACAAATCAGAAGTGGCATAAGGATCTAAAAATCGGCCTAACAAAAACTGGAAACATAGGAGTTTCGGTTCAAAGTGATAAAAAATCGTGAAAAGCGGTCGAGGAATCGTGAAAAAGAAGAACGCGAAAAGTAAGAATCGGCGTCATAGCGTGTTTTGAAGATGGCGGAGCGTCGCGTCGGCTTGAAAGTTTGAACATGCCGAACGTTGAGAAAAGGCGCGCAATTAAAGTCGCCATTACTAGACCCTACAAGTTGAGTGTCGGCAAGACAGATAGTGAGTGATCGCACATCATAAGAACACACGAAGATGGATGATGTAACAAAGTTGGTAGAAGCTATGAAGAAGATAGCACAGTTAGAAGCATCAGTATGGCCAACAATTGGATCAGGTCACAGCCGAAGCGAAGCAACGACGCGATCGGAAAAAGCAGGTGGAAGAATACGCGCAATCGTTACTCGCCAAGCAACAAGCGGCGGCAAGGCCGGTAAGTGGGCAAACTGCAGTACCAACAGTTAGTCAAGCAGGTGGATTCCTAGCAGTTGAGCCACAAGCAAACGGAGAGCCAATCAACAAGGGAAACGATGGACAGGCAAGTGAGAACGGAAACCAGGACGATTCTACCGAAATGCAACAGTTGTTGTGGACGATGGCACAGCTGTTACAAAAGCAAGTCGAAAGCATGTCAGTGACGTATAGCGTCGTGCCAGATAGTCAGAGCGCAGTAAGAGACTTCTCTGGTACCGAGGATCCTAGTTACGCAAGGGCTTGGTTGAAGGAACCAGGCAACGCAAAGACGATACCTCAACGCGTACAAGGGTCTCGAGAAAGTACGCATGCAGGAATACTTCCACGACAGAGTATGTATATGTCATGACCTAGACCTGGACGTTCAAGAAACAAAGACCGAAATCGTTACCGGGCTATGGTCCAAGGATATGAGCCATCACATTATGTCACGAGACTACACCAGTTTTGACACACTGTACCAAGATATCGTCAAGTACGAGGCGATGGATGCAGTTCGCAGGGAGCGAATTGGAACGAAGAAGCCGCCTCCGCAGGGCAACCACAAGGAAACCAGCAGCGCACCGAAGATGAGCGAGACCCAGCATACCGGAAGAAAAGTAACAACGAATACAAGTCAGAAAACTAACGATAGTCGTTTTAATTGCAACCAAGCAGGGCATAGAATCAAAGATTGTCCGCAGCCACGTAAAGAGATCAAGTGCTATAATTGCAATGGGATAGGTCATATAGCTAAGAAATGTGATCAACCAGAAAGAGTTCCTACAACGGAGAAGAGCGAACAAGCAGAAGTTAACTTCTTTCGAGACGTAATGCAATCTTGCTCAAAAGGGTTGTCAAAGTTTGTTAGACGAGTTAAGATTTGATAAAAGAGTTTGTGGGCACAAATCGATACCGGGGCATCGGTATGTACAATTGAGGCATCAGCGGTCATAGGAGCAGTGTTAGAAATAAACAGGGTTACAACTGTTAGTTCAAACTCTCGCGCTCAGGGATGAGACACACTCATCCATGGCTACAACTGCGCGCGAAGTTCTGAGGTGTTGAGAACATTTGTCTCTCGCTTCCGGACCTTAGTATGAATCTCTACGACTCAACGTCGACTTGTATAAATTGCGTCGTATTCGAATAAATCCAATTTGCTATTTTTCTGTACAACTATAAAGTGTGAATATCTTCAACCTTATCCCTCTCCACAGCACGGGTTTGCAACATCAGGTTATGGGCCCAGTCACCCTAACTGCGCAATTTTGCTGTGGTGAGAGAGGTACAGCGCGTATTTTCTCGTCGAACGCGAAAAAGTCGGTCGTACGAAAGGACCACGCGCCGGTGGAACGAAGGCGGCCATTACGGTTTACAGAATACAGAGTAATCGGGTTGTGCGCGCGGGAGAGTGCTAAGTTCGTTAACAGTTCTAAGCTGGAAAGATGCCTGACGATTTTTCAGCAAGAAATATCAAAAGGTTCGACGGGTCGAACTACCAAGGATGGAAGTTTCAAGTTACGGCCGTGCTAATGGCCAACGAAATCTTCGACGTAGTCGACGGGTCGAGACAGATGCCGGCAGATAGGACAGGGGCGAACGACGCGCTAGCGAAAGCATGGACGAGAGATAATGCGAAAGCAACTGCCATCATCGCGTCCGCGATGGAGAACGCGCAACTCGAAAGCATATTAGTTTGCACGTCAGCTAAAGAGATGTGGGACAAACTAAGCCGGATACATGAGCAAAGATCGGCAACGAACAAGTTACTTCTCACTCAACGTTTTCATGAGTATCGGATGTCTGCCACGGACTCAGTGGTACAGCACGTATCAAAGGTACAAAACATGGCAAGACAACTCAGTGATCTCGGAGAAAATGTTTCGGAGTTGACCATAATGGCTAAAATATTAGCGGGATTGACGTCGAAATTCAGCACCCTTCAGACAGCGTGGGACAGCGTGGACCCAGCGAGGCAAACGGTTGAGAACCTGCAAGAGCGGCTCATTCGAGAAGAAGCCCGACTCGACGCAGATGGTAACACAGCCAGTGCCTAAGCGGTCACCAAACACAACGGGTCAAAGGGTAGTGCTGAAACAAAAGAGTAGAAGAAAAGGCGACGTTCCAAGAAAAGTGTAGAGTGTTATCGTTGTCAAGAGAAAGGTCACTATTCAAGTCAGTGCCCTCAAAAGAAAACAGAACAGTCGGGACACTCGGTCGATAACTACGCAGTCATGGTTGCAACAACGGATAAGACTAGTAAGTCCTGCACAGTCAACAGTCGGTACGTTGAACCGACAGTCGAGCAGGTGAGTCAGTTGCTGAGCGTCGAAACAAAGGATGTGTGGTTTACCGACAGTGGTGCGTCAGCTCACATGACTTTCAGACGGGACTGGTTCTTCGAGTTTCGCGCGACCAGTGGCGACACGGTGTCGCTCGGTGACAATGGTGAGTGCGCGATTACTGGCGTTGGTAAAATAATCATCGAAAGACTAGTAGACGGTGTGTGGAAACCCGCGGTGCTCGAAGATGTATTGTTAGTGCCGGGTGTGAAAAAGAATCTATATTCCGTCGGGGCTGGTGTAACGAAAGGACTCAGTGTACAGTTCGAAAACGAAAGAGTCGAAATCACTCGAAAAGGACAGATCGAAGCAACAGGAGTTCGACAATCGAACAAACTATATCGAATGTTCTACCGCGTACCGCGTCTGCGTAACGAAGCAAACGTTGCTGCGCTAGATTTGAAGGTTTGGCACGAGCGTCTTGGACATATTCACAAACGAGCTCTGTGCGACCTGGTGAAAGACGGACTAGTGAAAGGTGTTAGTGTGAAAAATTGCAATCAGTTTTTCTGCGAAGCCTGCCAGCTGGGCAAGCTTCACAAGCTACCTTTCAAAAAGACCGAAGAAGTAGTCAGACAGCCGGGCGAGTATGTGCACAGTGATGTGAGTGGTCGTATGTCAGTACCGTCACTCACGGGTGCACTTTACTTTGTGAACTTTAAGGACGATGCAACGGGCTTCCGCGTGTGTATTTTGTCAAACATAAGTCGGACGTATACGAGTGTTTCCAACAGTACGAACGGTACGTTGAAAATAAGTTCAATCGTCGCATTAAAACGCTGCGTGTCGACAACGGCGGCGAATATGACAACAAACTTCTACACAAGTATTTGTCGGACAGAGGAATTGTGATCGAGCCGACCGCTCCTTACACCCCTGAACAGAACGGGCAGTCCGAACGTGACAACCGCACGATTGTCGAAAGTGCGAGAACCATGTTGCAGGCAAAGAGTCTGCCTACGAATCTGTGGGAGGAAGCAGTCCGCACAGCTGTCTACGCACTGAATCGTGGAGGACGTTCTAGAACGGGCGGAAGCAAAACTTCGTACGAGCATTGGACGGGGAAGAAGCCTGATGTGAGCCACATGAGGATCTTCGGGTGGCAAGCGTACGAGTTCATTCCGAAGCAGTTCACCAAGAAGTTCGACGCTCGATCGAAGAAAGTAATCCTTGTTGGATACGAAGGAGAATCGTCCAACTACAGGTTGTATGACCCACAGACTCGACGTATATCTGTTTCCAGACACGTTAACTTTTACGAACGAGCGAACGGGATGGATCCACCCGAGACAGACGACTCAGAGGTAGAGTTACCTTTACCCGCAGCCGGGGATCACTACGAAGAGGAGGAAGAAGACGATCCAGCTGAAGTTGGAAGCGAGGACGACGAGGGAGCAGCAGCTGATAACGGAGCGGCAGTCGGCAACGCAGGTCCCGAACAAGCGTTACCTCACCGACAGGCCACTGCAGCAGCCGAGCCTCGGAGCCTGCGAGACCGGGCGAATATTCGAGCTCCTTCAAGGTATGAGCTAAACTTTATCAAGTCTAATGTACCAGAGACACTTCGGGAGGCATTGTCAGGACCACACGCTCTGAAATGGTCCAAAGCAGTGGAGGCTGAACTACAGGCTCACGACAAGAATCGAACGTGGACACTGGTGCCGAGAACACCGGAGAAGATGGTTATAGACTCCAAATGGGTCTTCAAGATTCTGACAGATCCAACAAGTCACACGCACCGCTTCAAAGCACGGCTATGTGCGAGAGGTTTTAAACAGACAGAAGGCGTGGACTATCAGGAGACGTTCTCACCAGTTGTTCGATACGACTCGCTCCGTGTGCTCTTAGCATTAGTAGCACAGGAAGACATGGAGATCGTCCAATTCGATGTCTGCACGGCGTTCCTGCATGGTGTACTGGAAGAAGAAATCTACTAGGAGGTTCCTGAGGGTCTACCAGTGAACCAAGAAGAAAGTGAAAGTGTTTTGTGTAAGCTCCATAAATCATTGTATGGGCTGAAACAAGCACCTCGGTGCTGGAACGTGAAGTTCCGAGAGTTTCTAAAGCAGTTTAATCTTAAGGAAACCAGTGCTGATGAGAGTATGTTTTTTGGAAGTTATGAGGGTTATGATTTGTATCTAGCTTTATATGTAGATGACGGTATCTTTGCGGCAAAGTCTTTAAGAGTTCTCGAGTCAGTAGTAAAGTCACTGAACGAATCGTTTGAAATTATTCTTGGAGATTGTAGAAGTTTTGTGGGCTTAGAAATCTGTCGAGATCGAACGAACAAAACGTTGTTCATTCACCAAAGCACATACGCAAAACGGGTAATTGAAAAATTCGCAATGAAGCATGCGAAAGGGGTATCAGTACCCGCCGATCCCCATACGGTGTTACATCCAGTTGAGCCAGACGAAAGAGAGTCTTGCAAAGCACCGTACCGTGAGGCGGTCGGATCACTTATGTTTCTCGCCGTAGTATCACGCCCAGATATTGCCTTTGCCGTGAACACCGTCAGTAAGTTCCTGAATAACTATAACAATAGTCATTGGCAGGCTGTGAAACGCATTATCGCGTATCTAGTCACAACCGTAGATTTAGGAATAGAGTATCAAGGAGACCACAAAGAGTCTGATTTAATTGGTTTCTCCGACGCTGATTTTGCAAGTGACATTGCAACGAGACGTTCAACGACCAGGTATGCCTTCAGCATCGCAAACGGTTTAGTTACTTGGTCGTCTCAACGACAAAGACTAATGTCTTTAAGCACGACCGAGTCCGAATATATCGCAGCTTCAACAGCTGCACAAGAATTAGTTTGGCTACGCAGACTGTTAAGCGATATCGGACATCACTGTGTCAAACCCACATTGTTACATGTGGACAATCTCAATGCAGTACGCCTGGGAAAGAAGGCCAAGTTTCATAAAAGAACCAAGCACATTGATGTACGATACCACTTTCTACGAGAGGCAGGTGAATACAAACACATTCAACTCGTACACGTACCGTCTGCCGATCAACGCGCTGACATTTTAACCAAACCGTTACCAAGAGGGCTTTTTTGTAGAATGCGAGAGAGCATGGGAATGATTGGAAAAAGTGTGCGCTCAAGTGGCGGAAGTGTTAGTTCAAACTCTCGCGCTCAGGGATGAGACACACTCATCCATGGCTACAACTGCGCACGCAGTTCTGAGGTGTTGAGAACATTTGTCTCTCGCTTCCGGACCTTAGTATGAATCTCTACGACTCAACGTCGACTTGTATAAATTGCGTCGTATTCGAATAAATCCAATTTGCTATTTTTCTGTACAACTATAAAGTGTGAATATCTTCAACCTTATCCCTCTCCACAGCACGGGTTTGCAACATCAACAACTACAATCGAGGGCTTCGGAGGAAATCAAGTAGTGGCATCGGGAACAGTTATAGATCCAAGTCTGTTGGAATATACATCTTTCAAAATTCACTGAAATTTTGTACTTTCGGTATTCGCCGAAACATCGCTATTTGTCGAAACTTCGATTTTGTGATGTTCACCGAAATTTCGGTACTTCGGTAGTGATCGAAATTCCGATGTTTCCAATGTTACCGAAACTGCCGGATACGAAACCCGTACCGAAAATCGGTAATACCGTGCACGCCTAGTTTGAAGTAGTTGAGCCTCTTGAGCACAAACTGAATTGAGACTAGAGCAGCGTCATTGCGCGCATTTAGTTACATGCGTCGGCAATCGGCAGGTAGCGCGCGCGCAACATGGGTATATCGGTATACTACTTTATCGACGAATGCAAGATACCGACAGATTTGTTTTCCCATGATACTGAACAGATTTGAGAAAAAAAAAATATACACTTTGGCGGTGCGAAACTGAATTGTGACCAGAAAAGTGACTTGAGTGATAAAATCTTGGAAAAAGTTGGAAATAGTATATTATGCTACAAGGGAGAAAAGCGTTCCTCCCGTGTGGCATACACTTCTTTTTACCCGTCTTCGATAAAATGACCATATTCCATCGCTGCGACGGGGGCGGAAAGTAGGTACTCATCAATTTTCGAACAGGGGGAAGAAAAAGTGAATAAGCGGGCAATTTACTTTTTTGCCCGGAAATTTACTTTTTCCGGCACAGGCATGAACAAGTCACTTTTCGACGCCTGTTTTCGGCCCATACAGTGGCTCTTTTTATGGCTAGCCGAAAAAAAATTTTTTTTTAGTAGTTCTGACGCGCAGTTCCGGACTTTTGTTGCGCGGTACGAACTGCGCATCTCAGAGCTGCCATACAAAAGTATTAGACGGCAGTTGATGCGGAGGTCGAAATGTGGACCTCAACTAACGTCGAAGTGACTCTTCATGCCTTTGCCGGAAAAAATATCGTATGGGGCGCACCCGTAAAGTAACTGTTCGGCGAGGTTATGTTTTTAGTACTCTCCGTTGGCTTTACCTTATGGGCTCGCCTTCGGCTCGCCGGTAAAACCAACGGCTCGTACGAAAAACATAACCTCGCCCGAAAACAGTGACTTTACTGGCATGCCACATGATATACTATTTCTTCCCTCTGGTGCGAAATTGATGACTTTCGACCCGCGTTTCAGGGGTGAAATATGGTCATTTTATCGTAGTCGGGTAAAAAAGTTATTTCGATTGAAATAAGTGACTTATAGTGAGAAAAACGACACGCTACCAGTCCTGTACCGATTACATCGAAGTCGAGCTGTAATGAAAGCTTATCGCGCCTATGTCCTGAGATAAATATTTCAAACCCATGTATGACGCGAGGCGGAAGAAAGACGAGGTAGTTTCCCCCACTGCCCGCACTGGAAGACATTTTATTACACTATTTGCTTTTTCGCGTACCCAAAAGTACAATAAAATATAGCATTTTAGGAGCAAACAACGTTCAGTTACGAAAAGTACCATAGTGAGTACCGAAATGCAGATTTGATATCTTCTGTTGGAATAACTCCTAAGAATATTAGACTCTCACCTAAACATAATAGCAGAACCTCGAAGTCTGTAAATTATAATTTGCTATGGTCTCGAATACCGAAAATTACAATAGTGCTTCGCAATGAGTAAAATAAGATGTTACCGGGCTCACTATTAGGGTATTGCCATCGCTCTCAAGCCCTGTTTGAAAAATGTGAGTTATGGTGCTATCCACGAGCAGTCGACGGGTAGTTTTTTTCTGTTTCTTGGCTATTTCCGAATTTAACTCATATTCGAGTATGCATGTGACTTAAATCGCATTTTGAGTTCGCTGTAAATTTCTTCGTCTTTCTAAGACCCAGCCGGAGTTTGAATTCGGAACGCTCTTATACTTTTGGTTATGCGAAAACGCAAAGATTGTAATAAAATTTCTTTCAGTGCGGTCCGCCCCCCTTCGAGTAAAGAGACCCAGCGGTGCATTTTAAAAGTAAATAATTTTTTGATTGTCCTTGGCGCGAGACACTGCCGAGTCTCTTGAATGCGGTAAGTCTCCGCACGATGCATTTAAAAATTGAATATTTTTCTCTTAATGTACTTCACGCGAGACTACCGAATCTCTTGATATACATCATACCTGAACACATTATGTTAGAGATATGTTCTCTGAAGTAATGGAATATCGCAAATCACATGACGGACAAGAAATAAAATTGACGATTATTTCGTTTTTTTGTTCATTGTACGATAATTATTACTTTTTATGCAAGTACAAATATCTTGTCTTGTATGAAAACTACTTATTTACAGAGGTTTGATAATTATTTTAGTGTCGCGTACTTTATGGAATATGTTTTCGAATTTTTCTTCATTTTGTAGACCGAATCCAGGTAACTGAACGTAGACTTTGACCTTGGCTGTTCAACGGGTGCATTCATCGCTCTGGCCCAGATTATTGACGCAATGGCCCCAAGGGCACGGGACATGCACAATAATACCTGGTTGAACTCCATGTCGCGGAGCCCATAGTACTGAAGAAAATATGACTATATTTTATTTTATCAAATAATTCTAAAACTATGAATCTTATGTACACATTATAGATATTCGATCCAGTGAAAACTGATGTCAGAGACATGTGTTGTGAGGTTTGATGCTAACTGAATCAATAATTTTCCAGGGACTATTTTCAATCCAGTGATTTTCTAAAATTGGTGCATGTGGAATGTCTTACAACACCGTGTATGTAATAGCATAAAGTCGTAAGTGCCACTCGGTCGGCGAAACGGCCGTTTCAGGTACCGAACGCAGGATGAAAAAATACGTAGGACGTAAGACGTGCTCATATTAGTTAAAAAAAATTACACGACCTCTGTTCGCGGTTCATAAGACACGTGATACAATATGTGTAGTGTATTAGTAATATTCATACCGCGAGTGATCGTGGATGCGGGCCCATAGGTGCGCCTGAAGCAGGCAACCGCACGTACGTAACATAAGAATTAGCTCGGTTCAGGCGCACCTATCGACTCGCATCCACGATTACTCGGGGTATATGTGTCATAGGATACAGGATACAATCACAGTCAGAAAGTGAACATGAACGCTTTCATAGTGGGTTGTATACTGCGTTCAACGAGAGAAGGATCAGAGGTCGAAGCCAAATCGATCACCCATAATAAAATTTTGTTAACTTTAGAGAGGCCGATTATAATCGACACTGGGTTATATTATGAAGAAAGTAACTTTCACCTTACGCTTATGAACCAAGTGACTACTGGTACTCATCATAGGGTAAGGTTGCTATGAACTGACCGTTGCTTCCGATGGACCAGTGGTATATCTCAGGTATGTGTTGGTTGTTGGCGTTGCTATCAGTGCGAATCAAGACTACTAGTGGTCAAGAAGTAGTCATGTTAAAAACAGTCACATGGTGGCCACAAGTGTGCTGAAATTGAGCGAGGTAGGAATTTACCCTTTCTGATCTTATTTTTTTCTAATTTTGCGAACATGTTTGAACCCTTGTATTGGTTATTTTTCCTAAATCGTGTTGCATGGTTTTGAAGCTTATAATTCGCTCTTCAAAATGATACAGACACTTTTTTTCGAACCTTTCCATCCTGTGGTAGTAGGATAGGTTATGTGTTGCGATGCAAATTTCCATGGATGGACCGGGCAACAGTGCTATGAATGGACAAGTATGGGAGGCATTACTTTTTTCAGTTTGTAGGACACGTTTGAGAACATTTATTGCGGTTGACCCACATATTTTCAGCTTGTTTTTATATATTTGGAGATTATTCTAATATTCCATTCATGGTGGTCCATTCATGGAGCAGGGTTGCCATGAATGCACCAAATTCCAGAAACAGATTTCGGTGATAAATAATCCGAGATTAACATCTTGGTCACTCGTGACTGCTCTGTAGAATAGGTTTAAAAAAAAAACATCCACGGTTGGTTCTGTATTTTCGACTCAAAATGCTATTTTTATGTCCATCGATAGCAACCTTACCGTAATCCAAATGATCAAACTTTTTTTATTTTCAAGAAAGCACTGAATGAGGTAAAGTGAGATGTGGTGAACGTTTTAACATCAATAAAAACCCCAATTTTCTCCCGGTTTCATAGAAAAATACCTAAATGTGATTTACACATCTTTCTTGTCGAAAAATTATTTCGGTCAAAAACGATGTAACTCGCGGTCTCTTCAGCGCCTACGACGGCGTAACTTACGATACGAACACTGGCCGATTTTTTTATTTCGTTGATCCAATACATATACACGTTACTATTATAATCTACCAACGGAGGGCTAGGTTTCATGATTAGACCATTTTTATTCGCCTTCAAAATTAAAATCAACATTATTTTAGTACAGAAATGTTACGTTTTTCAGAAGATCCTGAACCATAACCTTCAATTCAGTACAGACGATTAGTCGCAATTATTGAAAAAAATCATACTAAATTTGGTACACATTTTATGGTGTAGAACTAGTGTCCGATTTATTAAATTACGATAAAGACAGTTTTCAGTGGCGACGGTTGGAAATTGTAATTGATGTACTTCACCTTGCTTCCCCTGTAAACTCGCATATTCAGAGTTGATTGGATTATGATCAGTGCTCGTAGAGTTACTTACGAGTAGTTTATCGTAGTAACGTAAAGTTACTTCCTTTATAATTTGCTA
>JAEUYN010002217.1:0-21902 GCA_018257835.1 Euura lappo
CTCTCTAAATTTGAATCAGTGAAAATTTCACTAATTGAATCAGTGACTTGGTATTTCACTGCAGAAACAGTGACTTGAACCCTTTTTCACTGGAGTATCAGTGAAGTCCATCTCAACAGTGATTTTACCACTGCTAAACCAGTGCGTAACTTCACTGTTTCGTCAGTGACTTTTGTGACGAACGCTAGGGCGCCGCGTACGCCGAGTCTCTAACCGCCATGGAGCTGCCTACTAACCGCCAAATCGTTCGCGTTTATATGTTGCGTGCTGATTTGGGCGTCGGTTCAACCACGTGAACTGTTCAGTAAAAATCACAACGTAAGTACACATGCGGATTTATAAAATTCTTCACAATTTGGCTCGTTAGTTGCAAATAATCAATGAATTGTGTGAATATTGCTGTTCACTGTCTTACATTGAATTCCTTACACTTTTGGTAGGTTAGGTTTTCTCACTGCGTCCAGTCTTGGCTCGCTCCGACGAGATGGGAGACGGAGAAGTTTCATCTGCGTTAGGAGTCTGTTTTTTCTTTACTTGCAATAAAGACTCGCGAAACAAAAATGTGTCGAATATACCATATTGTCTTTCCGTTTCGAGAATATCTTCAACCGGATCAAATATATATAAGAACCAATAATTTTCACTGATTTCCAGTGGTATATTTATAACTGGAGGCATCAGTGACTATTCGCTGATGACCAATGACTATTCACTGATTCAAATTTAGAGAGTGTTCATATGGTGCTAATGTTTACCGCAAACATGATACCGTCAGATGAACATTATTTCAGATCAGTTGATGCGTTGAAGTGAATCGAAATGGCCAGCACTTCATTCGTTAGAGTTAGTTGGTAGTTGAACGAGTTATTTTACGAGGCAATCCTAGACTAGTTTGAATTAGTATTCGATTAGTACCTCGATTCGTAAATCTGTTATTCACACACTGTCACTGAACACCAACAGCCGTAGTATCATGTTAGTTTGAACAAAATCGAGAAGATTGTGCAGGATGAGTGCCTCGTACTCACCAAATGCATGATGACTTTATCGTGCCGGTTTTGCTGGATTCTGAGCTTCTACTGACTGTGGTACTATAGACAGAGATGGTTTTAGTCCAGAGAATACGGTGGGATGCAGTGGGCCATGCGGAGGGGTCGAGGATGTCATCCTTCCCCACTATACCGCTTTATTCTTGTACTACTTTTCTTTTTCCTCTCCCGTACAGGTGCGTATCGACGTATCGCAGGCATAACTGATGCTATTGCAAGACGCGATTGGACGCTATCTCAAATTTCTATTGGAAGAGAAGCTGTCTGAAAAATACGTATTTTTTTTCTCCCAAATTAAGTTGTTCGCCATCTGGAAAAATTCTCGTTAATCTTCCCGCGGACAAACTGGTAAGAAAACGTAACATCTACTTCATATTTCAATATCCTGTGTCTTTTCACTCCTGACTCCGAATAGAACCGAATGAGAGTTAATGAAAGCAGGGTTTTTTTTCTGAAAGTTGTAAGCTAAAACTCGAATTAGGTTTTAGTTTGTTTCACGAGAATAACGCTGACGTAGGGATGCCGGTAATGAAAAATGTCTAATTATACTGGTACTTTTCCGCAAGAAACCTCTCTTCATTATAAAAAACGAACAACATTTTAATAATTCGCAGTCTGACCGATCCAAAAAGTCCCCTTATCTGAATAATAGAACAGATACGTTAAAGCATTTCAACTAGGACGAAATAAAAATCCGCCAAATTAGCAAAAAAAAGAACACCAACGGCTACGAAATGTTTAAAAAAATCTAATTTATTTCAGCATTCTAATGATAAGAGAATAAACATGTTTCGTATGTCTATAACTTTGTGATCGAGCATAAAATATTTTTGCTGTATGTAAAAATTATAAATGACGATTATTCTCAATCTTTCCGCTTCAGTATTTCTACAATAATTGGTGAAAACGTTGGTACATCAGTTTTTCGTCTGCCATTTTCTACTGTCGCTCTTTCACACAGCCAAAGAACGTCTATTGAATGAATCAAATGCGAATATTTTCATAATTTCTAAACCTAGTATTTCCCCGTGGCCCTAATTTAAATAATCAAAATTCTCAATCAGAATAATAGTTCTTTCAGTTTAACCTATCTTGAAAACTAGACGACTTTAAAAAAAAAGACCCGATGAAGTTCATTGATTAAAGTTTTGTATTTTTCTATGAATTTTTCAAAATGTTTCAATGCCCCTAGTTGCTATGGTCTGTGGATCATTAGTTATCTCGTATTGGTTTTGGCAATTGGCAGTTACTTCCCTTGGCATACAAGGTGCGCGTGTGTGTATACGAATAGTCTTACAGCAAACCGTACCATTATCCGTAGAGTAAGGTAGATGCACCGTTTTTGGTGGCCATATCAAACGCGTGTAACAAAAACAGTGGCCAGAAACGGTACAAAAGGTGAAAACACACTTCAACCATAGAATAAATTGGTTCGGAACTAATTTTTGATGAAATATAAGCACCAGAAATAAGTAATCAACCCTTAAGAACTGGCCACAAATGGTGGGGTGGCACAAAACGGTGGTTCTACAGTAGTTCAGAAACACTGCCTGCCAGAACTGGATTAGTTTTCTGTTCCTAGTGAGTGTCTCCAAGTTCGCCCTTAGCCCAGGAACACACTTATCCTGACGTTGACTATATCATTGAACGTGTTTAACTCGTCATATGGTCGAGAGGCATCTGCAGGAAATACAATATCGTGCATCGATTGAGGAGTGTTTCCACACGGCTTTTTCTACCCAGGGAGGCAAAACGTCCTTTTCCTCCTTACCTTCAGGGAGCGACAGAAGGCCTTTCCGTTCATGTGTGACGAAAAAGTCTTTGATCAAATGCAAGTCTAACAAAAGTCGAATTTTCGGTATTGTTTATTGTTTGACTGTTCAGAGGACATTCGTGAACTTTTTTTCAGCGTATAGTCAAGTTTTGGCCTCACGTAAGACAGTCAAGATGTTTTTCAGTCTACAAATTGAGTCCATAAAGCGACAAAAGTGTGCTACCTGAGACTAAGCCGTTAGATGACTAAAAGATTAAAGACTGCACCCAAAAATTGACAAATTTTACTTGACTTATGAAGTGGACTAGTTCAGAACTGTTTAAAACCTTGTTTCTCGATTCTAGTCAACTTCAGACCGTTCCGTTGTTCGGAATTCAGCCAACTCACATACTATTCGGTATTATATGGATCCTTTCCTATATAGAAGATTACATAAAGCCAGATAGCGAGCAGAGTAGGTATCAGTCGCATTAAGTAAGATTAGGTTTAGAAGCGATGGAAACCGGTAATAATACTAAATCGTTTGAAGGTCTTGAATATCAGCAAAAGGTAAGAGAAAGAGAACGTTTCAACAATAAAACAGACAGAATTGAACTGAATCACAATCACACGAGATTGAAGAAACTGATCCTACAGATAGTTTTGAAAGTAGGGATAGAATACCTACGCAGAACGATCAGAACGAATGGCTTCATATGAGCTGGATTCATTTTTCAATCGAATAATACGAGTAGTAAAGAGGCAAAACCCGGAAAAATGTGTGAAAATATACTTTTTTGAAGACACCGTATTAAACAATTTTCTAATGAAAGTAGTTCAACTGAAGAGTATCGTTCTACATTTTTGCGAAAAGATATTGAAAATTGATAAAGTTATGAATTTTTGAGTAGAAAACTGTGTTTCTCCGAATACTTTTTTTCAGGAATTTTTTGTATTACATGAAGATAAAAAATTTACCGTACCACAGGTGAGAGCATATTTTTCAATGTTCAAACTACGTTTCTGAATTTTTATACGGAAATACAACGCGTCGTCTTGCTTCAGTAATCGCTCAAAGTTGGCTCGGGTCAAATTGACCCGGTGTGACTATCAAGATTCGCCGCCAAGTTTATGATAGTCTACGTAAGTCAGTGCGATTATTACGGGCTAAGCATATCCGTAGAAATGTCTCTGGTCTAGCACTTTGCATCAGAATTACTGATTATTTACTCCGTGTAAATAGATGGATTAGAAGAAACACTAGATTTAGCATTTAAACAACCGTACTACTTCGTCACGATGTACTTTCTAAGAAAACGATTCCAGAGACTTTATGTTCCGCCGCTCAGTCAAATTCTTCACATCACGCCCATAACCAGCTCTTATAACGAGCCGGTTTTACTCAAAAAGCTCATCGCTTTTGTGTATTATAAGTCAGGACCGCACACCACTGGCTTTTTTTCGTTCAAATATTACTTCAAAAGTACTTTCTTAAAATCAAAATGACTGGTTCTGGATTATTCGTGATTAATATTATTATCGTGGTCACCAAACTCATAATTACAATTGTTAAACTGCTATATAAATCACTCTGTTTTACGCGTGAAGTTTTTATTTCAATATCAAAACCAAAATTACGGAGCTAGCGAGTACCGTTCCGGGACCGGAAGTGGGATTGAGTCCAAAAGATTATTGAGACGTCTTCGTGAATTTCCAACATTTGTATTCGCTCCCAAAAAGGTATTTCCATTCGTGAAAACTGCACTGTTCGCGATTCCAACTTGATACTTCATCAAAGATCGTCAAAGAAACATCAGAAAGCCTTGTACTAGTCTTGATCCTGATAACGTAGTTCCGGAAATCTTCAGCTATTAACGACTTAAACCATTTTAGGGCAATACAATCTTCAATGCAGAGCTGCGCCGTCTTTCTCCTGACTCGAAGTGAAGCTCCTATATGCAATCACTTGCTAATAATCTATTTTATACTCAGATTTCAACTAAACCATCTAGGTAACGGAGTCGGGAACACTCTAACAAGAAGCGTGTTGCAGCTAACGGACTCGAGCCCAATTTACATAAGTCAAGTCACACCTAATCTTGCCATAATCGGCCCTATACCTACTTGAATTAAATACTCATGCTGCTCATTCTAAGTATTTGAACAATGCTGTGGCTTTCACAAAGAGTGAGTGGGCAGGGACAAAACATAGCACATTGTGGAAGGCATCAAACTCGAGGATCAGAAGAGATTTAGCAGACTCACACACGTCAACTGAAAGACAGTTTGTGAATACTGGATCTATATTTCACAAAATCATTTAGCCGATGGTGCCGAGTGTCCTACAGTCAGGTTGGTTATACAGTCACCTATAGGAGCACAAAACTGGGCCAGGAGTGCAGTGAAAATTTTGTTATTTTATTTTTAGTTTTTTATAAATCCCCGAAAAGCACCTTTAATGCAAAAACCATACACTCCAAGTACATATAATAATTGGATAATTATCCAGAAAAAGTACACAAGTATAATATCTGCCAACAAAAAGAAAAATTATGTTCTTCATCTTTAAAATATTTGAGAACGGATACTATTACCAAGTATATTATACATGTAGTGTATCCATACTTGCATAGGTATAATTTAGAAATCACGGATGGAGATGATCAAGTGATATTGGAAAAGATTGGAAGATATTCAATAAATAAAGCAGTATTAACATAAAATTCACATAACAAATTTGATACAAAATAAATGGGAAACGTATGCTCGCGGGCCAGGTAGATCTAAATGAGTAAGTAAAGCAGTATTCACGTCACATTTTTGAATTATCGCTTCCGCAGTTTCTCTGCGGTCTCTACGCTACGAAAAATGCTCTGGACATGTGACACTTTCTTCGCAGAAGGTTGATCGTTTTTTTCAAGACACATACTACTACATAATCGAAAAATTTGTGGAAGGGATTTTATAGATTGCACTTTTTTTGGGCCATTTTACGAACAAAAAAAAATCAACTTTCTCGAATAAACATGTCGAGATATTCATAAAATAAAGATGCCAAAAAACTTACGTAAGATCGTACCCCTCCTTACACAGTAAGCGTGCATATAAATATTGAATGCCCCCTCAGGACTGCTTACATCATTGCGATTAAAGGCCCTTGACCACGAGCACGACTTCGGAACCTCTTGATTTATTTGTCGTTGCAGCCACGAATTTGGGTGAAAAATTTGAATTTTTAGAAACCGAAAATTGCAAGTTACGCGAGTGATTTGGTATAATCGGCAGCAGGTGAAATTTAAGTTAGAACTGCACAGTGAGAAACTGATTCTTTGGATTAATACCCCAAAAAATGATCGTAAAAAAATTCCGTTGAAAATCACGCAAACATCCAGCAAAAGTATAGTGTTACCTGAAAGACGCCGCAGTATATTGGGTTGCCTATCTACCGGCGCACAGGTTTTCTCGCCGCTGAACGACTGAACAGGGTGTTAAAAAATTATGTGTCATCACTTCGCCAGATGATTCTTCAGTTCGAGATCGGTGGGGATCTGCAAGAATATGCCCCCCGCGAAATCGATCTTGACCTCGTCGTTGGGGGTCAAATGGGTCGAAATTTTTTTTTATGAGTCCGCCGAGTTCGTGTCCCAGTCCGTCCATAAAACATCAAATTGAATTGAATTCAGAAGGAATAAATGATTATTTGACTATTTACTTCGTAGTCCGCCGAGTTCGTGTCGCAGTCCGCCCTAGCGGATTCGGTTACGCCAAAAATACACCGAAAATACACAGTTAAAAATGGTGTAAATTTGGCGATATTTCGGTAAAACACCATCTTGTTTCCGATATTACACCAGGATTGCACGGTGTCGTTTTGAATTCTTCACACTACTTTCACACCAATTTCACACCAACTAATTTTACACTGGTTTTACAACCGACCGATTTTTCACCGATTTTATACTAATTTCTCACCCCACCGATTTTACACCGAGTTTACACCGATTTTACACCTATCCATTTTACACCGATTTTACGCCAACCGCACACCTTATCTATTTAGATCGAAGTGTACAAACTTCTTTGAAAATGGAAAATCAATCACCATCATATCAAAGCTTATGAACCTAAAAGTTGGTTATATCACTATGAAGTTCCGTAGCACGGACGGTAGCGTCACTGCTTCCAAATTCGAAAGATGACAAGAAGCAAATTTTTCTAAACTAGTGACCGAGCCGTACAACGCATTCGTAGCCGTTGACATATCGAATTGAAACAATATGGCGGCATCAGGCGAGTTCGTGCCGCTCGCCACGCCACAGCGCCAGTCTGCGCTGTTATAATAGTAGTCGTAGTAATATTTTAGCATTTATGATATAATATTTTCTAATAACTAAATTTTGTAAGTACTTATAGGAGCGAGGGCGCGGATAGGATCGGGTGGCGTTCGATGGGGCGGCCGGCTGCAGGTAGACGCGGATAGGTGCTGGATTGTAAATTACGTATAGAAACGGACACATTATGGCTGAGCCGATAGAAATACGACAGAAACGGATATAAATTCAATCGTCACTTTGCCCTTTGCGGGTTAAGCGTATATGTACACGGAAAGAAATCTGTTGCGAATATCGCATGGGAATGTACCATGCGATATTCGCAACAGGGGTGCCATACTAAAATCGTATCGATTCATACTACTTTCGCATGAATCGATGCGATTTTAGTATGAAAGTGTCCCATGCGAGAAAGGCATGCACCGATGCGATTATCGCACGAGAGCGATGTGCTGAACGCACGAGAGCGATGCGCTGAACGCACGAGAGCGATGCGCTGAACGCACGAGAGCGATGCGCTGAACGCACGAGAGCGATGCGCTGAACGCACGGTTACCTCCGTACTATAAACGCACGGAGGTCCATGCGAAAAGAGCACGGGTCCCGAGCGTTTCGAAGATTTACGAACTGCGCATGCTCACGGCAACCTATATCTATACCTATATGCTCACGGCAACCTATACCCCTGCCTATACCTATACCTTATATATAGGTATAGGTATAGGTTGCCGTGAGCATGCGCAGTTCGTAAATCTTCGAAACGCTCGGGACCCGTGCTCTTTTCGCATGGACCTCCGTGCGTTTATAGTACGGAGGTAACCGTGCGTTCAGCGCATCGCTCTCGTGCGTTCAGCACATCGCTCTCGTGCGATAATCGCATCGGTGCATGCCTTTCTCGCATGGGACACTTTCATACTAAAATCGCATCGATTCATGCTAAAGTAGCATGGTTATCATGCGATAATGGCAATATTCTCGTACCTTTTTCGCATTGAACACTCCAATGCGAAAATAGCAATAGCGTCCCATGCGATATTCGCAACAGATTTCTTTCCGTGTAGGAATTTGTGGGTACGATGTCCGCCTGAGACACGTGGTTCCGGTGGATACCAAACTTTTGGTTTTAGCGTCCCTCTCTACACCGAATACGTGTAAACCACGTGTAAACCACGGGTAAACCACTCGTATATTTCTCGTGTATTCCATGGTCCGGAAAGATGGGTATAAAATTGCAAAATTACATTGAAATGTATTTCCCGTTAGTTGAAAATGTGTTTTAGCATTATGAGTCTACGATTCCCCAATTAAAAAGTTGATTGTCACGATTATTTATCGCATATATCGCTGGTAATCGCTGGTTCTCGCATTTCCGTAAGCTCTTTTCCGCGATGCCGATTGGACGGCGGTACGATTATTTATCGACCAGGGGCTCCGCCCCTCCGCGCTTCGCGCGGCAACCCCGCTCGGCGCTACGCGCCTCGAGCACTCGGCGCTTCGCGCCTCGCTTTTCCTAGGGATGGCTGGCCTAACTTTTTCTAACCTTCAGTGGCTGTTTTAACCTTTTCTAACTCTTTCCGGAACACTCACTTATTTCTTTTTTCTGCATACATCTTGCACGTCGTTTTTAATGAATCTCGCGAGAGACGAAAGCCATCTGGTGAATGTATTTGTAAGGAGCTGTCCAGATATTACGTAACGCTGTACGGTACAGTGCGTTGCTTGGGCTGTTTGGCTATGGTGGTAAGGTAGGCTAGGGAACGCCCGCCACCTCGCGGTGACGCTCAGAAGTTCAAAGCGCATAGTGTACGCTCTATGTCAAAAGGCAACGTATTTATCATATTTTCGACATTCTTTCAATCATCGGACTGCTTTTATATAACTTATATAGCCTATGTTACTCGGGCAGACCTGAGGAACAATTTGGTGCAAGTTTTATGTAAATCGGTCCACTGGTTCTCGAGTTTATCGGTAACAAACAGACAAACGCACGAACTCCTTTATATATTAGTATAGATATAGATATAGATATAGATAGATATAGATATAGATATAGATATAGATATAGATATAGATATAGATATAGATATAGATATAGATATAGATATCGATTATTTATCGCTGTTTCTCGCATTTCCGCACCTTTCCGCGATGCCGATTGGACGGCGGTGCGATGCCGCTCGGATCTGACTTCGCCGGTGTGATCTTAAAAAAGTCTGTCTGCTGACTTCGCGCCGTTTGAAGCTGTTGTTTTTGACAGGCGCGATTCGAAGCGATAACCTGCGAAATTTTGAAGAGGCGAACAAAATGTCAAGATTTTGAACGGCTGAATTGATTTTTTGATTTTATCGGGCGGTTTGAAAAGCGTATAACCTGTAATCGTGAAGCTTTGAAGAGGCGAACGAAAGTTCAAGATTTTGAACAGCTGAATTGATTTCGATGAAAGGTATGTTTGAGGTACAATTTAATAGTCTTCACATAACCTTGATCGAGGAAAATTTGTGTTGTCTTCGTTTGTGGCAGAATATATACAAAGGCAGATTTTCTATAAGTAACGGGTACGGCGATAGTTATGTAAGTTTTGATCACATCCCAGGAATGATTAATCACTCACTGAAACAACCCATATCTTAGTTTTGACATAGCGAATATTTGATCGAATTGATTCCTTGTATCCGACCAGGTGAATTTGATTTTTCTTTCATCCTTCCAGTTCAAAAATAGTATTGATATATTTATGGGTGGATGAAAGTCGTGGTTTTAGTGTATTCTTGACGAAAAAAGTTTTGGTCGGGTAAAAAAAATATGAGAAAAATTCAGCCCATATTCTCGCGAGCGGAAGACTGTTCTCCGTTTATCATACGATTTATGTGAATTTTTTCAGGTTTTTAAAAATGGTCCGTTTTTCGGTCGAAAAAAATCATAACTCGGAAAGGGTTAATTTGTCCGAAAAATCTGAAGAAAATTCAGAAAAATGTTTCAAAGCAAGGACAACTACAGACAAAATTGAGAAGCAAATAAAAAATGTTGCGGTCTGGAGGCTAGGTGTGAATTGATGTGGACAGCCCCATATACTATAGTGATTCTGTACCATGAACTTCGCCGTGCGACTGCTGCAAATGAACGTTAGTGATTCTCAGGAATACACGGTACGATTCTTCGGTAACATTGATAATCAGGTTGACATTGAAAGAAAAAGTAAATGTTTCAAGTGAGTCTATAAAAAAAAAATTTTTTTCGTTTTGAAGTACCTAAAAGATTCAAGAATGAACAATCCTGACAGGTTTCTTCAGCCATATCTTTGCCGTGCGCGACTCCAGTTTGGTCAGGTACTGCAGTTCAATGATTTCTTGAACATTCACAAAAAATTGGAATCAGCGGTTTTCCGATGGTAAAAGTAAAGAAAAGTAGTAGCTCTCATTCCGAAACGTTGCCAGCACATTATTTTTGCTCGGCTATTCTTGACATACGATTGAGAATCAAGATGTGAAGATTATCGGTCAGAATTTTGAAACTGACTTGAAATAATAAATATTTGAAAAGAAAATATAGAACAATCTGCCTATGTTTCTGATGACGAAAGTAATGAGGAATGGTTGTTTTGCAGCAACAGAATTCTCGTGAACTTTTTAGAACTTATAAAAGGTTAAAGTTTGAAGTGCAAAGAAAAATAAGTACTTAAAAGTAAGGATCGGTTCAAAGAATCACCTGAAAGTCATAGAATTATTTCAGAGCTAAAAATACAGCACAAAGAAGTTGGGATTGAATGGAAAATGATGCGAGATCTAGAAATGTGTCGCGTTGAGGTGAACAGCGACGTATTTAGTAATGCATTTGTCGCCTACAGTTCTGAGGTTTATCATTAAGTTATCATCTGAAGTCAAGATAATCGTCTAAAACTGTAGTCAGATCGTTGCGCATGTCTTGAATATGAAGAATATAACGCGATTTCGTTTGCGCGCTCGCTCGTTTTCGAGCGAAAAATCGAATAAAATGGGGCAGCTGTATTTCAGCATCCGGTTTTTAAATACAATATACCTGCTATGCAAACGCTTGACAGAATTTCAGATACATAATTATCATGCCAATCGTTTGCGTGTCGTGTGCACAAACAGCACTCACAATAATTGATCAGTAATCATTACCGCTACCATTGAAAAATTATTAGTTCAAAATCTACAAAGCTGATACCAAAATTCATTAGTGCAGATGCGACGGGAGTGGTTCAATCCCGTCCGTTCCAGTTGCCAAGCAAGAGAAAGCCGTGAAAATGATACCGAATCAAGGTGGATAGCTAAAATGATGTTTAATTCTAATGACTTTAGTTCGTTCGGTTTCATTTAGGTTGATTAAGCAGCAAAGAAGTAACATTTCAAAATCAGTATAATTTCGGAATTCAACTTTTTGTATGCCTAATCCTGAATGAAACTTACACACAATATTTTTCGTTGTATTTCAAGACAGAAGTGTAAGCTTCTACCGGGTTGATTGAACAGAAAAATGTAACATTCCAAAATGAATGATTTTGAAATGTAACTTTTTTTTCTGCTGATTCAACCTAAATGAAACCGGACGAACTAAAGTCATCAGAATTATGCACCATTTTCGCTGGTCACCTAGATTCACTATCATTTTCACGGCTTTCTTTGCCTGGGAACTGGAAAGGACGGATATTGGATCGCTCCCGGCGCATGGGCAATACTGGATTTTGGTACCAGCTTTGCAGATTTCGAATTTTTTTCTATTCAGTGGTACAGATAATAATTACTGATAAATTGTTGTGGGTGCTGTTCGCGCAAAAACCGCGCAAACGATGGGCATGATAATCTATCCAAAATTCTGTTAATTATTCGCATAGTATCGTATTCAGTAACCGGATGCTGAAATTCAGATCCACCATCTTATTTGAATTTTTTTCGATAACAAGTACACACTCAAATTAACTTGAATCAATCGTTCTTAAAATATAACGTAACATATTTTGAGGTACAGGTCTCCCTCTCAATAAGTTCAGCTTCGGGGCTGTAGGGGAACATTTTTCCGAGAAACCATAAACCCCCACCCAAAGTCTACTCGCCGCTCGAGTTAAAACTGTTAAAAGGTCGCGTTGCCTCCGAATAAGTTCGGTCGCGTCTCTATGAATTAGCGTCTCGAACTTATTCGGAGGCAACCGAATCAATCGCTCGCTGGAACGTATTTGGAGGTAAGCGAATCAATTGCTTGCTTGAACTTATTCGGAGGCAAGCGAATCATCAGAGCGCGTCGTGGTGGGGGAAGCGTGCGAACAAAAATGCGGGGAAGTGAACTTATTCAGAGGGCACTTATTGAGAGGGAGACCTGTAACTCCACAAAAATATTTTTATGGTGATCCGTTTGCTGAGCAGATTCGTATTCAATCAAATACTGAACCTACACAGCTTATAATATACCGATGAAATTAGAATTGGTTGGTAAAGATTTTAAAAAAAGGTCAGCAAACTAATGTAAGAAAAAAAGCGCTGTAATAACGATCTGAAAGTTGGTTTCAGAAGCGCGCGAAGCGCGCTATTGTGATATATGGGCAATTTCACCAATTATCAACGAATGTTTGGGCCCGAAAAAATCGATTCGCCTCAATTTTTTTCCTCGCATTCTGTGAATCAAGATTGGTAGATTCACCAAGTTTCAGCCAAATAGGACTTACCGTTCACAAGGAATACGATATTCAATTTTTAGGACAACATTTTTTAACGCATTTTTTAAGTACTTCCAACGTCACAATAAAAATTCGAAAAAATACGTTTCCCATCTGAAAAACTCTCAGCTTTTCGAATTCATCTTTAATTTTCCACTCACTCTGATAAAACCAACTCAAAAACACGTTTTTTGACGAAAAACAGCGATTTCTCCTTGTGCTCAATGTTTTATTATTCATTTGAAAAAAAAAATTGAAGACTATAAATATCAGAATCGGAATCAGCGGTTTTCTGATGGTCAAAGTGAAAAAATAGTATATAACACACCTAGGGAAAGTAGGCTATTCCAAACTGCATGTGAGATTGACACCCGAGCCGAAGGCGAGAACATATTTTTTTCCTTCCCTCCCTAGGTGTGTAATATACTATTACCGGTCAGACCTTGGAAACTGACTTGAAATTGATAAATAGTTGAAAATAAAATATAGAACAATTTGCCTGCGTTCCTGATAGCGAAAGTAATCAGGAATGGTAGTTTTACAGCAAAAAAACAAAATTCTCGTGAACTTTTTAAAACGTATAAAAAGGTCAAAGTTTTAAGTGCAGAGAAAAATAATTACCTGAAAAGGATCGGTTCAAAAAATCACCTGAAAGTCATAGAATTAATTCAGAGCTAAAAAGTCAACATAAAAAAATTGGGATTGAATGGAAAATGATGCGAGATCTAGAGATGTGTCGCATTGAGGTGAACAGCGACGTATTTAGTAATGCATTTGTCGCCTACAGTTCTGAGGTTTATCAAGTTAGGATCTGAAGTCAAGATAATCGTCTAAAACTGTAACGTTCGATCGGTCGCGCCATGTAACCCCTCAAATCAGAAGTAGTTAGTAAAGATTTGAAAAAGGTCAGCAGAATGAAAAAAAAGAGCTGTAATAACGATCTGAAAGTTGGTTTCAGAAGCGCGCGAAGCGCGCTATTGTGAGCTAGTAATATATAAAAACTACCTGTATGAATATTAAAAAAAAAAAGTGCACGGCAATGGGATTGAACCTACGATTCCTTGGATCTGAGACTATACAGTCTTGTCCCCGCGGCTGCCGCCGCTCTTACAAAAGATACAAGATTCAAGGTACATACGATGTACGCTAGCCTTTGAAAGTTACGCACAGTGATTGACCATTCGATAATTGAAGTTGGGAGTTTGTTAATGTTATCCGATCATCACCTAACTTTATACACGTCTATATCACGCGGAAAGATCGTTAAGAACGCTTATTAGGAACGTGTATTCCTCGTGTATTGTCCGTGTATTCCACGGTGACGGTGGATTATACGTTTCTAAAAAGATCGGATCCACGTGTCTCCAGCGGACATCGTACCATAAAAATCCACGAGTTGAATCCACGTATAATCCATCCACGTCCACCATATTTCCACTTTTGCCACGTTTTTTCCACGTCTTTTCAACGAACCTGTGTTTATTGGGAGTCTCAGATCCAAGGAATCGTAGGTTCAATCCCATTGCCGTGCACTTTTTTTTTCAATATTCATATTTTTATATGCTAATCGTAGACTCATAATGCTAAAACACATTTTCAACTAACGGGAAATACATTTCAATGTAATTTTGCAATTTTATACCCATCTTTCCGGACCACGGAATACACGAGAAATATACGAGTGGTTTACACGTGGTTTACACGTATTCGGTGTAGAGATGGACGCTAAAACCAAAAGTTTGGTATCCACCGGAACCACGTGTCTCAGGCGGACATCGTACCCACAAATTCCTAGTCGAATACACGTTGATAAGACACGTTGATTCCACTACATATCAACCACTGTGTGTTTATTGGGTAGTCATGATTAGATATGAACTTTTTTTTCCCGGGTAATGAGGAAATCCTGATATTATCCTGATATTCCTGATATCCAAGCTACTGATAATAATCAGTAGCTTGATTTTTGTATATATACCGTATATGTATAATAGCTATTTTGCACTATAGCCTTCCCCCCAAATAAGGTAAATAATTTACACGTCTGGATATTAGTCCAGTCAGATTGGCAAAAATGGGCAAATTAATTAGAAAAGATCTATAAATTGGTGAAGACCTTTGTCCTGGCCTACTGTTGAACGGAATAAAAGTCCTCACCTCTAACTGGATGGCTCGAGGCGCCATCTTGAATTAAAGGTGCTCGAAATCTGTTTTTTCATCATACCTCGACAACTATTGATCCTATCGTCACAGAGGTTAGTATAAAAAATAAAACTTACTTAATTTTCTACAAAAAAGGTCGAATACATTTTTTCTGTATCTTCAATAGTTTTTCCCTAATACACCAATGAATAAGTGCATAATTCTCCGAGGTTCTATACCGAGTAAGTGATTCTTACGGCAACCTGGGACGGGCAATACAAATATCGATACTTTCAGCCCTGTATTATTCAAAAAGTATTGAGGATATTGAAAAAATGTATCCAACCTTTGTTGTAGAGAATTTAATGAACTTCAGTTTTTATACTGACCTTTGTGACGATATGTTCAATAGTTTGCGAGATATGATAAAAAAAACTGATTTCGCGCACCTTGGATTCAAGATGGTCGCTCGAGCCATCCAGTTAGGGCTGAAGACTTTTAGTCCGTTCAACAGTATAGGCCATTCTTGAACAAGAAGTTGATCAAATTTTTTCTAACACATATAATAAAAGCCAGGTTTGAAGTTTCGAAAAATCGTCATTAAATGAGAGCTGGAACAAATTATTCCTTTCAAAATCATGATTCAGATCAAATATGGTGATCGGAAATCATCTGTCCAGTTGACATGGAATACCTCACCTCATCCATCGCAATAGGAGTCATTTGAAAAATTAGTTAAGAATCTGTTAATCAAGCTTTAATTCAACTTTAATTGTTTGACCGAAGGATGGAAAGAGAATAAAACTCATGAGCAATAGCGGTAACATAAATTAGAGATTAGAGAAAAAGGATTAATATTGCAAACCTAAAACATAAAGTGCGCGCGCTGTTGGACTCTATAGTAATAAGGGGCCGTCCATTTATTACGTAAGACAATTTTCGCCCATTTTTGACCCCCCCTCCCCCCTCAGTAAGAAATCGTAAGAATTGCAAAGTCCCCCCCCCTCCCCCAGAAATCTTACGTAAGATTGAATAAGTACCTGAAATATTCAAAGTGATTACAAAAATCGTGACAGACGTGGGGCCTAGGGAAATTTTGGCGCAATGTCGAGCTGATTTCCGATTAAAAAGAAAAGAAAAATCTTACGTAAGATGTCTTCAGAGTCCCCCTCTCCCCCAAGTAAGACTAAGTAAGAAATGTTGAACCCCTCCCCCCCCCTAAAACGTCTTACGTAATAAATGGACGGCCCCTAACTAAATGTGTGGTGAATATGAGCATTCATCACTCGGTTTCACGAAGTTACATTATCGAGCGAAAAAGGTATCCATTTCATTCAATCAATTTATACAGTAATAAATAATCACATCTTTGATTGGAATAACCAAAACGGCGTTACCCCGCCCGTAACAGCCGTGTTTAGTT
This sequence comes from Euura lappo, assembly GCA_018257835.1. Lineage (NCBI taxonomy): Eukaryota > Metazoa > Arthropoda > Insecta > Hymenoptera > Tenthredinidae > Euura > Euura lappo. The sequence continues at coordinate 16,370 of JAEUYN010002217.1, forward strand.
GAGTTAAACAGCATTATTTTGAATCAACAACGTTTTTTTCTCAGTGAACCCATCGCCACGAGAATCAAGAGACTCGGTAGAGTCTCGCGCCAAGTACATTAAAAAATAGTATATTTCGATACAAGAGGCCAAACGAGCGTTTTGCGCACTGCGAGTCTGAAGGCACAAGCCGAGGCGGAGCCGAGGCTTCGTGCGGTCTTCAGACGAGTAGTGCGCAAGAAGCGAGTTTGGCCTCGCGTATCGAACACTGTTTTTCTTTATGAATGTAATGCAAGATCCGAGATCTTGCCCACCGTTTACGGACGTCCGGAATGGCGGATTGCAGCACTGTGCACGGGGGCGATGCGCGGTATCCTTTCACCGGTGGGCAAAGTACTTTGCCCATCGAGGCGGAGCCGAGACGGTGGGCAAAGTACTTTGCCCACCGGTGAAGGGATTTTGCGCATCGCCCCGTGCACAGTGCGGCAATCGGCCATTTTGGGCGTCTGTAAGCGGTGGGCAAACGAGGATTTTGCATGCATGTGTAAAGAAAAAGTTTTTTAATACGTTGCGTGAGACTCGAACCGAGTCTCTTTACCCGAACGGGAGCTGTTCGCGGTAGTGGGGGAAATCACAATCTCTTATTTCTTTCATCTCGCGATATCCATGGGCTCTGAAATATAATTGTTATAATGTCGACACGAAAAGCTTTCATTTGAGACCTATTTCGATTGAATCGGTGCACGTGAAGAAGAGTTATGATTATTTCAAAGATCTGACAGGTCCGTTTCACTCGAAGAATTTCGTCTTCATCGTTTTCATCTCCTCCTCGGGACAAAATTCACTAACTATGAATATAAAAATGAGAGAAGAGCGGCCTCTCTGGTCTAGAATTGAGGATTTTCGCAAAGAACGATAGTGACCACTAGGTAAGCGCTAGTGTCGAATCTAGGGAATATTTGAATTTCGAGTTTCAATAGCGCAAAATCTAATGTATATCTGAGTTTTTAACGAGTACCATCGAAATAATTGCATCGAACTCTACGATTCCCGACAACATCAACAATAAACACGACTATAAGTGTTTTGTTTGTCCCTACCGGCGACACTAGCGCTTACCTAGCGGCAAGCCTGGAACTGCGATTGAGAAAATGATCAATTACGCGGAGAGCAGACAACTATCCAGAGTTCCACGTCGTTGATTCACAGGTGGCGTTGTTGTCGAAAGTCAATTCGCACCAGTGTAACGTCCCAACCGGAGTTCACAAAAGACCCCAGAGAATAATCCCTAGAGTTTAATGTTACTAGTGGTTAGTCTCACAGATCAGTAGTTCAGGGTGCTCAAGTACCGATAAAGTATTGAAATACACTGAATTGGGTTGATTTCTACGTTATCGTCCGTGGTTGTTACAGTCCGCGTAGTAGGGCAGTCCGTTGGGTTATCGTCCGTAGGACAGGAAGGATTATTACTATTTAAGGGTTGAATATATATATATATTTATATTACCTTGTTTTTGATGGAAACTCGATGCAAGTTGAGCGATGAAGATTTGGGCTGCGGCTGGTCAACTCTGGATCTCGGCAGAGTTGGGGATAGATGAGAAAGGTTCTTTTCTCAGAATAATTCACTTTGACTTTGGTTAAAGTTTAATAAAGTTTATTTGGATAAGTTTGAAAATGTTACAAAGACAATATTTAATTTGGACGACGTGTATGAGCGATGCTCAACGTGACGTGAAGTATACCGAGAAGGTTTAGAAAAACTGTGAGAAAATCGAGAATAAGAATGAGAGATTTGAGATGATGCTTCTGCTTTTTGAGGGTTTATATAGGCCCTTTTTAGGTGATACAAGTGGGAGTAGACGAGCGTGATTGGTTGTCATTTGTCTGATAATGTCGAACTATGCGGCCGCAGTTTTCCTATCGCTTTAGCTATTTTCGGTAGCTATGGCTGTAGGTATTTCTTGCAACCTGGGTCGTCTTAATGTGCAACTCCATATACGTCGTGCATGTTTGTCGTATGATTAATACCTATCTTAGATGTATATATTCTGATGATTATTCGATTGTTCAGTATCGTTTTAATATAGAATTTTTGTGTAATTGAATGAATATATATATGTATCTATACATGTGTATATTTGCAGATTCTGAACAATTGATTAATGCTTGATTATATATATATGTTTACTAGTTTATATGGTTAAATGGATCATTACAATGATTTGATAGATACGTATATGCGTACATATGCAATGTGACTGATTGTGTGTATTTATTAATTATTTCATGTATATGCGGCTGGGTAGCATATTCATATAAGTATCTGTGTGCATCGTTGTTTATCCTTACTCAATGGTATGTATTGACTCTTAACGATGAATACCGCTCGGTATACCAGGTTGACGTGTTTATGGCTTTCGCGCTGAATATTTGAACGTCTCTTTTTATCTTCGAGGAAAGCAGCTAAGGCTTATCTATGAATGTATTCCGCGCGGTTGCGGTCTCCTGTTAATCAACGCGTAGCCGTATACACGTTGTTCCGTGATTTCATTGTTGTTATATTAATTTATATTAAAGTTATAAGAATCAAACTTATAGCTATGCTATGTTCCTGAATTAGATATCCGTTTTGAAGGGTATCATTATTATTCCACACCAGAGTAATAATTATAATTATGTTTTCCTTTATATATGCATATATATTTATGTATAGTAATATATATGTATTTATGTGATTACCCATGTATATATATTCCATTACCATTATTATAAAGTATTAATATTATAAAATAAGATTGATTATTATAATCGTGTCCGTTTATCAGCAGAGGTAGGCGGGTTGGTCTCGTATATAGAGCCGGTTGGATCTAAGTTCCTTGTATAGGGGTTTTTAGTTAGTCGTTAGAAGACTGGACAAGTTACTAGATTTCAAGTTTCTCATCATGGATTCTTGTAGTTCATGGTGATATAGTGACTTCTGGTAACTCTTCATGAGGATGTGGTTTGTGGTCCGGTTAGATGTTACACCAGGAAGTAAGAGGGAAGGAGACGACACTCCGAAGAACCAAAGCGGGCCAGATTTCAGCGCAGAGTTCGTTAGTACAACGTTTTGCCGCTCTGAGCGCAGTTGATGTTCGGTCGTTCAGATATTATGATTATTGAGTATGACAGCTGATGCCTAACGAAATGGCCGACTGCGCAGCGTCTGCTATATGTGAAAGTTGTTGTCCGCTGTCACATATGTATCACGATTTACATCCCGGTATGAAACACGACATGACCACGCTTTTTTTACCATGTGGATTTGATTTTTTGATTCAGAAATTCTAGGGAACCGATCTTAGATTTGAGGTTACCGGGTTACTAGTTGACAGTTGTTTGTTTACGTCGTTTACGTCTTACGTATTTCGAACGACCGGAGAACACGTACGCGGCGATTGGCGGGAATCGGTACTACGAACCCTACCCGAAAAGTGGTCCCACTTTTTGCTGGCACGCAGGCTTGAGTGTCGTTTCGCACACATACGTATAGCATGAAGTATAGGCTGTTGTTTCGGCTGCTAAATTCAGAGAAGAGTAGCGACCGCTAGACAGCCGGGACAAAAGCCACCCGAGTACCTGGCTTTAGCCGCCAGACAGCGCTTGTGACGGCACTGTTAGAATCACGGGTTGGATCAAATCGAGAATGTAAACAAGCCGCCATCTTTAAACGTAACAGATCGAGAATCGATTGCCCGAAACTGCTAGCTATAGCGTGTTGGCTTCGGCTGCTTGGGTTTGACAGTTTTTTTGCTAAACGGAGACATTTCATTCCGCTCGTTATCGCTACGTGATATTGAGATACATGACGTGATATGAGAATCATTACCGAAAAAATGAAACAAGTCGGGCTTTGAAGTTTATACATACAGTCGGCTCTACCACACATGGAAATTGCAAGCCAGTTTCACGGAAGAATCGAATTATGGGTTATCAGAGTCAATCAGTTCGATTAATCACAAAGCCTTGGGTATATTAGTTGTTCATATAATTATTAACATTTCAGGATGAAACTTGTAACGTGTGAGAAGAAATTGGTCTAGACCAGCTTATAATACTTTGTTTTCCATTCGTAGCTAACCATCTGATAGTATTTCTGGCTCGGTGAGAAATTTCTTACAGTGTAGACTGTAGATTTCACTATCCCACAGGGAGAAGGGCATCGGATTTGGGCTACGGCACATTTCACTATCCCACTGGGAGAAGGGCATCGGATTTGGGCTACGGCACATTTCACCATACCGCTGGGAACAAGAGCAGCGGATTTGGGCTCCATCGGAATTCACCATACCGCTGGGACAAGAGCAGCGGATTTGGGCTCCATCGGAATTCACCATACCGCTGGGACAAGAGCAGCGGATTTGGGCTCCATCGGAATTCACCATGCCGCTGGGAGTAGAGCAGCGGATTTGGGCTCCATCGGAATTCACCATACCGCTGGGACAAGAGGAGCGGATTTGGGCTACGGCACATTTCACTATCCCACAGGGAGAAGGGCATCGGATTTGGGCTACGGCACATTTCACTATCCCACTGGGAGAAGGGCATCGGATTTGGGCTACGGCACATTTCACTATCCCACTGGGAGAAGGGCATCGGATTTGGGCTACGGCATATTTCACTATCCCACAGGGAGAAGGGCATCGGATTTGGGCTACGGCATATTTCACTATCCCCTGGGAGAAGGGCATCGGATTTGGGCTACGGCACATTTCACTGTCCCCTGGGAGAAGGGCATCGGATTTGGGCTACGGCACATTTCACTATCCCCTGGGAGAAGGGCATCGGATTTGGGCTACGGCATATTTCACTATCCCACAGGGAGAAGGGCATCGGATTTGGGCTACGGCACATTTCACTATCCCACTGGGAGAAGGGCATCGGATTTGGGCTACGGCACATTTCACTATCCCACTGGGAGAAGGGCATCGGATTTGGGCTACGGCACATTTCACTATCCGCTGGGAGAAGAGCAGCGGATTTGGGCTCCATCGGAATTCACCATGCCGTTGGAGAAGAGCAGCGGATTTGGGCTCCATCGGAATTCACCATACCGCTGGGACAAGAGCAGCGGATTTGGGCTCCATCGGAATTCACCATACCGCTGGGACAAGAGCAGCGGATTTGGGCTCCATCGGAATTCACCATACCGCTGGGACAAGAGCAGCGGATTTGGGCTCCATCGGAATTCACCATGCCGTTGAGAGAAGAGCAGCGGATTTGGGCTCCATCGGAATTCACCATACCGCTGGGAGAAGAGCAGCGGATTTGGGCTCCATCGGAATTCACCATACCGCTGGGACAAGAGCAGCGGATTTGGGCTCCATCGGAATTCACCATACCGCTGGGATAAAAGCAGCGGATTTGGGCTCCATCGGAATTCACCATGCCGTTGGGAGAAGAGCAGCGGATTTGGGCTCCATCGGAATTCACCATACCGCTGGGACAAGAGGAGCGGATTTGGGCTACGGCACATTTCACTATCCCACAGGGAGAAGGGCATCGGATTTGG